>LNAC01000043.1:5324379-5362746 GCA_002007465.1 Ailurus styani
CCCCCTTGGCCGCCCCCCCCCCCCCCCCCCCCCACCGCTGCCACCAAACAACGCTCTCACATCCGCTGGGCGTCTCACAATTAGAATAAATTCTGACACTGTCTACCCAGACGGAACGTCAGATTTCACGCGTTCGGGGCTCAGTCCCTACAAGATTGACTTCACCACCCCCAACTTCAGAAGCCAATAGCAAGTTCAGGTTGTGATCTGTGCTTCTGACTGACAGGCTATGGATGGGAGGTTCCAATGACCCTCCCCTTGGGTTTGATTCATTTGCAAGTGTGGCTCACGGAATCCAGAGAAACATTTTTCTGGATGTTCTGAAACACTCCATCACTGGCTCATTATAAAAGGATGTCACTCAGGAACAGCCAGATGGAAGAGATGCATACCTTGGCCTCAGGGTATGGGGGAAAATGGCACGAAGCTTCCATGCTTTCTGAGGGTTCCACTCTCCCTTCATCTCCACTGTTCACCAACCCAGAAGCTCTCTGAAACCTGTCCTTTTGGGTTTTCATGGAGGCTTTATTGCATAGGCACAATGGAGTAAATCATTGTCCATTGGTGATGGGTTCAACCTTTAGCCCCTTTCCCCTCCCTGCAGGTTAAAACGATGGGACGGAAAGTTCCAACCTAATTCCATGGTTGGTTCCTCTGGTGATCAACCCTCAACTTTAGGGGAGTTCCACAAGTCATTATGCCATTAAAATAGCAAAAGACACCTTTGTCACTCTCATCATTAGGAAATTCCAAGTGTTTTAGAAGCTCTGTGCAATTAACAAGGATGAAGCCCAAATCCCTATTTCACAGTATAAATGCAGTATCAGCACCTCCCTTTAAATTATCTTGCAGGAGGGATGATGATTTTCAACTGTTTTGTTTTTGTTTTTTTTCATTTATTCAACAAACATTTCTTGAGCACTTGCTCTGTGCCAGGCAGCACGGCAGGCTCTAAGCAGAGATTCTCAGACAATTTGTGGGGAAAGACCAGCCCGTTGCTTCCAATTTACAGTTCACTGTGGACGGGTGGGGGGTCCTGCTTCATGAGCCCCCTTCACGGCGTGTGCGCCCTGTGAGACTCACCAAGCCCAAACTGAGCCTGAGCCCATCCATGTGCCGGGAACTTGTGGTGAATTGCTGTAACGATTTCCAAATGCTTATTCTCCGTGGCTGCACTTGTCTGAGAGCCATAACAACGGTTTGAGGACAGCCCCGGGCTCCAGTCTGGATGTGGGGGAGCAGGGAGCTAAGGACACAGGCTCAATTCCTCTGATCACAAAGATTGGTGTGGGGAGGATTGTTCTAGATGCAGGTGACACAGCCCTGGACAAAGCCAAGGCCCTGTTCTCATGGACCTTATATTCAGGCCAAGGGAAAGAGTTAAAAGAAAGAGAGAATTATATGGTGCACTGTGTGGTGATCACTGCTAAAAAGGAAAACAAAGCAGGCTAAGGCGATGGAGAGGGGCGAGGGGACAAGGGGTGACAGGTGCACGTTGGTGATAAGGCGGCATTCAAATTGGGATCCAAAAGAAAGCAGACAGTGAGCCAAGAGGTTATCTGGGAAGAACATTCCAGGCAGAGGGAACAGCAGGGGTAAAAGCCCTGAACTCAGCACATTTTCAGCTAGGCCGAGGGGGAGCAGACTCTTGTAGGGACAGGGAATCAGAAACACTTGTAGGGGCGGGGGTCCAGCCACAAAACCTCCCCCACCCACCACCACCAGAGACCCTGAGCAGCCTTCAGTGCCGGGAGACCCTTGCCCCCTACCCAAATACCACTCCTGAGAGGAAAAGTTACGTCTCTCCTGTCCGTGCAGCAGAAAACCCGTGCAGAATCCACAGCTGAGAATACACACGGTCTCAAGAAGGCTGCAGTTTGGTGAAAGGCAGTGAAGAACAGCACAGTATTAGAGGGGAAGGTGAGAACACCCAGGACTTACGCTCCTTGTGCGGGGTCAGAACGACCTTCTTAGGTGACAGGTCTTGCTTGGGTGGCAGGCCGCAGGTACGTTCCGGGCAGAGGGGCTGCTGTGAGCTAAGCTGGGGAGAGCTGGGGGACCTGAACGTCATTCCACGTGACTGGCGGGGAGCCAGCAGGCCACGGGGAAGTCAGGGGGCTCAGCAGGGGTTGGGCCATAGAGGGCCTTGCTTGCCATGGGAAGGCATTTGGATTTTTCTGGTGAGCGGTCTGGAGCCATTGGAGAAAGCAGGCTAGCGGGATGGTCAGATCCGTGTAGACAGAGGACCAGGTTGGCAGTGAGGGCAGCAGGCTGGGTAAACGTGGGAAAGCAAGCAAGGCCAGAGCAGTGCAGAGCCGGGGAGGAGGTAGATTCGGGAATGTCAGGGAATTAAAAGGTCTGAACTTGATGGGCAGGAGGATCCAGGAGAAAGTGATGGGAAGAGCCCAGAAGGACCCCGGGTTCCTGGCTTGGGCAACTCGGTGCCATTGACGGAGACAGGGACAAGGAGGGAGAGCAAGTTCAATGGCAAGAGGAGTTCAGTTTTAAGCATGTTGAATTCAAGATGGGACAGAGCCAAGACCCGGTGAGCCACCCGCAGACGTGACCTCAGACAACAGCCCTGCAGAAACCGAGAGAACAGGGCACAAACAGAAAACAGACTTGCACGAGGGGCCCAGGTCCCTCTCATCAGAATAGCCGTGATTTACTGAGCACATGGAAGGCGCCAGGCAATTGCAGGCACTTCTTCCGGGCAGTGGGCTGATCTTAGTTTTACAGGCAAGGAAGCCGAGATTCACAGAGGTTGGGAGCTTGTCCAAAGGAACTCGATGCCGCATCCCCGCGGCCTCCCCCCCGCTGACAGCGGCCTCTTAAGGGGCTGCTGGAGGAAACTGGGGCGGTTCAGGGAAGGCTGGTAACTTTGATCTTAGGGAAAGAGAGCGGGTCTTGCCTGCTGCCTCCAGCCCAGCATTTAATAAACATCTGCGGCATGAATGTACCTCATTCCTCGTGAAAGACTGAGCCCCGGCTGGTAGGGCTGTGGGGCAACCCAGTGTGACATGGACCGCGCTGTCCCAAAACTCAGGACGGGACGTGTCCCGCCTCCATCTCCTCCTGGGCGAGCACCACGTTGTGTGCACACACACGGGGTGCACCTTAGAGCTCCAGGAGCCCCAGTTCCAGCGCTCCGGGGAGTGCTGCCGACAGGACGTGGGAGCTCAGTGACCCCATGTGAGGCTGGAGGCCCTGGGCCCGTGCCCTTGGCTCCGGTGGCGGCTGGATGGGCAGGGGCAGGTGTGGGCGGCTCTCCCGTGTACGTGGCTGGCCGCCCAGCCTGTGAGCACTGTGACTATTTTGGGCCCTGTTTTCCCTCCCCGCAACCCCACTTCGACCATCTTGCCCCTGGGGCTGCAACCACTTGAATATGTAAATTTGACTTATTTACATATTGACTTCTTTACATATGACTTGACTTCACCCTCTGCCCTACGCTTTTCTGCTTTTCCCTCACTGGTGTGCCTGACACCCAGGAAGCCTGCCTTGCACGGGAACCAAAGGACCCAGCCCACTCCAAGGAGACCCTTCGTGGTTGCCCCCACTCCACCTCAGCAGGGAGTGGCCCAGACTGCTCTTTGCAGCTCTTTGTGGAGCGAGGCGCCCCGTGATTCCCCACCTCATGTCCAGTTAAGCACGATTCCTATAAACAGGCCTGTTAGGGGTGCCTGGGTGGCTCAGTCGTTCAAGTGTCCGATTCTTGGTTTCAGCTCAGGTCATGGTCTTGGGGTCCTGGGATCGAGCCCCCTGGCAGGCTCCTTCCTCAGTGGGGAGTCTGCTCAAAGTTTCTCTCCCTTTCCCTCTGCCCCTCCCCCATTCATGCTCTCTCTCTCTCTCTCTCTCTCAAATAAATAAATCCTAAAACAAAAAAACAAACAAAGCCTGTTCGTTGAATGGCATTGCAGGAAAAGAATGGAAGAGAAAGGAAGCTTTGGGATTACGAACGGGTGGGAGGAATTAGGTGTGAGGGTTGGGTAAGTAGGCTCAGTCCGTATGTGCCTCAGTTTTCCTCTCTGAATAGAAGGGGTAATTGTGCTCTCAGGAAAATTCTCTGAATGACAAGTTGGGCAGTTTCTAGGACCATATCCATATCAACGGGCAGTTCGGCGACCTCTTCCCTTGCTTCCCACACTTACCACTCGGAAGTACAAATAAATTATCTTCCAGATCATTGGTAGGGTGCTCTGTCTCCTGACCTGGCTCCATCCAGAATGAGGGAACTGGGAATTCATAGTATGAGTTCTGCCTCCACAGTGTGCTGATGGAGAGGCCCTGCTGGGGGGTGCTTTCCTGGGGGTGGGTGTTGGTGACTGCAGGTAAGAGCGGGCTTGGGGTGAGGCACAGCCCCCCTTGGTGGTCAGCTCCAGAGGGCCAGCCAGCTTCTCTCTCCGTGCCTCCCAGGGTTGTGCAGTCCCGCCGGTCCCACGAGCAGCAGGCTGGCGGACAGACCCTTGGAAGACTGCGCTTGTTTGGGGAGACCTGCAGGGGTAGGGCGCGTGACTCTTGGAAGCCCCCAAGCCAGGGTTCGGACGACTGCGAGGAGAGCAGATTCAGCTCAGAGTCTTGGCAAAGGGGACTCTGCCTTGTCGTTTAGAAATAACCCTCCTGAGCCCAGAGGAGGGGGAAGGGTGATTGGGCCCAGGATGGGGTAACGGGGAGGATCAGAGGATTGGGCTCCAGGGGCAGAAGCTGGAGGGGTCAGCAAGGCCTTCTGCAGGGCGGGGCTGAGCTGAAACCCCCACCTCGTACTGCGGGGCCTCCTCACACCCAGTGTGGCCCGATTCCCTTCGCCCTGAGTGAGAGCGTTTTGCCCTTTGCGTGGCTGCCTGCAGGCAGCTGGTGTGGGGCAGGAGGGCACACAGAGGAAGTTACAGAGAAATCAGTTAAAGGTCAGACCCTGGTAAGATCGGCCAGAGAGGGCCATCTGGGCTTCTGAGAAACGCTCCCCCTCTCCGCTGCTGCACCACCATCAGTCCTCAGGATGATTGGAGAAGAAAGACACCCAAACCCGAAACAACCAGGGGCCTTCCCTTTGAGGGCTGCCCAGACCATTCATTGATTCATCTGATTCCAGGCCCAGAAAGAGGCATAATGAAAGAAATGAACGAAAGTCTGCACACTTTTCGGAGTTTGTATTCAAGGGGGTGAGGTAGGAAATGAACAAGATAAAAAAATATATGGTATTGTCAGCTAGGAATAAGTGCTAAAAAGACAAACTAAAACAGACAAGAGGCACAGAAAATGTCAGAGGTCCCTCAAGTTGTACCTGTGTGTCCAGGGAAGGCCCGGAGGAGGGATGAATTTTGAGAAAAGACCTGTAGGATGGTAGGGAGATGTGGGGATGTGTGGTGGTGATGTGGGGGATGGAGGTAGAGGAATTCCAGGCAGAGGCAATGGCCGGTGCCAATGTCCTGAGGCAGGCGCAGTGGAGGAACAGCGAGCCTGGAGGGGAAGTCGGAGGGCTCAAGGGTGCACTCAGGAGGCACAGAAGAGTGGTGTGACTGTGTTTGCTTCCACAGGAGAAGCTGGAGTATTTCTTCCTCATTGTTTTCTCGATTGAAGCCGCCATGAAGATCATTGCCTACGGCTTCCTGTTCCACCAGGATGCCTACCTGCGCAGTGGCTGGAATGTGCTAGACTTCATCATTGTCTTCCTGGGGTGAGGCCCCAGTATGGGGGGTGCGGTGGGGTTGGAGGTCAGAGGGGTTCTCTGAGACCACTGTGCCCACCAGCAGCAGCATCCCAGAGCAGGATGGAACCCCAGCACTGTGCCATGGGAAGCCTCTGGAAGGGCCAGGCCCCGCACAGATGCAGCCAGTGTTGGGGGAGAGTGAAGCTTTGCCAGCTCACACACCCTTTCCCCAGCGAGGCACTCCGCGTTCCTTTATTCTTCTCACATCACACGCAATTGGAAATGGTGTACGTGGTTTCAGTGGCCAGCGGTTTCTGGATGTTTATAAATTTCTCAACCTTTATCATCTATTCATTTCTTCCATGGTCCTATACTAAGTACCTGCTATTTGTGTTCACAAAGACGGACATTTAGGAACCCGCGTTTGTCAGCTAGGGTTGCCATAACAACCCTAGGGACGGGGGAGACAGGGGGGCTCAAACAACAGGAATTGTCTTCTCATGGCTCTGGAGCCTGGAGGTCCAAGATCAAGGTGTTTGGTTTCTCCTGTGGACTGACTGGGACAGTGGGTGGCCCCCTCTTCCCCGTGAGCCCATGGCCTTTCCTCTGTGCAGATGCTCCCCCGGGGCCTCTTTGAGCCTCCAAATCTCCTCTTCTTCCAAAGACAGCAGTCAGACTGGCTTAATCTGACCCTCACAGCCTCACATAAGTCTTTAAAAAGGCCTTGTCTCCAAATACAGCCACATTCTGAGGTACTGAGGGCTTCAACATATGAATGTGAAGGGCACACAGTTCAGTCCATAACATAATAACCCCCATTAAAACAGGAGCACTTACTATGTGTTTTACATGTAACACCTCATTTAGGTTCTTCAACCATCTCAGTTTTCCCATTTAAGGAGGCTAAGGCTCAGAGAGGCCAAGCCACCAGCCCTTGGTCACAGAGCTAGCCAGCGGCAGCGCAAGGACTCAAACCAAGGCCATCTTGGGTCCGGAGGTTGCTATTTAACCACGATGCTGCCTGTCGATTCCATAAACGTGATGTTGGTCATTTACTAATTATGCTGTGCTGTTTTGGGCACCCTGGGGAAAACCAAATTCTGTGAATCAGCTTCCACTCTTAATGAGCTGCCTTGGTAGGAGGCCAAGACCCATGTATACAGAATAATGGAGTGTCGGAAAACACTACCACACAGAGCCTCATTGTCTGACACGGCAGACTGTCCCAGGGGTTCGGTTGTCAAAGGAAGGATTCATAAAGAAGGGTTGGAGATGGACTGCAAAGGATAGCAGGACTTTGAGTAAAGTGAGAGGAGGGGCAGATGAGCAGGGAAGAAAATAAAAGGGCATTGTTGGAAAGAGCAGCATGCGGAACACTCTCGGAGAGACCTAGCTTCCGGCTTTCTCCTCGGAGTCCCCACAGAGGACACCGCTTCGGGTGACCTTCAGCCCACCATGCGGTGCACTCAGCTCCCCGGCTGGGGACCGTTGAGTGCCTGTGCACGTGGACCTCAGCTCCTTTCGGCACCCAGAGGAGACATGCCACATGGTTCCAGTACTCTTTTCCCTGAGTCTGAACTTGGCCTCCGAATCTTTTCTAATAAAATTTTCCAGACAGTCATCACCAAATCTGAGTTAGTGGTAGATGGGAGTTCTCACCTCTCCCCTAGGCTTTTCACAGGTCCCCTGAGCACAGATGGGACACGGGGTCTCAGACCCACGGAACAGGGGCTTATCTGACCACGGGGCCCTCTTCTCTCTCTCTTCTCCACTCTAGGGTTTTCACCGTGATCCTGGAACAGGTTAACGTCATCCAAAGCAACACAGCCCCGATGAGCAGCAAAGGGGCTGGTCTGGACGTCAAGGCCCTGAGAGCCTTCCGCGTGCTCAGACCCCTCCGGCTGGTGTCCGGGGTGCCGAGTGGGTGCCAGTGCCCCTGCAGACGCCCTTCCTCCTCTCCCAACCCGTTCCCTTGCCCAGCTCTGGGTCCCCCTCCCACCCTGCTCTCCCGGAGGCTTCCCAGGATACAGAGAGAGGGAGGGCCAGGAGCCCAAGAGGGGAGATGACTCCCCTTTCCTCCTCCCTGCTCACCCTGTGCAGGCCTGCAGGTGGTCCTCAACTCCATCTTCAAGGCCATGCTGCCCCTGTTCCACATCGCCCTGCTTGTCCTCTTTATGGTCATCATCTACGCCATCATCGGGCTGGAGCTCTTCAAAGGCAAGATGCATAAGACCTGCTACTTCATCGGGACCGGTGAGTTCGTGCGGCAGTGGGGAGGTGGGAGTGGCCCTACCTAGGGCAACTCAAAAGGGACAGCCACCTCAGCCGTGAAGGACCCCCGGAATGAGCACATTGCTTCCCACACCTGTTACCCTGAGGAATGGGTCTCTCTTGGACAAGGGAAATTGGAGGAAGGACAGGTCTGCCAAGGTCAATGATTAAGGGAAGTGGGCTGAGGCCTGGGCCAGGGCTTAGTCTGCAGCACGCCCACCTCAGATCGGTGTGGTATCTTTGGGCTTTCTGGGCCAGCTGTGGACTGAGATATGGGCTCGGGACAACTACCCAAACTTCTATTTGTACTTTTCTTTGCAGCCCTTGTTTTTGCTTTAATCTGAGCAGCCCCTCCGAGCAGGGGCCCACAGGGTGGTGTCAAAAGGGGATCTCAAGAAACTACCCAAGAGCCAAAGGGTCATTTGTAGGGTTATCAGAGAGAACATACCTTGAGGCCCGAATGAACTTGAGCCAAGGCTTCCAAACCAGCCGTTCTCAAACTCTTTGCCCCAGGACTCTTTATGCTCTTGAAAATTATTAAGGACCCCAAAGAGCCCTTGTTGATATGGATTTTACTCATTGATATTCATAGATAGGAAAACTAATGAAAATGTCATAATATTAATTTATTAATTCATTTTAAAAGAACAGTGATAAGGCCATTGCCTATGAACATAAATATCTTAAGAAAAATAACTGCATTTTCCCAAACCAAGAATATTTAGTGAGAAGAATGGTACTGTCTTACATTTTGTCTAAATCTCTTTAATGACTTGGCTTAATAGAATCTGCTGGATTCTCACAGCTACTTCTCTGTTCCATCTGTTGTGAAATCACACGTCATGTAGGCTCTAGAAAACTCCACTCTGCATTCATTGAAAGATAGGGAGATGAAATAATGTCTTGGCATTCTTATAAAAATAATCTTGACCAGGGGAACCTGGGTGGCTCAGTCAGTTAAGTGTCCACCTTCTGCTCCGGTCATGATCCCACGGTCCTGGGATCGAGCCCAATGTCTGGCTCCCCGTTGAACAGGGAGTCTGCTTCTCCCTCTGCCTGCAGCTCCCCCTGCTTGTGCTCTCTCTCTGTCAAA
Organism: Ailurus styani; assembly: GCA_002007465.1. Classification (NCBI taxonomy): domain Eukaryota; kingdom Metazoa; phylum Chordata; class Mammalia; order Carnivora; family Ailuridae; genus Ailurus; species Ailurus styani. Next base: position 5,333,391 of record LNAC01000043.1, read on the forward strand.
TAAATACAAAAATTCTTTCTTAAAAAATTAAAAAAAATAATTTTGACCAGGTGGATGCCCTGAAAGGGTGTAGGTCCCCCACTCCAAGACTCAGTGCTGCCAGCCAGCAGTGTAGGTCTGCCTCGATCGGAGTGTAACTTCTATCATGGTCTACAGGAACTGGACATGGCACAAAAAAGAGGTGACTTCTATTAGGACAATTCCTCCCACCAAAAGCCCAGAATAAAACTCCCTAGAATAACCCAGGATGGACAAGATTGCCGAGACCTACAGGGTCTCAGTAGACTCCTCACTTCCCCAGGCCCACTGACAAGGGGACAGGTAACCTGAGGTCCAAGTCCAAGTCAAGACAGTGAAGTCTGATAGAGTCTTGGTGGTCCCACTCTTGGTCCCCTCCTAGCTCAGCCTCTTCCTGTTCCTGTAACAATCTATGTCCTATGATGAGCCTTATCCAGATAGAGAAGGAGGCTTTTTATCCCAACCTTCAAACCAAATCTGGAGGTCTCATCTGAAGTCCTCATGCATTCTTGACCAGTGCTGGCCAGCGGTGCTCCAAAACCTCTCTGGGATGGGAGTTACCTGACTTGAGGGGTCAGGGACCCACTCAGAGCTCAGAATTCATCCATGGTCTCCTCTCCCATCTCCAAAAGACTGAGGCAACATGGTAAACATGGGTAAGGTAGGGCATTCCAGCTCTAATGAGCTAGTCAAAACTCTGAACATGATAGGAGACTAAAACACCCTAAGATAAAAGGGGACCCAGGGTGTAATCGAAACTGAAAGATTTTAGAGACACTAAGAGCACCATCCAGGGACACGGAGGTGACTGCAGCCTGTTGGGAATGCCTCCTAGGAGGAGACCTGTGCCCCTAAAGCTTCATGTCCCATGCAGTGCATCTCAGTCCTGCTGGGACATCTCCACGTCAGCTCCCAGAAAGAACTCAAGGCAGAACCCGGGTGCCCCCCCTCCACCCACCTCCGCCCCAGCCACACCGCTGCCTCCTTTTTTAATGCTCTGTGGGTGGACATGACCTTCACCTTACCCCTGCTACACAGGGAGCACTTCATAGGAAAGTAATCCTCGAAGCCAACCGTCGGATGAGGCCGAGGGCCACAGATACGATCCCTGATGCCCGTAGGTACCGGCGTCCCCACCGCCGACCGGGGCCCCAAGCAGTCCTCCCCCTCTAGCCTCGTCCGCTCCCTGGGAGCACTGCTTTACGTTTCTGGCTGAGCGTGCTCGAGACCGAGTCCTCAGTAATGGCAGACAACTCTTCTCCCGTTCTGGTCCACCCACGCCTCCAATCTGACGCCCGCGCCGCCTTCGGCCTCCAGATATCGTGGCCACGGTGGAGAACGAGAAGCCCTCACCCTGCGCCAGGACGGGCTCGGGGCGCCCGTGCACCATCAACGGCAGCGAGTGCCGGGGCGGCTGGCCGGGGCCCAACCACGGCATCACCCACTTCGACAACTTCGGCTTCTCCATGCTCACGGTGTACCAGTGCATCACCATGGAAGGCTGGACCGACGTCCTCTACTGGGTGGGTCTGGCCCCACGGCTGCAGGACCCCCCAGCTTCATCCACAGGCTCACGGCGGCGGTGGGGTGGGGGCGTGGGCAGAGGGTGATGGTCTGACTCTAGTGTCCGCTGCTCCTTCTCACCCGTCCCTGGAACACATAGGCGGGGTGCATGGCCCCCCCTTCTTGTCCCCAGGTGTGTGTGTCCCAGCATCCTCTGGGCAGTCCCCAAGATACAACCTGTCCGTGCAGGACCTAAACCGTGGGTGAGGAATGGAAAGCAGGAATCCATGGGTTCTGGTCTCAATTTCTACCTTTCCTGGAAATCTGCCCGCACGTGTCTCATTCCTGAGGACCTAGAATCTCAGATTTCCTGAGGGATGAAGGGTCCTTTGAGTCCCATTTTGCCCCAGGGCAAGACTGCTTTCTGATATTACTATTACTAGGTGTCAGTTTCCTTGTCTATAAAATAAAAATACCACCTACCTCATAGGGTAGTTATGATGGTTACTGGGCAGACTAACTGAATTACAACAGTGCCAGCAACACGGTCAATGCTACATCAGTTTTCCTGTTGGAGTATATTATTTGTTTGGTGTTATCTAGACCTAGGTTGCATTTCTTATTAAATCCTCCCGCCATGGAAGGCATTGTTCCCACTTTACAGATGAGTAAACTGAGGCGCAGAGAGATTCGGTAACTTGCACGCAGTTATGGAGCTAGCGAGCAATAGATCCGAGAATTGAACTCTCATCCATCTGGCTCTGATCCCAGAACTCTTAACCACAGTGTGACACTGCCTGTTGAGAGAAAGGTTGTCAAACTGTCAGATGCTTTGCAAATAGAAAGGATTAGTACAAATAGTTCTTGTAAGCTCATATTATGGGAGCAAATTATCAAACATTTCAAAGGCCTGTCACATGTGTCATTTCACCTCTGCTACAAGTCTACGAGGGGCAAGCCCATATCATCATCCCCATGGACAGATGGGATAATGCTCAGAGATGTTAGGTGACTTGTCTAGGGTCACAGAGCTTGTTCATGAAGGAGCTGGCCACACTTGGTCCAAGACTTTTTAGTGCTTCTTATACTTTGAAAAATTTTAGCTGTGAAGAAACCACCTGGGGAGAGAGTGTATGAGAGCTGAGTCAGGGACGTGGATGGCTGGAGGGAGAAATGGGTCAGTCGTGTCTGGGCCAAGTGGACGGTCAATAAGGCTCCTTTTGAGAAGTCCGTCTAACTCCAGGTCCTAGGTCTTTTGGGGGAGGAATGTCCCCTCACTGGGCCCAGATGGCCTCTCTCCTTCTCCCCCAGGCTCAGGTGGAGCCTGATCACCCTGAGTCCGGAAGGGGATGTAAGCCCTCAGGTCCGTGAATGGGACTCACACCACTGTCTGGACCAGGTCAATGATGCCATCGGGAACGAGTGGCCCTGGATCTATTTTGTCACCCTCATTCTGCTGGGATCGTTCTTCATTCTCAACCTGGTGCTGGGTGTCCTGAGTGGGTAAGAGTTCACAGGCAGCTGGGTGGAGAGGGAAGATGGAAGAGAAGAGGGATGGAGGGTGGGAGGGAGAAGGGGCAGCAGGGTGAGGGGAGGAGGGGAGAGAGGAAGGAAAAGAGCCAGAGGGAGAAAGCAAATAGAGGGTAGAGAAGAAAGAGGAGTGAGAGGAGGAGGAGGAACAGGGCAGGGAGACGTGAATTAGAACCTCCACTTATCCCTTTTGCCAAGAGCCTTCTCCCGGGTTAGCAAGGGAGATATAGAAGATAAAGGTAGGAGCTCCTTAATTTTTAATTTTTCCCTTCTCCTCAAGCCTTCTCCCATCCTTTCTTCCTCGGTCCCTCTGCACCCCCACTCCCTTGGAGCGAAGCCCCTGAGATCCCATCCTCTGGCCCGTGGGTGTGCATGAGCTGATGCTTGGCGTTACGGGTCAGTGTAGCCTTCGGGTGAGGCGCCGGACTCTGGAGCTAGATGGTCCAAGCGTCAATCCTTTCACTACTACTTGGGGGCTGTGTGACCTTTGACTAATTACCTAACCTCTCTGTGCCTCAGGGTCCACACCCATCAAATGGGAATACTCTCATAGGGTTGCTAGGAGGAGTAAATCAGTTAATACATACAAAACACTTAGAATGAAATCGAGGCCTTAATGAGTGCTAAGTATCAACAGTCATTATTAATGAGAGGTTCTCTCTGTGACAATGCCCCCCCCAGCCACAGTGGACAGTCTGGAAGTGACCATCTGCCCCCTCTCCCATAGGCATCACCCCACCCTAGAAGATTCCCCCCGGGCATTGTGTAGGCAGAATTCAGGGGATTCCATGAACTTGAATAAGAGAAACTTGTCTTTGTTTTTTATTAACTCTAATTGAAGTTCAGTGTTTTCGTTCATCAGGCTGGGAGACCAAGCGCCGCAGTAATGGTATTAGCGGTGACTATGACTTGTCCCAGTAGAAACCACGCATCCCGTTACAAATGTTGTAGATAGTGCTTACACTCATTACTACTTTGAAACTGTAATAGTTGTTAGGTTGGCAACTAGACCTTGCTAGTTAATGAGTTAATAAGGAAACATGTGGTACTTTATCACAGTTTCCTTATATTTCGACAACTGTATTTTAATATAATAAATTCCTTTGTAGTGAGATGGTTTTATTTTGCCTATTTTACAACATTATTCTGAGGAGGGGCCCATAGGTTTGTTGGGACTGCCTAAGGATCCACAGCATGGAAAGGTCCAGAACCCCTGCCTGGGCCCGCCCCCCAGGGGCCGGTGCTAAGAGCCAAGGCGCTCATGTCACACGCCCATCACTGCGCTCCAGTCTCCCTCTCCCCAACCCCGCTTAGTGGCCAAGAGCTGCCTCTGCTGGTTGGAGGACCACTCGCTGGCCCTCAGGTCCCTTCCTTCTAGTGGTGCCACCTGGTTTCTTCTAGCAGGACAATTCCCTCCAGGTCTTAGGTCTACAAGCCCAGCTACATTTCTCGGGAAAATGTGAGGATCCATGGCTGATTCTGTGAGGCAATGTGCTGTCATGTTGTTAACCCCTAATATCCACAGTAAATCAAGCCGAGGTAGGGCGAGATGTCAGATGGGGGGAGCAGAAAGCAACGAGAAAGGCAGGCCGCATGGGTGGGGATGATGAGGGGCGGGGAGAGGGACTGCCCCTCCGCCACCTGGAAGGGTACCTGGACCCCAGGTGACCCCCTGGACCAGAAGGCGGGGCACGCCCAGCCACAGAATGTGCTCTGTCCTTGCGAAGCTCAGCCCTCCTCCACCCACTTTCCTTTTTCTCCTCCCTCCCCCCGTCTCCCCTGTTCCACTTCAGGGAATTCACTAAGGAGCGGGAGAAGGCCAAGTCCAGGGGAACCTTCCAGAAGCTCCGGGAGAAGCAGCAGCTGGAGGAGGACCTGCGGGGCTACATGAGCTGGATCACACAGGGCGAGGTCATGGACGTTGAGGACTTGAGAGAAGGTTTGGGCCCAAAGGCATGGTCAGCATGCCCTCCCCCCCCCTGAGCTGCCCCGCACAGTCCGCGCCCATTGGGTGCACTGTGTCAGGGAGCATCCTGCAAGCCTGGGAGACCCGCAGAGCAGGTATAACGCGTCTGTGTTGTAGGTAAGAAAACTCAGGCCCTTAGAGGGCGAGTGGCTGGTCTAAAGCCTCCCACCTGGAAATGATGGCATCCAGGTGTGTCCGGGGCTCTTCCAGGAGTACAAAGTACCACGCCACCTGTCCGTGACCACCCCTCCTGCAGGTGTGGGCTCTTTCTCGGGCCCCGAGTGCGCAGGGATCCAGGCCCGCCTAGGGCCCGTTGTCACAGGTGTCTCCAGTCAAGGGCCCCTTTTCCAGGAGCGTCTAGTGCAGAGAGCCCAGCAGACGGGTCCACGCTTTCTCTCTTGTTCCCAGGGAAGCTGTCTATGGATGAAGGAGGCTCTGACACAGAGAGCCTGTATGAAATCGAGGGCTTGAACAAAATCATCCAGTTCGTGTGAGTATCTACCGTTCTCCCAGGAGCCTTCCCAGCCTCCGAATTCCCAGAGATAGGGAGTTAGAACCCATTTACTGTTTCCCATTTACTGGGCTCTGGAGTCACGTTCCCCATCCCTTAGTGCAACCAGAGGGCACTCAGCAGGTGACCTAATTATATACTACATCGGGAAGAAAGTGGGAGCCTGCCCGGGGGCAGGGAGAGAATTCAGCTGCTACCCTGTAATCAGAGTGGCATTGGCGGGGTAATGAGTCCCGAAAAGCTCCGCTCGGGAAGAGGGAAGGTGTGTGCTGCAAAGAGGCAGCGCGGAGACATGTGCGGGAGGGACGCTGGCCGCCCCACGAGTCTGGACACACGGGGAGGCTCCAGGCTCAGTGTCTTTCTCTCAAGAGGAAGAGGTGTTTCTTTGGTTGGCTGCTTCCTCTTACAAATTCATACGTACTTGTGATTTTGAAAGATCAAACAATAGAGAAATACATCAAAGAAAAGATGAAAGTCCCCACTGCCCTTCAAAGAGGTAACCATGGTAACAGATGTGTATCCCTTCAAGATCTTTGCTATGCTTTTATCTCTCTTACACACACACACGCACACACACACCAGGTTTTTTTGTTTTGCTTGGCTTTTTACATGCAAAGTTCTTTATGCTAACTACCGTCACTACAGAGCCTAGAACAGTGCCCAGCATACAGGAGGTACTGACAAATACTTGATGAATAAATGAATAAGATATACATAGTATCCAGTAACATATTTTTAACTTAAAATTATCTATTTAGGCAACTTTATATGTACACACGTGTCTTTTTTTTTAAGACTTAAATTTTTTTAGAGCAATCTTAGGTTCACGGAAGAATTGAACAGAAGGTACAGAGATTTCTCGAATCCCCCAGACACCACACAGGCACCGCCCACTAATCAACATCCCCCACCAGAAAGCCATGCTGTACCTTGGGGCTCCCTCTTGGTGCCGTACCCTCTGTGAGCTTGGGCAAATGTATAATGACATGGATTCATCATTCTAATATCATTCAGAGTATTTTCACTGCTTTAAAAATCCTCGGTGCTCCGCCGACTCCTCCCTCCTCCCCCCACCCAGCAACTAACAACTGATCTTATCGTTTCCATAGTTTAGCCTTTTCCAGAACGTCATATATTTAGAATCACACAGTGTGTAGCCTTTTCAGACAGGGTTCTTTCACTTAGTGATAGACCTTTAAGTTTCCTCCATGCCTTGTCTGTGGCTGGATGGTTCATGCACCTTTTTTGGTGTATCATCAGATATGAAGTAGTCCGCAGGATGAATATACCATAAAATATTAATCTTTGCTGGTTTGGCCGCACAAACAGTGCCGCAGGAACCATCCTGCAGAAGTATGAACATTTCCACCAGGCAGATTCCTAGAAATGGAATTGCTGGGTCAAAGCCTACATATTTTTAAACCTTGGTCAATGCTGCCAAATTGTTCTCCAAAAAAAGGTTGCAATGACTGTGACGGTGCCCTTTCCGCACACCCTCACCAACACCATATATGATTAATCCATTACAGAATTGCTTTTCTAATGAACAAAACGGGGCCCCCCAGTGTGCTTGAATTAAAATGGAAGCATGTGGGGCTGCTGTTGTATGGCGGGCACTGTGCTAAGCATCCTGCTTGCATTATCTCTAATTCCCTCTGAGGCTGGCATCGTTATTATTCTCCTTTGAAAGAGGAAGAACTTCACTAGTAGGAGGCAAGATTTTAAATCAGTCTGGCCCTGTGGCTCATGCCCTTAGTGTCTCCCGTGCGTCCGGAGGAGAGAGTGGGCGATCAGATGGAATCAGGCTGGAGCCTGTTGGAAACCAATCCCAGAGAGGGGGAGCTCAGAGTAAAGCAGCTCTTTGCCTCCCTCCTCCTGTGTCTCCTCTCCCAGCCGCCACTGGAGGCAGTGGAACCGCATCTTTCGCTGGAAATGCCATGACGTGATCAAGTCCAAAGTCTTCTATTGGCTGGTGATCCTGGTCGTTGCCCTCAACACCCTGTCCATCGCCTCCGAACACCACAACCAGCCTCTGTGGCTGACCCACTTGCAAGGTGAGACACAACAGAGTGAAGCCAGGAAGGGGACAGATGTGGCCAATGGCCAAAGCCAGCCAGTAGCACCTCAGGTTTGGCAGAAGACGTCACATAGATATTGACATTGTTTTCTAGAAATCAGTGGCTGGTAATACTTTTTCCCTCATGGCATTACCAGGGGCAATAACAGCAACTGGTTGGGAAGCCCACGCATCTGGGTAAATTAATACAATTTCAGAAACTGAGCATAAGGATTACAAGTAATCTAGAACTCTAAGCATCTAAGTTCAAATTCTACTGCTGAAACAGCAATCTTTCTGGATGGCAGAAATGAAGAAACCACTGAAAGCCAGAGCAGTGAGCTCATGAGTTGATTTTCAGGAACATCCTCGACCTAGAGCTAAACCCTGAAGGGTGGTGGTTGGGTTCTTAATGACCAGGCAGGCACAGGAGACAGGGCCCAGAGCCTGGGTGAGGTGAGGAACAGAACCAAACCCCTGCATAGAACCGGAGCCTAGGGCTAACCCTATGTGAGGAAAGCAAAAATCTCACTGCCCTGGTCCAGGGAAGGAAGGTGGAAGTTGATCCATGCTGGAGGCTCTGGGAATAAGGAAAAATGTCTCAGGTGAAAATTGAAATCCAGTCTGTGCCCTATATAAGGATGAGCTCCAGTTTGCTCTGTTCCAGATGGGTTAGGGATCCTAAGCTAAGACAGTAGCATAAAAACTAGTCAGAGGCAAGGGAAACCCCTGTGGTGCCCAGCAGAGGCAAACATAAGCCACCCTTTAGGGCTGTTTCTCAAACCAAGGCATACGGATTTCCTGCAGGGAAAAGGGTTTCCCAAAGACAGCTTACAACAAAACAATTGCAAACCAAATAAGGAAGAGGGCCACCTGAGGGAGAATTATCAAGCACAACCAACAGGAGTCAGCAACCCCAGGAGCCTGAGGTGTAGGACAGTACAAAAGACACGATATTTAAAATGATGAAAAAGATAAAAGAAGGAATATAACTAGAAAAGAAGACTGTCTTTTTCTATGGGAAGGAGATAGGAAAAAACACAATAGATCAGATGTATGCTTACATCGCCACCAATCTTCTTGAGAGCCCCTTGCACGTGCCAGGCATTGCCAATGCATTGTCAATGTCCAAATGTAGACAAGATGAGAATACTGCCCACCAAAAAGAATCAGAGATTTGAGGTTCCCGGCCTATGTAGATAAAAGGGTGGTAGTGCCACTTACCGAGATGGGGAAGGCAGCCAATGGCTGGGTATATTTGGGGGTGGGGGAGGATAGGCAGTACTCATCAACTTGGTCTTGGGCATGTTGAGTTTGAGGTACCTTTGAGATATCCCAATGGAAATGTCAGGGAGGCAGATGGAAAAACAGGTCTGGAACTCAGTGGTTCCAGTGGTTCTTCTGAGTTGAAGAATTAAAATCTGGGAGACATTGGCAGGGATGGCCACTGAAGCTACAGTCTTAGAAGACATCCCCAGATCACCAGAGGGTAGTATATACTAAGTGTACAGTTCAAGGTCAGCATCCAATGATTAGGTAAAGAATTACATCTGCAGAGGAAGCTTGGGAAAAGCAGGAGAAGCAGAAGAAATCCAGAAGGATATAGGGTTACAGAAGCTAAGGGAAGAGAATATGTGAAAAAGCAAGGGTGGTCAACCGTGCCCAGGGCTTCTGTGGGGTCAGGAAAAATGAGGTTTAAAATGCTCCTTGGACTTAGTGACCTGGAAGTCATTGATGACCTTGAGAGAGTCTGTTGGTGGAGTGATCAGGTGGACCCAGTTAGGTATGAGTTAGAGAGCAAATGGAGCAGGGAAGGGTGGGAAGAAATGAAGGGATCCAAGTCGGTAGCTGTCTGGGAAGCCTGGCTGTCATAGGGAGGAGAGAGCTGGGGCAGGAGCTACGGGAAAAATGGGAGAGACTTCGGCATTTAAAAATGGTGATGGGAGAATCCAGTTGAAAGGGGAAGTTAAACACATAGGAAAGAGAAGGGATCATTGACAGTGGATTTCGTGAGGTGGGGGTGGGGGGTGTGGGCAAAGCACAGGTGGACAGGTTGGCTTCCATAGGTGGAGGCCCCCTCCTCCAACAGTGTACAGTAGCGAGAGTGTGGCAGAGCTTAATTAACTTAAGTGAAATTAAAAGTAATGAAACTCACTTGTGCTAAACATGGTATGGTCTAGCGTTTGAGAAACTTACATCAGTGTTCCCTCAATGGGCAAACGTTTGCCAGGTTTTACAGATTTTTTTTTTTAAAGATTTTATTTACTTATTTCACAGAGGGAGAGAGATCACAAGGAGGCAGAGAGGCAGGCAGACAGAGAGAGGGGGAAGCAGGCTCCCCGCTGAGCAGGGAGCCCAATGCAGGCCTCGATCCCAGGACCCTGAGATCATGACCTGAACCGAAAGCAGAGGCTTTAACCCACTGAGCCACCCAGGCGCCCAGGTTTTACAGATTTTGAGAGTGGTAAAGGGATGATGCTTTGGAAACTCGGAGAGGGTGTTTGGGGCGGAGGCTCCGCCAAGGCGGCAGCCTGGAGACAGGGCAAAGGGAGAGAGAGCTACGCTGAGGCTTCACCCCTCCTCCCCCCCACTCCCCTCCCCTGCCCTCAGACGTGGCCAACCGCGTGCTGCTGGCCCTCTTCACCATCGAGATGCTGATGAAGATGTACGGGCTGGGTCTGCGCCAGTACTTCATGTCCATCTTCAACCGCTTCGACTGCTTCGTGGTGTGCAGCGGCATCCTGGAGATCCTGCTGGTGGAATCCGGTGCCATGAGCCCCCTGGGCATCTCCGTACTGCGCTGTATCCGCCTCCTTAGGATCTTCAAGATCACCAAGTGAGCGCCAGGGCCCCACGCCCACGGCCTGCCTGGTCTGCTCTGCAGGGGCTCGGTCCCCCTGGTCTGGGGTCTGGGCAAGTCCACGGGTGGCCTCTTGCCTGGGACTTCGCTCCCTCCCTGAAAGACATGCCCTTCCCCTTTCGACCTCATTCCTTTATTTTTTTTTTCCCCCTTATCTCTTACCATCCTGTGGGCGGGCTGGGATATGGGGGCTGTGGAGAGGAGGGAGGACAGAGGACAAGAAGAGTGGGAGAGGGAGGAAGGAGAGGAAGATGAGAGGAAAGGAGAAGTAGGGAAAGGGGACGGAAATGAGGGAGAATGAAGACTAAGGAGGGAGGGGGCGTGGTGAGGGAGCGGAGATGCGCTCATCGGTTTCCCAGGTTTCCCAGGGGGTGCAGGGGTGCACGGGAGAGAAGTCCTTACGCTCATGGGCTCTACGATCCTGTGGTGTGACCGGAAGCTGACCAGCAGTCGTGCTGAGGAATATGAAATGACAAAACACAGGAAGTGCTAGGAAGGGCAGAGAGAGTGGGTGTGCAGCACCAATCTGGGGGCCTCCTGGAGGCTGCCCCTTTGCCCTCTGCATCCCGTCAGGCCTGAGCCTTTGCCCTAGCCTGGCCAGACCTCAGGGGCTCCGTGGAGGGGGCGGTGGCGGTGGGGGGGGGTGCCGCTCCTCTCCCCCTGTGACCCTCTGCTTTCAGGTATTGGACGTCTCTGAGCAACCTGGTGGCGTCCCTGCTCAACTCCATCCGCTCTATCGCCTCCCTGCTGCTGCTGCTCTTCCTCTTCATCATCATCTTCGCCCTGCTGGGCATGCAGCTCTTCGGGGGCAGGTATGACTTCGAGGACACGGAGGTGCGGCGCAGCAACTTCGACAACTTCCCACAGGCCCTCATCAGCGTCTTCCAGGTAGGCAATGCTGTGGGCGCTGAATCCCACTTCAAGCAGGGTGAGCATCACCTCCTCCAGGAAGCCTTCTCGGATCTGCTGGCTTGAGTTCAGGGTCCCTCTCCAGGCCCCCTCTTCCCCCACGCTTCTCTCCATTGTAACAGTTGCTCTCGCTCTCTTCCACCCTCCAGAGGCTAGGAGCTCTGCCCAGTTTGTCCTATTTGTCTTTGTCCCTGGTACCTAGCAGAGTGCTGGCCCATAGTAGGGTCACTGATACTGACTGAATGGAGTCCAGGGGCTGCTTTCTCTCCCGTGCCCTACTCCTCTCTCTGAGCACAGCGTCAGCCAGTGAGCTCTCCCCCAACAAGACTGAAAAGCCCCAGAGAAATGCCGACCATTTCTCACCACGAAGACATGGCTCAGCTAATGTTCATGAGAAGCTACCCGAAGGAGCATGGCTGGGACTTACCTGAGGCCCTCAGAGCCACAGGCCTCCCGGAGGAGGTATAGAGCAGGGGAACGCTCCTCTGTGTCGGGCCGGCACTCACGAGGAACCTCACCTGTTGGTACCAGTGAGAAGGGCAGTGTGTGGCCATCGGCTGGTCTTCTAGCTGACCCCACCCTCCGTTCCATTCACCCCGTGGCTGGTCGGGCATCACGTGTGACAAGGCACCTGACATTTCGCGCTAGTTCTGGAGGCTGGAGTGCCAGGAGGCCTGGGTGGGTGCCGTCCAGTTAAGCCTGGGCATTAGGAACAGAGCACAGGGAGATGGTGACCCCACAGTCAGGCTCCTTGGCTCTGGAGAGGCAACGGTAAGATTTCTGACCATTGCAAGAGGTCCCAAGAGGAGAGCAGGGACCTTTCATCCTGGCCGTGGATGAAGAGAGGAAAGGTCTAGGGGCCTTTTGGGCTATGCGCTCCCGAGAGAAGGTTCTCGAGTCCTTCTGCGGCCCCCTGCCCCCCACCGCGCTCCCTCTCCCCTAGGTCCTGACAGGCGAAGACTGGAACTCCATGATGTACAACGGGATCATGGCCTACGGCGGCCCGTCCTACCCGGGGGTGCTCGTGTGTATTTATTTTATCATCCTTTTCGTCTGTGGCAATTGTATCCCCTTGGGAGCAGGGCTCTGGAAAGAGCTGAGGGAGGGGGTGGGCAAGGGCCTGAAAACAGGTGTCCAGGGCATGCACGTGGCAGGCAGCTGGCCCTCTGGCTGGAGCGGAGCCCCCAGACTCGTGGGGCGGGGCCGGGGGCTAGGACACGGCAAGTAACAATTGCAGGGAGAGCTGTAGGATAATTCCTCCCACCAAGAATGTTCCAGAACCACAGAGGCGACTGGTTACAGGTAGAGGATTTCATTCTAGAGAGGCTGGTGAGCCTGGAGCAGGCAGGAGGAAGGACACGTTTTGGCTGTGGGGCCATGAAGCTGGTAGGCAGCCTGGTCCAAAGGTTTGGGAGGCAGGCAGGGAGGAATGAGGGAAGAGGCCGATGGAGAATGAGACAAGCAGATGGGAGAGCGGGGTGGATGTGGCAGAAAGAGGCAGCAGCCCCCAGGGGTTCTGAGGTCTGCACATGGAAGTTGGTATTATGAGTAGAGGGGGTGGGGAGGGAGGGAGCCCGCGTTCCCTGAGCTCATGTGTGCCCAGCATGACTCTCACGGATGGTGCCTCCCTGGTTCCCCACACAGCCCCGTGCAGGAGCTGGGGTCAGTCATGGATGGGAAATGGGGGGCGCTCGAGGTCCATCATGGGCACCCCCGTGCAGCCAGGCTCCCCTGAGGATGCTCGCCCGTGTCCTCGGGCCCATGCCATCCCGTGTGGTAACTCTGGCAAGAGGCTCTCTGACAAGCCTACCGAGGCAGTGGGGTTAAGCCTGCCACGCCCTGGGCGGGTGGGACTCCGGCGCAGCGGCTTCCCTTTCATCCACAACCCAAGACTCCTTAGCCGGATGCCCTCAGATATCCTGCTCAATGTCTTCCTGGCCATCGCTGTGGACAACCTGGCTGAGGCCGAGAGCCTGACTTCCGCCCAGAAGGCCAAGGCTGAGGAGAGAAAGCGCAGAAAGATGTCCAAGTGAGTGCAGCCTCCAGCAGGGAGGGACCTGGCGTGCTTGGCAGTGGCCTCCCAGCGCCGCGCAGGTGGCTCCTTGGAGCCTGATGAGCAAGGGCTGTGCCACGGTGACCCCTGTCCCAGTGGGCAGGCTTCTGCCCCCAGCGCGTCTAGGGATGGCTGACGTCCTCCGAGCTGTCCCTGGGCGCAGAATTGGAGGTGGACCCAGGAAATGGGACGGCAGAGCCCGGCAGGTTGGTCCAGGGGACCCTGGTGGAGAGTTCTGGGAATTGAACCAGCCCTGCCACCGAGTCCCTGCACTTCTTGAAAGGTGTCCTTTCCCTCTGCGGAGCTGCACACACATCTCATGTGAAGTGGTGGCTGGCTTCTCGGGTGTGTACCATTCTCTCCGTCTATGAGTTTGGCATGTAACTCTCCGTAGCCTGAGACCCTCCTCTCAGAGTAGAAGCAGGACTGGTCTTCCAGTGCTTCTCAAATTCTAACTGCAAATGAGTCACCTGGGATCTTGTTAAAATATTGATTCCTATTCAGGAAGTCTGGGCTGGGGTTGATGGTCTGCACGTCTAACAAGCCCCCAGGTGACACCCAGGCTGATGGCTGGCGAGCCATACTGAGCGGTTCTCGACAAAGGCCAGCTTCCCCCGGTGCCCATGTCTGCAGGAATGGTATGCCCATTCCCGGGAGGCAGGACGGGAAGGGAAAGACAGAAAGACCAGCAATGAAATCCAGATATTTCCAAAGAGTTGAGCCCCCTCTTGGACCAAACCATGCTCCCACACGGTGAATTCTTGATGAACCAGGTGCAAAGCCCCTTTCCACCCATTTACCCATCAATGAACACTGAGTGTGGCTGACCAGTGAGCCACATTTAGCTACAGGCCCAAGCTGGGCATCATGCCTTCTCATCAGAGACTCAGGCCCATAATCCTTCCCTTTTGGTAGCCTACACTATTCCATCCTCCACAGAGCCCCCTGAGCCCTTGGTACGGAATCCCCCCAACGATGCCATCAGACTAAGCAGATCCCTGAGAATGGTCTAGTTGGGCTTCTACTGTGGGCTTCCTTGGTTTTTGTAACTCAGGGGTCTCCCAGAGAAGTCAGAGGAGGAGAAGTCAGTGATGGCCAAAAAGCTGGAACAGAAACCCAAGGGTGAGGGCATTCCTACCACCGCCAAGGTAAGCATATCCTGTGGGGTATTTTCAGAGGCAGGATGGGGAAGGACTCTGCAGGTCCTCTAGGTCACCCCATGACTTAGGGTGCTGGTGGGTGGGAGGGAGGTAGAGAGGGGCTATCTGCCTGGTTATAAGCCAGGTGAGGGCATCTGTCTCCACTCTCCTGGGGAGAAAGTCCGTGGCTACACTCCCACAAGGAATCCTTTGTACTGAGAGGCACAGATGCCCCTGTCTGGGGACCAGACTTCCTCAGAATCCCAGCTTCTCACCCCAGTTGGGGGCTCCCACCCCACTTGACACCCCCTGTTCCAGCTTGAAGCCCAGACTGGATTCCCTCCACTTCCTGGTTGTTCTAGCCTGGCTCTGCTCAACCCTTCTGGAAGCTGAAGAAGCAGAGGTCAAAAGGGTTGGGGAGCTGGGCCCCAGAGAACTAAGCCGGGGGTGACTTGCACAGGCTCAGACAGGCTGAGGTCTTGGCAATTCATCTGGCCTTTCAGGGCCTGGCTTCTCATTTGTAAAAAGGGAATGATGCTACAGTTAGCTATCCCCCAGGCTGGCAGGAGGATTAAGCTAACACCTACGCTGCCCCTCCAGTAAGTGCTTAGTAAGTGGAAACTGCAGCTTTTGCTTTCATCATCTTCATTGCATTCCTTCCTACAGCTGAAAATCGACGAATTTGAATCTAATGTCAATGAAGTAAAGGATCCCTATCCTTCGGCTGACTTCCCAGGTGAGGGTGTGGGACTGTCGGGGGTGTATGCTGGGCTTGATTTCTCCCAAGGGACAGACAATCTCTTGTGTCTCCCCTACCTGGACCCTTCCACGAGGGGATCACGACACAGAGACACCCCTTCTGACCTAGTCCCGCATATGACCCACCTGCGAGCCTGCCTCTCCCTACAATACACACTATAGAAAAACCCACACATTCTATTTTCATTTAATTCAGCTAGTATTTATTGAATGCCCGTTACATACTTTGGTGCTGAGGACTCCGTTTTCAAGTTTTGCATTCTGGCCACACAGAGCAGACCACAGACAAGGTCAGGTCTGTCTGTGTGGTATAGGGGGTGGACGGGTTACTCACCCCGCAGTGTCCAGCAGGGCTGGGGGCTGGACTGACACAGGAATAAGTAGAACCTTGACTTGCACTGTGGGAAAATGGAGTTGGAGGAGACAAGTGTAGGGTGGGCAGGAGGGTGATACACAGCCACAGGTAAACCGCGAATGTCTCGCAAATGCAAATCACCGGTGGCTGCTGCAGAGAGCCATTCCTCGGTGCCAAGGAGAGAACACCTTGGCAAGAGCAGAACCAGGCTGGGTTCATGCGAACGAGCCACCTGGAAGAGGCCTGGAGCCCCAGAGCTCTGAGTTCTCTCTTAGCTCAGTGTCAGGTCCCGGGAGCACGGGGTCACTAGCAACTTCATGGCTCTTTGTGGGATCAACTGATTAGCCTCTGTCTGCCCCAGTGACTCTTAAGCTCCAGGGGAACTTTCTGTGCCCCCAATGGCAGAGCGTAGGCCCTCAATAAATAAAATGAATGAACATATGAAAGGATTTTGCCAAGCGATGTGAGGGGAGCACGGAGCTGATAGAGACAGGACTGATACTATTTCTTCAAATGACTGCCGGTAATGCATATTTGGGTTTTAAAGTAATTCACCTCAAGCTGTTTCATCTAACAACCATGACCTAGCAGATGAGTGTGCCTGGTGTGCCGGGGAAGGTGGCTGACCCAGGAGATGGGAAGTTAAGGAAAGGGGAAGGATTGGAAAGAAGGGGGGAGGGTAGAAGGTTGAGGGGATGTGGGGTGGGCAGTTGGAAGGGAGTTCTTACCAAGGAGGTTGCATATGTTTATCCTGCTTCTTTCCAAAGACCATTTGAAATGACTTAGGCTTAGGACAAAAGATAATATATAATAAAATTAACAAAATGGGCATAGAAAGGGAAAAAAGAAAGCAAATACACTAACTCTAAGAATTAGCAGTTTCTTCCATTAAGCGTAAGATGTGTTTCGGGGTCCTTGGCAGCCAAGGCAAGATGGGAAGTGTCACATTAGGACACTTGTTGTGAGGAAGGAGAAAGGGGGGTGAAGCCGAGAGCCTGTGTGGAGAGCAGAATATAGGGGCTCCTTCTGGGCTTCCACAAGGGGCTCTGCCCAGGGGCCAGTAGGGGTCAGGATGAGGTGGCTATGAGGTGAGGGCAGCAGGAGACTGGGCAAGACCTGGACAGGGAGGGGCACCCCGACTTTGACAGTGCCTTCCATTCTGATCACTGGATCCTCGCCTCCCTGCTCACCCGGCTGAGGAGCTCGGGTAGTCCCCTGTCTCATGAGGCCGTGAGACTAGCCAATAATCCCAGAGGGTCCATCTCTTCCTCCTCCACCCCTTCCACCCCAAGATCTGCTTCAGTACTGGCAACTGGCTGAAGCTCAAGGAATATTGATTTTATTTTTTCCATGCTGGCAGTTCCTCTCTGAAATGATTATTTTTAGAATCCTAGCCCAGGAGAGGAACTGAGAGTCTGTTTATTTCAGCAAGCCTCCTGCCCATAATCAATTTCACAAATTGGGAAGCTGAAGCCCAAGAAAGAGAGGGTCTTGCCTAGTCGGCATAGCTAGTTAGGGGCAGAGCCTGGACCACAACTCAGGTGTCATCCGAAGCACGGTCCCCCCTCTAGTTCCCAGCTATGAGCATTTGAGATGGTGTGAGTCCAGCCCTGAGACAGAAGATGAAACAGCAAGACTCCTTGACTTTGCTCCTGCCCCCACTTCTGCAGGGTTCTGGGACTGACAGTTTTCCCTGACAGCGCAAACCTATTCCCGGAGGGGAAAGGGAGATGCCCGCGCTGGACTCTGCTGACATCCTCATGTCCTGCATTGGCCTGCTCCCACCCTCACTTGCTGGTTGTTGGGGGTTCGTGGTTGCATTCGGAGCACAGAAGCCTGGGGAGCAGGAAAGTAGGTAAAGTTGCCCCCAACTTCTCGCTCTCCCCTCCCCACAGGCGATGATGAAGAGGATGAGCCTGAGATCCCCGTGAGCCCCCGGCCACGCCCCCTGGCTGAGCTACAGCTGAAAGAGAAGGCAGTGCCCATTCCAGAAGCCAGCTCCTTCTTCATCTTCAGCCCCACCAACAAGTGGGTGGCCCCTCGGCTGCTGTGCAGGGGGTTTGATGGGGCTCTCAGAAACGGCTGGTTTCTGCTCTAAAAAGACCCCCTTCTCCTGATTCTCTGGGCCTACAATTACACTGTGAGAAATTTACTCCCTTGTCTTCAGATCTCATGCTCTGGTGAAAATGCTAGTATCTCTGGGAGAAGTCATGCTTGAAACCTTAGCAGTTACTTATGCTTAAGAGGGTTTGTGTATGTTGGTTCCTTTTTTTTTTTTTTAAGATCTTTATTTACTCATTTGACACAGAGAGAGAGAGTATAAGTAGGCAGAGAGGCAGGCAGAGAGAGAGGAGAGAGGAGGAAGCAGGCTCCCTGCTGAGCAGAGAGCCCGATGCGGGCCTCCATCCCAGGACCCTCGGATCATGACCTGAGCCGAAGGCAGGGGCTTTAACCCACTGAGCCACCCAGGCGCCCTGTTGGTTCTTTTTTGAGGGCAATTTTAGACAGGCCAAGGGGATGAGAACCAGGGGAAGCTGTAGTTCTTACTGGCTTCACAGGCTTGCACATTTAGCATATGCATAGACTATAGTCTTCATGGAGTTTCATCTGTCTGCTTCCGGGATGGGGATCAGCCTGCCCCGTTTGTTTGGCTGGAAACCACAGGGTGGTGGAAGAGTACTGGGCTGGGTGGGGGCAGGGGTTTGGTTGGGAGAGGGGACTGAGGCTGCAGGAACAGCATGAGGGCCGGGGCCCCAGCATGTCCAGCCAGAAGACAGTTCAGATGCAGGCTCTGGGGTGGGAGGGTTCCAGTGTCTCTCTGCCCAACAGAGGCTGGAGAGGCCTGAGTGCCCAAGGGCTCACAGCTGTCCTGGTCCCCTCGCCTTCCCCCCACAGGATCCGTGTCCTGTGTCACCGCATTGTCAATGCCACCTGGTTCACCAACTTCATCCTGCTCTTCATCCTGCTCAGCAGTGCCGCACTGGCCGCTGAGGACCCCATCCGGGCCGAGTCTGTGAGGAATCAGGTGATGGCGGACCCCCGCTTTCTGCCGGCTCAGCACCCCTCCCCACCCGAGGCCTCAGCCACCCGCATACCTCACCCTGCTGCTCAGAGTTCAGTGTATGGTCTATGCAGCCACGGGCATCAGAGTCTCTTAGAGTTCAAGTTCCTGGAGTCCCAAGACTGCCCAAGCCACTCTGGAAAAGTGTTGTCACAGCACGCAGCACAGACAGGCTCTTGGTGCCTAGTTTTAATGATTGATGGTGATGGTGGCGATGGTGGTAGTCATGGTGGTAGTGGTGATGGTGATGATGATGGTGGTGGTGGTGGTGGTGATAGTGATGATGGTGGTGATGGGGTGATTGTGGTGGTGATTATAATGGTGATGGTAGTGGCGACAGTGATAATGATGGAAGTAGTGATGATGGTATTGGTGATGATGGTGGTGGTAATGATGGCGATGTTAATGGCAATGATGGTAGTGGTGATGGAGATGATGGTGGTAGTGCTGATAATGATGGTGATAGTGATGATGGTGGTGATAGTAGCAATGGTAATGATGGTGGTGATGGTAATGGTGGTGGTAGTTAGTGGTGATGGTGATAGTGATGATTATAATAGTGATCATTAATGGTGGTAATGGTGCTGATGGCAATAGCAATGATGGCAGTGGTGGTGGAGATGATGGTGATGGTGATAGCAATGATGGTGGTGATGGTAGTGGTGATAGTGGAGATGATGGTGATGATGGTGGTGGTGATGACAGCGTTGAAGATAATAATGTTATCATCATTCCGCACTTCCTTTCACTGACTTCTGTCCCCTCTGCCCTGTTACCAGATCCTTGGGTATTTTGACATTGCATTCACTTCTGTCTTCACTGTGGAGATTGTCCTCAAGGTGAGTGAAGGCTGTAGGACAGCCTGGGTTTCTACAAGCCAGGAAATCAGACCTGATGTGGCTCCAACTTACACGCTGTACTCACTCAGAGGCTGGGTTGCAGAGATGTGGGGAAAGCAAGAGGAGAGCAGAGAACATCAGGGAAGGACTCACCAGACCCAGGAGAGCAGATGGGGTTGCTGCTTGTAAGCTGGGGTGAGCAGGTGGCCAGGTGGGGACATGACGTACAACCATCCCACAGCCTGTGCGCCTCTCCACACCTCTCAGTGAGCACAACCCATCTCTATGACACCTTGGGCATTTTTCCTCCAGAGGGAAGGCACAGTTAGCCTAAGAATAGACCCAGGGAGCTGTGATTTGTTCCTAGACCTTTGTGACACATGACTGAAGGACCTCTCTCTGGAAGTCCTCAGAGAAGTGACCTCTGCCCTGGGTGGATTTCTGGCAGCTCTGCCCTCTCATGGCCCTCCCCCTCCTTACCCATAGCACATCACTGCTCTCCCATTCTCGGGCAGACCCACAGATTTCATACCATCACCATCCCAGTGGAGGGTCTGAGAGGCAGAGGGAGGGCCGTCTATAACTGAGACCCAGCAGCCCCAGCCTTCACTTTCATGAATGAGGAGGGGAGAGGGGAGAATTGCAGGAGGAATAGCCCAGAGCAGTCTGCAATATGAATTCAGAACAGTTCCTTATATCAGGGTCCTTGACTACTAAAGGAGTTGAGCCGAGGGATGGTGGCTTCCCTGAGATCCCAGAGGGCTTCCTGGAGGTGGTGGCCTTAGAGTTAGACCTTGAGGTTAGACAGGACTTCATTAGGGAGAGATAGCAGGGCCAGTCTGGAAGGACAAAACAATAGCACATGCATTGTGAGAAGGTGATTGGGATGTGCTCAGAGAGGAGAAAGGGGTCCCTTTGGGCTGGGACATAGCACAGAACATACAGGAGGCCTGGCTTCAGAAGCCGGGAAGGCGAGTTGAGATAAAATCACCTTCAATGCCAGGAAAGGCTTTGAGCTCATGAGACTTCAAGGGCATAATGGTTTTGTGCAAAGGGCTTGGGAGATTGTCAGAGAGCACAGGAAAGAAGCTGAGAGACCAGTGAGAAGGTGGGGCAATGGGGACGGGAGGGGTCAGGAGCCTGGTGAAGATCTTCTGGTCCTCCACGGGTTGTTCAGCCTGACTCAGCAATCCTCGGGGCAGAGGTGACTTCTGAAGAAGCCTTCCAGGCAGGAGGAAGAGGAGTTTTATCACGTTCTGGGGGGTGGAGAGGAGGGCCGGGGCCTCCCCACTCTGTTTCCTTAGGGGAAAGGAGACTGGGGCGCCCTATGGCATCTGAGCAGAGACGAGCTCAGAGAGCAAAGTGTGGCGTAGCTGCCCGTGAAGAGTCCTGCTTCCAGAACTGGGAGCAGAGAATGGGAGAAACAGCACTGAGGATGCAGCAGGGAGTGGAGGGAAGGATAGAGACTTCCGGCAGCTGTCTGCCTCAGTGAGTGCCTTGTGAGCAGACTGAGGTGAATCTTGCCCCGAGAAGCCCTTCTCTGTGGGGACAGGCCTGTTCCCAAGCCCTCCGCCCACCCAGGATCCTGCCTCTCCCCCCAGATGACGACCTACGGTGCCTTCCTGCACAAGGGCTCCTTCTGCCGCAACTACTTCAACATCCTGGACCTGCTGGTGGTGGCCGTGTCCCTCATCTCCATGGGACTCGAGTGAGCAGCGGCAGGGGCCAGCCCAGGCCGTGGCCCCCTCCTCAGAGTGGAGCACCCCCCCCTCAACTGCGTGTTCATGGGCATTGAGCTGCAAGGGGAGGGATTCTCGGGGCTATGGATCGGGGTCCAGGGTCCCCCGGGGTGTTACCAACTGGACTGAAGGGACCATTCTAAGTGGGCAGAGCAGTGTCCTGGAAAGTAGGAGGGGATGCAGAGAGGAGAAGGCAGCCCTCCAGCTCTGGGGCATGGAGCACAGCCCCTGGCTTTGGGTCGCCCCCAGTCTGATGGGAGAAACAGGGCCCGGAGCCAGCGGGGGAGGAATCCCTCACTGTGCCCGCAGCTCTGCACCCGTTAGCAGGAGGTGGCTTTACGCTGGGGTAGAGCACAAGTGCAGAGTACAGGAGCCGGTGCAGGGGAAAGACGGAGGGCTTCCAGGCAGAGAGGCGGTGGACATGGAAGGCTAGCGGCGGGAGGCAGGCGAGGCCCGAGCAGACCGCCTTTAGCCGCCACCCCTCGGCCGCCCTCCCCCAGGTCCAGCGCCATCTCCGTGGTGAAAATCCTGAGGGTGCTGAGGGTGCTCCGACCGCTCCGGGCCATCAACAGAGCCAAAGGGCTGAAGGTGAGAGGGCGTGCGCGGGACCCCAGGAGCAGGAAAGAGGGGCTGCGAGGGCCTGACTCGAGAAACCTCAGCCCAGCCATTGGGGGAGGCGTGTGTTCCATCCCCTTTGCCAAAAGGGGAGAGGGGGGGTCCCCCGTGACTGTCTCCCTGCCTCCGCCTAGCTGCGAGGCAGCAAGGGACGGCGAGCGCGGGCTGGGGCCGACCGGGTCTCCCTCCCCAGCACGTGGTGCAGTGCGTGTTTGTGGCCATCCGCACCATCGGGAACATCGTCCTGGTCACCACCCTCCTGCAGTTCATGTTCGCCTGCATCGGCGTCCAGCTCTTCAAGGTGAGCCCCGCCCGCCTGGGCAGCCTGCCTCCTTCCCCAGCTCTGGGGTCAAGGCCGGAGCAGGTCCGTTCGCCGCCTCTGAGCAAAGAGAGCCCCAAACTGTGCAAACAGATGTCCTTGGGTGCACAGGGTTGTGAGGCTCAGCCATCTGGAGTCTGGATGTGGTTTCCCGGGTGATGCCCCTCCCCGGCCCCCTGTGGCTCCGCTGGTCGCCATGGCTATTGCACCTGCTGTCTTCCTTGCTCTCCGTGGCTTCTCCTTGAGGATGGAGGTCCCTCCCCCTCCTTCTGGGCCCTGTGAGCAGCACCCCCCACCCCTCCCATCCGGCCAGGCCTGTCTAAACATGCTCCGCCCTCCAGCCCTACCCACTCCGCTTGCTTCAGTCAGCTGGGCTGCTATACCCCAGGCTCCCGGCTGGTATGTCTGGCATCATTCCCATCTACCAGGAGCCTCGAGGGAGGGAGGCCATCCCTGTGGTCCGGGAGCGGCCTCACTCTGTTCTCACCTTCCGGCAGTTCCTCTCTAGGAATCACCCTACAAGGTGTCCCCTCCCACCCGGCTCATTTCAGGAATCGGTATCGACGTACATCCCCCCTTGACACCACCTCTCCCGACCCAATCTGCTCCTGCCCCCCCCCAGCATGACAATCACGATGACGTCACCATAGTCAGACTTAGGCAATGGCGTCATCTTACAGTCATTCATTCATTCAGCAACATTTATGGAGCATTTTCTCTGGGCCAGGGCCTCTGCTAAGGCTGAGAAGGGTCATGAAGCAAACCCCACAAGTCTCTCCCTGTGGGCAGGGAGCAGGCTTTGAGGAGAGCAGTCAGGGTGGGGCTCCCAGATGACCTGAAGGGAGATTAGTCCTGCTGGTTACTGGGGGTGGGGGGAGCGCATCACCTAGGAAACCGCATTCAGATTGAGATAGTTTAGCCTCAAAACAGTGATCTGCATGGGACATTTTCCAGTGCTAGCAGAGGGCTGCCCCCTTTCCTCACCCCCTGCCTCCTCCGCTGCCAGGCCAGGGGCCCTGGGGCCTCCTGAGGGCAGAGTCTGTGTCTGACTCATCGCTGACCCTGGCACCCAGCCTGGGTCTGGAGTGTGGTTGGCCCACAGGACATGCTGCTGGCAAGAATGGGTAAGCACGGGGTGCCTGGGTGGCTCAGTTGGTTAAGCGACTGCCTTTGGCTCAGGTCATGATCCCAGAGTCCTGGGATCGAGTCTGGCATCGGGCTCCCAGCTCCATGGGGAGTCTGCTTCTCTCTCTGACCTTCTCCCCTCTAATGCTCTCTCTCTCTCTCAAATAAATAAATAAAATCTTTTAAAAAAAAGAATAAGCAACCCCTTCCTTTGGCTCCTGTGTCCCTTCCAAGGAAGAGCAGCTGCCCCACAACCCCCAAACCCTCCTATGCTTTAGTCTCTTAGCAAAAGGCTTCCCATTCTGGGTGGCTCAGTTGGTTAAGTGTCTGCCTTCAGTTCGGGTCATGATCTCAGGGTCCTGGGATCCAGCCTAACGTCAGGCTCCCTGCTCAGCGGAGAGCCTGCCTCTGCCCCTGCCTCTGCCTGCCGCTCTGCCTACTTGTGCTCTCTACCTCTCTGTCGAATAAAAAAGAGTTTTAAAAAAAGGGACTGCCCATTCTGATAGAGGTCAGACATCAGTGACAAGTGGCATTTTACCTCCTGTTTTACCCAGCGGACACTTGTCGCATACATTCCATATTACATCAAGAGTTTGCTTTCTATATTAAATTGAGTGTTTGGTTTCAAGTCCCCGCAAACCTGCCCCGTGGCAGCTGTGTCCTCTCCCTGCTTCTCCCCCTGATGTCACTGGCCTCCCCTGCGCCCCTCTGCTCCAGCAACTGGAAAGGGGGCCGTGGCCAGAACAGCAAGCACCCGCAGTGGGTAGGACGGCTGTGCCTTCAACTAGTCCCACATCCTGGAATGAAGCACTTCCCTCTGGGGACCTTTGAGGGAACCCAACCAGATTCCATGGATTTCAAACTGAATTTAGCCACATGATGACCTAGCAAGCAACTTCTTTTCTTCAAATAACTCTACTATGGGTGCCCAGTCCGTGATGTAGATAAAAAAGAAATGGCTCTGCCTGAAATCAGTGTGGGGCGCACAGTGCTGGGACCTGTTCGGGCCCCTGGGCAGGGGCGTGCTGGGACCCCTGTTCCACTTTGAGACAATCTGCACCATCATGGCCCCACTGGGCTCCATCCCTGTAGCTCTTATTCCCACGGCAGACCTGTGGCCTCCTCACTGGCAGGAGAAGGAAGGTGGGAGGTGCGGCAACACTGCTTTTTGGTCTGTAATGGGGGGACCCCAAGAGGGTGTCCTATAGCGGTGGGGGCAGGGGGCTGCCTGAAGGAGGAGCGGGGCCAAGCTGTACTCGTATTTCCTTCCCCTCAGGCCCAGCCTGGGGTTTGCAGCAAAGGAGCTGCTAAGGAACTGGCTTCTCAGCTTTAGCAGCCTCAGGCCTGGTGGGGAAGCCCGCAGGGTAGCTGAGGGAACAGATGATGCGGAAGGAGAAAGACCGTTTTGGGGCCTTGCCCCCTTGAAGGACCAGACCGGCTCCTCCTTCCACGTGCCCTGCCTTCCCCTCTCCCTTCCACTCTTCACCTCCATCGCCCACTGAGTGCTGTTTCGGTGACGATGCGCGTCTCTCCCTCCCTCCCTCCTTCTCGGCGACACAGGGGAAGTTCTTCAACTGCAATGACTTGTCCAAGATGACGGAGAAGGAGTGCAGGTGGGCTGAGCCCTGCTGGCTAAGGACTCACAGCGGGACGAGCCCCGGATAGGGGACCTTGTGGGAGGGGCGCCCGGAGGCCCAGGCGGGAGGTTCTAAAGTGCCTTCCATGGGTAGCGGGGCTGAGGGAGTACCCAGCAGTGTGTCCTCTGGTCCCCGGTCTGGGCCTTCATTTCTCCTGCGTGCTCACTGCCCAGGGCCCAGAGGATGCGGGTGGGAAGGAGGAGGCCCGGCCTCACGCAGGGGAGTGACTGAGCCTCCCCTCTCAGGGGCTATTACTACGTGTACAAGGACGGAGACCCCACGCAGATGGAGCTGCGCCCGCGCCAGTGGGTACACAGCGATTTCCACTTTGACAATGTGCTCTCGGCCATGATGTCACTCTTCACGGTCTCCACCTTTGAGGGGTGGCCTCAGTGAGTGAGGGCTGGGGCCTGGGTCCCGCACGGGCATGGTGGGGGTGGGCTGGGGAGCCACCTCGCCCTGCTGCAGCCCTCGCTGCTCTGTGCCAGGCCGTGGTAAGTGCTCAGCAGACCTACCAGCTCGGAGGGTTTGGAGGACTGGCATGGTGACTGGCCACTCCTGACCCGGGGGGGCTGACAAAATGTCCCGAGTCCCCCAGCAGGTGTGGGCCTCTCTGCCCGCACGGGGAGCCCTACTGATTGATTTGGGTACATGGGCCATCCCAGGGAAAAGCGGGCCCTTTCCTGGACCTGTTCCAGCATTTTCTGGCATGGTCCTAACTTCTGTCGCTTGATGGTTCAGAAGCTCCCTTGGCTCCCCAGGGCCAGGGGGATAAAACTCATGCTTCCTGGCCTGATGCTCCGCCTCCTCACCCCAGTCCAGCCCAGCCTTTCCTCTGCCCATCCCCAGGCTACTTTACCAGGCCATAGACTCGTACAAGGAGGACATGGGCCCCATCTACAACAACCGAGTGGAGATGGCCATCTTCTTCATCATCTACATCATCCTCATTGCCTTCTTCATGATGAACATCTTTGTGGGCTTCGTCATTGTCACCTTCCAGGAGCAGGGAGAGACTGAGTACAAGAACTGTGAGCTGGACAAGAACCAGGTACCTGGGCTGAGGAGGGGAGCAGAGCCCCAGCTGTCCGTCCACCAGCCTGAGCCTTAGGCTCTGGCCAGCGAAAGTCCTGGGGCTAAGGATGACCCTAGAATTGCCATTTCTTGCCCGGACCCAGCCTCCACACACTCCACCCCATCTCCGACCCATCCCCGACATGAAGCAACACACGTTGGTGGCGTGGGAGTCTGCTCACGGAACCCTAATCGTGCCCAGAGGGGACTTTTCAGACCCCTGGCTGGGACGGGAGCCACGTTTGAAACAGACTGGGGAATGCAGGGGGAGCCCACGGGCCCACTGCCCCTTCCCCTCAACAGGCCCGCAGAGCCCATCCGCCGCGAGCTCCTGGCCACAGCGGCTCCTGGCTGTCTGGAAGGCAGGGTGCCCTCAAGGCCACGCACGGGAGCGCGAGCGCAAGGGGGGCCCTGCGCGCTCACTCGCCCCGCGGTGCTGTCTCCCAGCGCCAGTGTGTGCAGTACGCCCTGAAGGCCCGCCCGCTGAGGTGCTACATCCCCAAGAACCCGTACCAGTACCAGGTGTGGTATGTCGTCACCTCCTCCTACTTCGAATACCTGATGTTTGCCCTCATCATGCTCAACACCATCTGCCTGGGCATGCAGGTAAGGGCCCCCCCGGGAGACAAGGGCCCGAGGAACTGGCTCCAGGGCAGGGCAGGTTGAGAGCAAGGGGCTCCTGTCTCCTGCCCCCCCACCCCAAGACACTTTTCCTGGCACCTGCCAGGTGCCGGGGAAAGTGCGGGGAGGTGCAAAGGGGGACAGAGGAGTGCCCCGGGCCCAGGCCTTGTTACCAGGCACCCACCGGTTCATTAAGAAGGAATTCACACACACAAATAGCTACAGAGTTCAGTAAACAGGAGATGGCTAGGCAGAAGGACAGGCTGCGTAGGATGTAGAAAGTGCCTTCTCGGCTTCTGTTCTGCTGTTGCAAATGTGGGTGATGGAGTTGGTTGGAATTTTGGCTCCAGTCTCAAGAAAAATGGATTTAATATTCACAGAACAGGTGTCTCTTAGGAGTTGAGCACACTTTATAGGCACTATCATAATCAGCAGCATTGTTAGCAAAGCTTAATGAAGCATCAGATCCCGTCAGGCCTGTATAAATAGAATCATGCTGCCAGGCTCCCCGAGACACACCCAGCTGCAGGACCCCACATGGCCAGATGATGAGGACATGGGAAAGGAGTCAGGGGGCCAGCAGGCCCAGGTCCTACTGAGGGCTGTGAGCAGTGACTCAAGTCTGGGTCTGAACTGGGCACAGATTTCAGCGGTCCTGCAAGAGAGGGGAGGGTGGGGGCCACCAGATCCTTCTGAATTACCTGGGAAGGTTTTGGGGGAAAAGTGGGATTTTGTCGACTTTCCAAAAAGAGCAAGAGATTCCTGACAAATGTCATAAGGAAATAGATTGAAGGAGTATCACAGTGGTGGAGCAAGGGGGCTAAGTTTCTTGCTTCAATCATCTCGCCGTCACGGGGTGGAGGTGGGGGCGGAATGTGAAGACAGCCTGGCGAGCTCAGCGGCCCACCAGGACACCTGCAGCAGCTGATAATACCAGCGCCAGAACCAGCGATCTTCTCTCCTGGTCCTGTGCTCCAGTGACTAGGTGGAACCTGTCCCAGAGCCCTGCTGGGGGGCCTCCCCTCCCGGTCAACCCGTAAGAGATCTGGAAGTGTGCTCTGGCCTTGTAGCCCACAGGTAGACCAGTAGGACCCTCGCCTCCTCCTTTTACCATCTCTGTGGGACACATCAGACTTGGTGGAGCTCAGGGGTTGGCTAAAGCAGGCACTCGGTATTCTGAGATTTACAAGAAAATGGGCAGGAAGGCCAAAGAAGAGGACTGGGGGCGGCCTGGGAAGAGCGTGGAGCTCTGGGAAGCCCCCTGCAGGGCGGGGAAGCCGGCCTCCCAGCCCCCTCTCCCGTGGCTCTGCACAGCACTACCACCAGTCAGAGGAGATGAACCACGTCTCAGACATCCTCAATGTGGCCTTCACCATCATCTTCACCCTGGAGATGGTTCTCAAGCTCATCGCCTTCAAGGCCAGGGTGAGTGCGGGGACACAGGGAGCAGGTGGAGCCTGGTGGGGTGGGGGTCATCTCATGGAGCACCACCACCCGGTCTCGTTCTACTGCAGGGCCCCTTCATCCAGCACTTCCGCTCCCACCCTGCTCACTCTTTGGCCCATTTCCACCTTCAGACACAGGGCATGCAAGATATTCAGGCTGCCAGAACGGGCGATGCCCACAGGTGTTGGCTGTCTCTTCCCAGCACCCTTTCCTGAGCGTGTCTTATGTTCCCTAACTCCCCTTGAGCTTCTGAAGAGGAGGCCCAGGGCTGGGGGAGTATTTTGCTGTGTCTTTGGTTCCCAGTCCACTCCCACCACACCCAGCCCTGCCTGACCACCCCCCCATCCCCGCCTTTACCAGGTCTGCACTATCGAGCCCCAGACAGGGCTTCAAGCTGGGGAGGATGAAAAAGAGTTCCCCATCCAGACCAGGAACCCAGATCCTGAGTTTTCAACCATTCCCTGTCTCCCTTCCGACCATCCTCTGGAGGAAGAGAAATACAGAGCCAAAGGGAGAGGGGGTAGTGGGTTGTGTGGGCACGTGGGAACCCCAGTGGAAAGTAGAGCCACACGCGCCCCATGTTGGCCCAGCTTGGCCATGCTGCATTACCTCGGCTGGGGAGCACCACCCCCTGCTGGCCACCCAAACTCCTTCCCCCTAAAGCTCACCCCCTGATTCTCCCAACACTGTCCTCCCCAGGGCTATTTTGGAGACCCCTGGAATGTGTTCGACTTCTTGATTGTCATCGGCAGCATCATCGATGTCATCCTCAGTGAAATCGACGTGAGTATTGGGTGAACGGAGACATCACCAGGGTGGGGTGCGAGCACTTGTTCGTTCCCAGAAATGTGCGGGGTACCCACGGTGTGTGCGGCATGGTGCCCTGGGGATTTACAAAAGTGGAAATGCCGGGAGCCACAAGCCCACAGAGTGGACAGATAACTCAGATTCCAGGCGGACATAATCCATGTGCCAGGCTGCCCAAGGCAAGAGCTGTTGTGGAAGGGAAAGGTGGAGTGGTCAGGGAAGGCTTCATGGAGGTGGCACAAACTGAAGTGGGTCCTGAGGGAAGGGGAGCTGGTGATCGGAGGCGGAGGGACAAGCAAGTGGCACAGGCAGGCTATGGGAGGAGAGGCATGGAGTAGGAGATGAATGATAGGAGCTTCAGGGCTCTAAGAGGTCTGGTTTAGCAGAAGCACATGAGCATGCGGGGGGGGGGGG
>LNAC01000043.1:5363134-5386066 GCA_002007465.1 Ailurus styani
AGTAAGAAAGGGAAGGGGGGTGGGAGGAAGGCTTTGAATTTTAAGTAGCGGACAATGGGAAGTCACAGGAGGTTTTTGAAAAGAGCAGTGGAAGGATTAAAGCTGTTGTTTTCCAAAGTTAATCTGGAGGCAAGGGGCGAGAGGTAGGAATGACTAAAATGAGAGCGCCCAGTTAGGGAGTAGGTCATGTATTCCCTTAGTACATAATCCTTACCGAGTACCTCTCACCCGTGCCAGAGGTACAGCAGTGAACAAGATCACAGGGCAAGCAGATAATAAAAAATCTCCAACGTGGCAGGTAGGCCCAGTGGGCATTACAAAGACAAATAAAGCAGGATAAGAGCTTAGGAGGGAAGGGAATGAAGGGTTGGTGTCAGGATGATATTTGAGTGATGACCCAAATAAAGCAAAGGATTGAGCCATGCAGGTGTTGGGAGAGTTGGGACAGAAATATGAGTGAGCGCAAAGGCCCTGGGTGGGCGAGATAGCAGGAGGCCCTCGTGGCTGGAGTAGAGAATGGTGGAGATGAGGTCAGAGACAGAAGGCCAAGGGCTAGACCACTTAGTCCCTTGAAGGCCATGGTTACGATCTTGCATTTTACTCTGAGAGAGATGAGAGCCATTTGGAGGGCTTAAACCTGGTCTGACTTTAGTTCTAGAAGGATCTCCATGGCTGCTGTGTTGAGAGCAAGCTGTGGGGGACACAGGGCCGGCTGAGGGAGGGCAGTCAGGAGGACGTTGTGATTACCAGGAGAGCTGCTGGTGGCTGGGGGGCTAGCTGTGGATGTAGCAAGAATTGGACACATCTAATCTGTTTGGAAGGTTGAGCTGACAGAATTTGCACATGGCCTTGATTTAGAGTGAGAGAGAAAAAACAAATTGAAGGTGACCACAAGGATTTTTGTCCAAGGAATTGAGCTTCCATTTACTGAGATATGGAAACTGCTAGAAAAGCGGGTGGGCGCGGGACAGAAACCAAGATTTCTGTTTTAGACATGGTCATTTAGGATGTTTACAAGGCGGCTAGATAGAGACACCAAGTAGGCTGGGATTTATGAGTCTGGATGGAGCTCAGAGGTTAGGGCAGGAGGGGGGTGTCTAAACTTGAAGATGGTATTTAAAGTCATGGGGGAGGGATGACATCTGCTGAGAAGGGAGGAGGTATCTAGAGAGATAGAGTCTGAAGGCTGAGCCCTGGAATGCTCCCATGTTTAGCGATTGGAGAGATGAGGAGGAACCAGCGAACCGACTGAGGAAGCCTTGGCCTCTGAGGCAGGGGAACCAAAAGAGAGTGGTGTCCTGAGATCAAGGAGAACAGAAAAGTCAAGAAAGATGAGAGCTGAGCATTGTCTTGATTTTGGCAATGGGGGGGATCAACTGGCAGGAAGAGTTTCATTGGAATTAAGGGGAAGAATGCCTGGTTACAGTGGACCCCGGAGGGAGAGCGAAGAACGCAAGGAGGGGCAACTCCTTTGGGGTGTTTTACTACAGAAAGAAATCGGATAGAGGCTGGGGGGGAGAATGTGGAAACCAAGGAGGGTTTCCTTGAAAATGGGAGAAATGACAGCATCTCCTCCGGTTCTGCAAATACCTGGTAGTGAGGACGTAACTATAGGAGGAGCAAAGCCTTTGAATAAATGAAAAGGCCTAAGTCCCAGTGTCTCAGGGGAGAAGCTGGATTTAAGAAAGCCATACTACACCCCCCGTAGCAAGAGAGGATACAAAGCAAAAGGGCATGAAGCCATGAGAGTCAGGGCTCAGAGCAGGAGAGGAACAGAAGAGCTCAGAGACAACAGGATCTGGTGACCCGGAGCCACAGGAAGGAAGGAGTCCAGGGAGACTCAGCACCTCCCAAAAAG
This sequence comes from Ailurus styani, assembly GCA_002007465.1. NCBI lineage: Eukaryota > Metazoa > Chordata > Mammalia > Carnivora > Ailuridae > Ailurus > Ailurus styani. Next base: position 5,364,993 of record LNAC01000043.1, read on the forward strand.
AGAGACCTGGGGGGGACGCACTCACCATGATTCTGTTCCGGTACTGTGGGCTTGGGTGCCGGGTGCACTAGTGGAAATGGGTAGCAAGTCGTTGGAAATGCAGGCAAGGAGCCGAGGGTCACTCTGCATCCAGGCAGTGGCGGCGCCATCAACACAGGCTGGACCCTGTTGCACGGAGGTGACGGTGGAAGCCTCGGGTGGGACTAGCCAGCTGCGAAGGAGTTGAGATCCCGCTGAGTTCAAGCCAGCAGAGTCACTCAGTTTGCGATGGGGAAGCGGTCCGTTGAGCAGGGTGAACTGTGGGCTTGAAGTCAATGATAAGGAGGGAGCAGTGACCAGAAAGTGGAAAAAAAGATGGCCACGCCTACAGGAAACAGCTTTTGCAAGTTCAGTAGAGGTAGTTGCTGGAAAGTGGAGGGTGTTGAGTTAGACGGAGCCTGTGCCCAGGAGAAATTCACAGCATGAGAAGAGATTGTTGAGGAAGGGATTATTTTCAGAGGTGACCGCAAAGGACAGGAGTCAGACCACTGGAAGAGGAAGAGTGTAAGCAGAGGTCGTAACAATTGTGAAGGGTGCAAGGGAGCCGGGGCGTGGGGAGGAAGGAAGAGGGCGTTCATCCTGGGCAGCCACAGGAGTGTCCGAGGCAGCAGGAGAATCTTGCACTGGAAGGGAGGACAGGACAGTGGGCGTGAGGGTGGGAACTGACTCTTGAGGACTAGCCGATGTGATGAGTCCGTCTGCAGCAAGAATGATGGGGCTGGGCTGGGCGTAGTGAGCTCAGTTTCACCCTGGATTTATGTTCTGCTCAGTGGCCCAGGAGCTCAGGGAAAGGGACCAGACCCCAGGTGTGATCTTGAGGGCCCACGCATTGGGTGGAGCATCTCAGCGCAAGCAAGGGCGTTGTCGAAATGGCAGGATAAGGGTCCCGGCTGAGTGGGGAGGCATATGGCCCCAGGACCTGGACCCAGAGAAGTGGGTTGGAGGGGATGAGGGGTAGAGTGAGAAAGAGCACAGGGGCAGGCAGGAGGCTTCAGCCAGAGAGGTCCATGTTGGAGATCTTCAAATTCGAGAGCTCTCCAGGCTGGCCTCTCTGTGGATTTGAAGCTGGGCGGTCACTGCCGGGTGAGAGAGGGGAGCAGGGGACAGGGAAGAGAGGCAGAAATCAAAAGACGGCTGCCTGCTGGGCGGAGTGCCTGCCTAGCTGTATCCCGGGAGGGGCATAGGGAAGAGCACTCAGCCTTGTGAGCCGCCCTAACCATGGCCGTGTTGGGCTTCTGTTCAGGGGTGGCTGCGGACTAGCCCCAAAGCCAGAGGGCTCCCCCATGTGCAGGACTTCCTCCTGAACTTCCTGCTGCCCCTCCACACTCCGCCAGCCCAGGGGTGAACCCAATGCTGGGTGGAGAAGTGGAGGAGAGGACTGGCACTAGGGACACCTGGGGGGATGGGCAGCTGAGGAAAAGTCTGGAACCTGTGAGGAAGGAGCTCTCAGCCTGAGATTCCTTTAGGCTCAGCCGTGGCAGCCAGCACCTTCTGGGGACTTGGCTGCCTCGCGGACTGTCTGGGGGAGGGCTTGGCCTGGGAATCCTGTTCACCCCCATTTACAGAAAGACAGTGACAGAACTCTGCTCAGATCCCAAGAGGGTGGGGCCGGCGAAGGGCAGCGTGGGTCCTAGGCTAAACCAGTGTGCGCACATGTGTGGGTGTGTGGGTATTGTGTATTTCCCTCTACGTTCAGTTTCCACTGGGGAAGAGCACCCCAAGGGCCCCAGGGTTTGAAAGCAAAGTTAGAAGAGAGAACTCTAAAGAGCCAAAATAAACAGCCCAAATTAAAGGTAATTACTCCTTGAGGCTTGGGGTCTGTGTAGAGGAACCCTGGATAAATCAAGAGAATTCTTTGGTGCAGAGGACACAGAGGGCGTCAGTCATTATTTGAGCTTTAGGAGCAGAGTTACCAGTAATGAATGCTTCCTTGGAGTCATGTTAAGGCTTTAAATTTAAATCTTGATTTCTATTCCTGACATACAAACCAGGGAGCAGACTAGGGCAACACTGTCTGTTAGGACTTCTGGCCATGACAGAAATCTGCTCCATCCTGCACAGTAGCCGCTAGGCATTCGTGTCTATTGGTCACTTGAAAGGTGGCTAGTGTGAAGGTGGAAATGAATTTCTCATTTGATTTCATCGTCACTGTAACTCAGAGAGCCACATGGGCCTGGAGCTGCCGTACGGGCCGCGCAGGTCTAGAACGCTGGTGGTCATCCTTGACTGCATGTTAAAATCTCCCGGGATGCACTGAAACGTCTGAAGCCAGGCCCACCCCCTAGAAGCTGACTTACTTGGCCTGGGTGGGGATCCCAGGGAAGGAATCTATCCGGTTCTCCGTGGGATTCCGCTCTCCCCGCAGGCTTGAGAGCCAGTGGCCCAGGGAAGAGGGAGTGTTGCTTGCTGGGGAAATCGGAGTACTGGGAACCAGTTCACCCACACATAATGGGAAGATTCAACAATGACTCCCCCGTCCCGTGACTCCAGCACAAGGGTTTCTCCTGTAAGGTGGCCTAAGAGAGAAGCTGATAAATAGGAAAAACTGCTGCTCTCACACATGCAACACCCGCTCTTAAGAACCTGGCTGCTGGGATGGAAGCCTTGGTCGTGGTCACAGGCCAGGGGCAGAGAGACGTGAGCTGTGGGCGGCTCAGACCCCCCACAGAGGGCCTTTGCCCCCGGGGGATGGGACTTCCAGGAGGCCCTCGGCGGCGCAGGGGAGCTGGCAGCCTCCCTGGACCCAGGGAGGTACGGGGTGGGCGTCCACTCCGAGTGAAGGGCCGGCCCTGCAATGCGTCCCCTCGGGATGTCCCCAGCATCTCATATCCCAGACACACAGGAAGGACCTGGGCCCCTTGTCAGCTGTAGGCACGTCCCAGAGACGGGAAGAGACCCGTCCCCATCTGGTCTTCCCTCCTCTTCTTGCTCCCTTGTCCCCAGCCTGTTGCCTCACTGTCCCCACAGCTTCTCCTCACACCCACCCCCCCACCCCCGCCCCTGATTGGCAGCCACTTGGGGTCTTCATCCCCTGCCGCTCTGTTTCTCTCTTTAACTCTTCTGTGCGTCCTTTCTGATGCCTCTCCTCACCTGCCCCCTCCCCCCGTGTCCCTCTCCTCTCTCTTTCCTCCCCTGCCCCTCCCCTGGTCTCTTCTCTCCACAGACTTTCCTGGCCTCCAGCGGAGGACTGTATTGCCTGGGTGGAGGCTGCGGGAACGTTGTAATTCCGGGCTGCATGAGCCTGCCCAGCTCGCCCGCCAGCTCTCCGCCCTGCAGCTTGCATGCTCGGGCCTGGCCGTGGCTTTGCATGGGGTGGATCCGGCCCGAGGGCTTCCTTCCCTGAGAGCAGGCGCCCTGGAGGGTTGGGGGCGTGGGGGTGGGGGCTCTGCAGCAGAACGCGCATGGCTGCAGTGGCTTCCTCAGAGCCCCGGGAAACGGGGCCAGGGGTCTCTCTGGCGCCCTCGGTCCAGACGGCAGCATCCAGAGAGGACTGTGACTGCTAGCTGGCACAGGACCTTAGTGACAGTTCACTGGCACAAGGTCTCTGGGGACCCAGGAAGCCTGGCAGGGCTTTCCCCTTCCAGAGTTTTCCGGGTGTCTGAGGCTAGGCCTGCCTGGCTTAGGACAGCCTTGTGTTGGGTGGGGTGGTGGAGTGGCCATGGTGAACTGATGGGGACCGTGCAGCCGTGCTCTAGGGAAACTGCACTGAAAGGGTCCTCCGCTCAGTGGCAGCTTGAGGAGAAGGTGAGAGGAGGCAGGAGGCCCCAGGAGGATAGGCAGGCGCCTGCCTGCAGCCTCACTGGGCTCAGGGCCGAGTCCCTGCTGCCTCTCCTGAGAATGGGCTTGGCCCATCTCCCTCCTTGTGGCTCACCGAGCCCAGAGCCCTGAGCCTGAGGGGGACCGGGTGCTAGTGCCCAGCAGGGGCCGTGAGGAGGGGCTGGAAATCCTCTCCATCACAGACATCTCCCCAGCACACACACACTGCCCCCCCCGCCCTGCCTGCTCCTTACCCCCCTGAGGTGCCAGCTCCAGACTGACCTCTGGGGCTGCTGGCCCGCAGGACCCTGACGAGAGCGCCCGCATCTCCAGCGCCTTCTTTCGCCTGTTCCGGGTCATGAGGCTGATCAAGCTGCTGAGCCGGGCGGAGGGAGTACGCACTCTACTGTGGACCTTCATCAAGTCCTTCCAGGTGTGCCTGCCCAGCCCACCTGACGGGGTCCTGGCCAGGTGGACACAGGGGACCTGGAGAGCCTGTGACGGACGTCTGTCTAGCCCGGGGTAGAGCCCCGGGGTGACCAGGGGGTGTGCAGCGAGCTCGGGGACGGGAAGGGCTGTGGAGCAGGTGCACGGAGTCCTGTGCCCTGACCCCCCTCCTCGCCCCCAGGCCCTGCCCTACGTGGCTCTGCTCATCGTCATGCTCTTCTTCATCTACGCGGTCATCGGTATGCAGGTGAGGGGCAGGCGGGCCCAGGTCGAAGCAGGGATCTGGGCCACGTGACGGGGCATCTGTGGACCCTTGAGAGAGGCCTAATCAGCATGGAGGCTGACCCTCCACCCCCACCCCCGCCTCTTCCATCCCAGCCGCCGAGGGGTCAGTTGCGGGACAGAAGGACTCTGGGCCCCTCATCCCCGGCGGCTGCAGGACTGGTCGGCTGGGAGCCATGCAGGAAGAGCCTTGGCAGGCGGGTGGACAGCAGGGGCCACCTGAGGAGGGCCGAGGGGTCTCTGTCTACCCTCCGGCGAGTCCTCTCCCCCCATTCCCCACATGGAGTCCCTAAGTTGGCTTGTGCTGGGAAAACTGGTCCACTCTCCTGCTTCCCTTAGGCTTGATGGGAAGAACTTCACCCAATCTTGAAAATAATCCAATTAATTTGGTTCTGGTCTGCTGTGGCCTGTGGTGAAGGGGGTTTGGAGGAGATAGGGGTGAAGGAGGGGAGTAGGGAGGTAGGAGAGGCTAGCGGGACCTGGGCTGAGGGGAGGCCGTGATCTAGGTCCCAAGGTGGGAGCCTTTTGTGATTTGCAGATGTTTGGTAAGATCGCCATGGTGGACGGGACCCAGATAAACCGTAACAACAACTTCCAGACCTTCCCGCAAGCTGTGCTGCTGCTCTTCAGGTGCGAGGCTCCGCTGCCCGCACCCCTCCCCGCCAACCCAACCTGCTGCCCTCACCCCTCACCCCCATCCCCACCCGCTGCCCTTGGCCTTTGCTTTGCTCTACTCTGCCCCAGAGGCCGGGCCCCGGCTTCCTGGCCCTGGGACCCATGTAGCTACTCAGGGCCGCGCACTCTGAGGGGCTGCGGCTCTCCTGTCCTGGTCTTGAAATGTTTAATCCTTTTAGAAGTCAGCTACACCCCCCACTGTGCGACCAAAGCCATTTTTTAAGTCCGTTTTGAACAAGTGGCCCCACGTCTTCATTTTGCACTGGGCCCCCAAAATGACACAGCTGGTCCCGAGCGGAGTATGGCCTGTTCCCCTGATCTCATCCCACTGCAGCAGAAGACAGAGGACAAACGTCCCTACCTGGGAGTGGTGGGACCTCAGTGGCTGTGACCTTGCCTCACCTCGGTCAGCACGGTGCTCTCCCTCGCACCTCCCCACCAGCGACGTGAATCATGGGCTGACTTTGTCCCTGCAGCCAAGCGACCCCTTCTCTTTAGTTTAGCCCCATGAGGAGCAGTGGAGCCTCAGCACAGAGGGGAAACTGAGGCCTGCCTCACACTGAGCTACTTGGTGAACCTAAGGGTCTGAACGGCCTCTTTTGGTGGGGAGGGGGGGGGAAGGGGCAGCCCCAGTCTGCTCGCCAGTCCACACCCTGTACCCCGCAAGCTGCTGGCCTCCTGAGGGGCCGCCCACGAGCGGACAGGCCCACGGGATCCCGTGTCTTCCAGGTGTGCAACAGGCGAGGCGTGGCAGGAGATCCTGCTGGCCTGCAGCTACGGCAAGTTGTGTGACCCCGAGTCAGACTACGGCCCGGGTGAGGAGTACACGTGTGGCACCAACTTCGCCTACTACTACTTCATCAGCTTCTACATGCTCTGTGCCTTCCTGGTGAGACGCCTGGCGAGGAGCCTGCCCTCCCCTTCCCGGTCACCTTCTGTCCCTCGGGGATGGGCCTCGGGGACACAGGACACAGGAGACTCCGGTTAGATGCTCCCTTGTTCCGCTCAGTCTGGGGGGACTTGATTTTCTGAGTGCTTTATTATGTCCAGAGGGGTTGCTAAAAAGTTTTACCTTTTTTGGTTAGCAATGAGTGATCAAAAGAATTTAAAGGGGCTCTTTCCTACATAGATAGGGGCCCCCAATAAAGCCACTTGGCCTCCCTATTCCTCTGAAGAGAAAGTTGCCCCCTGGTGAGGGGGCTGAGGCTCTGAAAACAGGGTCCTGGAAGAGGCCCTAACGGGGTTAGAAACAGAGCGCAGATTGTTCTGGGACCCCAGGGCTGCTGTCTATTCATGTGGAAGGCAAAGAGCCAGCGGTGTCCGTGGGGCTGTCATTCCTTCACTCTTTCTTCTTCCCTATATTCAGTTAAAACCTGTTGCGTGAGCATCTGTGTGTCCCCGGGGCTCAGTGCAGAGGGTAGAAACATGCTAAGACCAAGTCTGGCCCCGAGGGAGCTCACTGGGTACCTGGGAACCCAAGTGGGAGTAAGTCTTGCCGCTCGAAGGGACGCCCACTATACACAGACCGGGCAAGAGCAGTAACGGGGCGTGCTCCAGTGAGGTCACTGGGGGGACCATCTCTCTGGGCTGGGGGCAAGCGGCTGAGATTGGAGGAGCTCGAGCTGGGTTTTCAAGGATGAGCACCAAGACCCCCATCAGAGGACACTAGCCATGCGGGAGCACAAGCGTGTGACACAGGTTGCTTGTGGGGGGGAGGTAGGTCATTCAGAAGGGCTGCAAGGAAGGGCCCAGGGAGGAAGGAGCTCTGGCCTCCTTACCCACTGGACAGCCCCCACCCCTCTCCCCATTATCACCTGCTTTTCCACGGTGGGAACCCTCAGTTCTCCTCTTGCAGATCATCAACCTCTTTGTTGCTGTCATCATGGACAACTTTGACTACCTCACGCGGGACTGGTCCATTCTGGGCCCTCATCACCTGGATGAGTTCAAGGCCATTTGGGCAGAGTATGACCCGGAGGCTAAGTGAGTCCAGTCTGTAGGCTCTGGGTGGGACCATCTCTCAACTGTCCCCCTTCCATCCTAGACCCCATCCTGGTGTTCCTACAGGGAGTCACTCTCCAGTTTCATGAGAATGAGTGGGCTTCCTCTCCTTCCATTATCTGAAGTTCCAGATCAGAAAATTGGAGTTTCTTAGGGTAGGAAGGGATCCCACAGCTTCCCAGGGCAGAAAACTCCTTGACTTTATTGGGAACTGATCTTCCAGCTTTTGCTTGGACACATCCAGGAGCAGGGAACTCAGGGCCCTAGCTAGGCGGAGTTGTAATCCACTGACTGACAGCATCCTAGCTTGATTAAAATACAGAGCCCCCCACCCTGCCCCCCCAACACTCCAGACTAACTGAATCAGAATCTCTGTTGCGTATTAGCCTCATCCTCAGGGCATTTGTGTGCTTGTTAACCCTTGGGAAGCACTACTGCTTTACATTCTTTCTAGAAAGGTAATAAGCTCATATTTGACGAATGTTGCCCAGGCGTCAGGCACTGTACTAACCACTGCAAACACCATCTCATTTAATCCTTACAACAGCCTATGACACAGCTCTCCAGCTCTCTACCAGTCTCTCGAAGTGGGCCTCCTCCTCCAGTGGTCCACACCCTCTACATCTATTAATATAACCCAAGAGCCCCCAGTCAGTCAAACAGAACCCAAGGAAGCCTCTGCCAGGAGGCAAATGAAGTCTGGGTTCCAGACCTGGAGATCCCACGTCTGAGGGAATTCTGTTCTTAAAAGGACATCTGCCCCCACCCCCCAAAAAGGACAGCCCGTTCCTGGTGGTGGGCAATAGTGAACTCGGACATTGTTTCTTCTTTGAAGAGGGAGCTCAGCTTCTACTTCCTTGGACAGTAGGAAGAATTCCCCTGTGGCCTGGCTCTCTTCTCCGTGGCTCCAGAAGCAGGGAGGGAGCTTCTGGGTAGGGCTGTGGGAGACAAGTCCATGTGTGGTCCTGCAGGGGCAGAATCAAACACTTGGATGTGGTGACCCTGCTGAGACGGATCCAGCCCCCTCTGGGCTTCGGGAAGTTCTGCCCCCACCGGGTGGCCTGCAAGGTAACCAGCACCGCCAGGGAGGGGTGGCCCCCAGGAGAAGAAGAGGCTCAGGCACCTTGAGGCGGGGAAGCTGGTGAGGGTGGGCCTCATTGGATGAGTCATTTTACAGCAGTCGTGTCCTGGGTCCCCAGGTTCCTCCCTGAGGATCTCGAGTCTCCACAGCGTCCCCCCAACTCATCTTTCCATTCCCTTGTAAAGGGGTCCCTGAATCACCCACACCCCCAGCCTTCGTGTCCCATCCCCTCCTGGTCCATAGACCAGGGTGGGATGACCTGCCGAGCCTGGCCTGCTCCCAGCTCATCATCCAGACACTGCCCCTCCCTTCACAGCGGCTGGTGGGCATGAACATGCCCTTGAACAGTGATGGCACGGTCACCTTCAACGCCACTCTCTTTGCCCTGGTCCGCACGGCACTCAAGATCAAGACGGAAGGTGAGGGCTTTCTGGCGTGTGCCCCCCCCCCTTCTCTCAGAGGATGAGTTTTCTGGTGCAGATTCTGCCAGATTCTCAGAGCTAAAGGTTGGAACCAAGAGCCATGCAGAAAAGTAGAAGGAGGATCCCAGACCATGACCACAACATTCTCATGCCTTTCTGGGCTTAGAGAGAGCTCGAAAATTCTCTACAGGGCCAAGGTCACTAAGGGTCTGTTCCCATACAGCTATGTCTGAACAGGGCCAGAGAAGTGGCAATGTTAGCACAGAGGGGGTCTGGCTCTGGGCAGGAGCAGAGGAGCTCCTCAGGTGGCCCTGGACAGACAGTCCACACTCAGCCCCACTAAGCCCGCAGGTCCCCCTGCCAGGAAGGCAGACATGGAAGGAGCAGGGAAAGGAGTCAGCGTGGGGGATTTTGCTATTGTTCCTGAGCCCTCGGTTATGGCTTGGCTCTACCAGAGCCATCCCCGAAGGCCATCAGGACCTCTGCCGGCATCTGAGACAGCCCCAGGGAATGTTTCTTGGGAGGGCAAGGAGAGGAGGGCCAAGAGTCAAGAGTTGGAGAAACCAAGTTAGGACAGCAGGAGGGCTGTCGGGATCCTTGGAAAGACCATGGGGATTTGAGGGCTTTTGAGGGGAAAGGGAGAACAGTAGATGACAGACAGCCTTCAAAGGCAACCACTCTGAGCACTGGAAGCCAAGGCTTGTGGGGAGTGAATATATGACCCAAGGCTTGGGCTGTCCCAGGGGGATGGTGATGCCCTCCCTCCATGCCCAGGGCTCAGCCCAGTAGCTGCCAAAAACAATCAACCAACCAAATAAACAAACAAACAAAACCTCAGCCAACATTTGTTGAGTGAGGTGTGCAGAAAATCCTGGGTGGCTTTGTCAAATGCCGTTGATTGGGCTGGGTGACGTTAGGACCACCTCTGCCTGTCCCTTGCCCCCAGGTAACTTTGAGCAGGCCAACGAGGAGCTGAGGGCCATCATCAAGAAGATCTGGAAGAGAACCAGCATGAAGCTCCTGGACCAGGTCATTCCTCCAATAGGAGGTGGGTGCTGCTTTGGGAGACCAGAGTCCAGAAACAGCTGAGGAAAGGGGACAAGGGACTTCTCTCCAGGAAGCCCTGTGAGAAACTGAGAATGGCCCAGACCCTTTGTAAATACCTTGGATCAGCCCCATGGTGGCCATCAGGACAGGTACTAGACTTAGGATGGAAACTGACCACTGTGCAAGTCAGCAAGGAGAGGAGCATCCTGAATGACCCAGTCCTGGCTACCCCTGGCTCCCACTCTGAACCTGGTTCAGACCATCCCTTTGTGGCCCCTCTGCAGATGATGAGGTGACTGTAGGGAAGTTCTACGCCACGTTTCTGATCCAGGAGCACTTCCGGAAGTTCATGAAGCGCCAGGAAGAGTATTATGGGTATCGGCCCAAGAAGGACACCATACAGATTCAGGTAAGCCCAACCTGAACTCCAAGGGACTCCACTGAGCCATGTCTCCAGGCTCCAGCTCCCTCTTCATGTCTTTGAAGGCCAGTGATGGAGGCAGAGAGGGAAGGAGGGAGGCAGGGTGAGTGAGAAGAGCCGGGAGCTCTCTGTCTCTGGAGGATAGGACCAAAAGAAATAGGATTTGTTCAAAAGAGATTTGAGTGCTTAAAATGATCCACTGGTATGCCAAGAAATTCAAAACTTTGTTTCATCTCATCTGTTTTTTATTTCTATTTTTTTGGTGTTAATTATACACACAATTTACAAATTTAAAAATATGCATGCATTTGGGCTGTGGGCTCAAAAACTTATCTCAATCGCAATTTTTACTTTAAAACAATTTCACAATTTTAAAAGTTGCATGTATAATACAAACACCTTTTTTTCTGAACCATTTGAGAGTAACTCCCAACATAATGTTCCACCAACCCAGAACATTTTCATATGCAGCAAGGGCATCCTCCATAATTCTCCGACATAATCACAATGTAACCACCACAATCAGGAAATGAACACTAAGACTTTACTATTATCAAATCCTCAGGCCTCATGCCAATCTCACCAGTTGTCCTAATGATGTCATTTATAGTAAAAGGATCCAATGCAGAATCACACATAGCATTTGGTTTCTATATCTCTTTAGACTCTTCCACCCAGAACAGTTCCCCAGTCTTTCCTTGACATGGCCTTGACACTTTTGAAGATTGCCAGGACACCCTTCAGTTTGAGTTCATGTGCTGTTTCCCATGATAGATTCCGGGCACACGTCTAGGACAGGAATGTCACAGAAATGACGTGTTCTTGTTACGGGCCATCAGATGATACTGATCTTGATTCGTCCCATTGCTTTGATCGACTCAAAAAATTATATGAATGATGTATTCATTCGACTTTTCCACTTGGAGGCCCCGGAGGGTGTGAAATCACCCATGAGGCTGAGGGAAGACTCCTCGGGAGCCATTAGGATTTGGACCATCCCAGAGGTCAGAACAGGGCCTCCTAGAGCCCTGGGATATTGAATGTCCAGGAGCGATTGGGGCTGGAGCTGGGGCTAGAAATGAGCGAGGCCGTGGGAAGCAGTCTGGTCTCCTGCACTAGACTGGAGGGGTCACTGAGCTTCTGTCCCCAGGCCGGACTGCGGACCATTGAGGAAGAGGCAGCCCCAGAGATCCGCCGTACCATCTCAGGAGACCTGACAGCGGAAGAGGAGCTGGAGAGAGCCATGGTGGAGGCTGCGATGGAGGAAGGGATATTCCGGGTAAGCGAAGACTGTGACCACCCCATGTGTTCTAGGCATGGGGAGCAGCAACAGCCCATCGAGACGAGCGCCAGGAGCCCTGCCATATAGGAGGGGAATTTGGAAACCAAAGACACTCACAGCCCACATCTCTTGGGACTCAATCAATGACCCACCCAACTGGAGTTGCCAAATATGACACATACTCTTTTCGCTTCCTCTACCAAGCCTCACTCCTGTCCTCACCTCCCCAAGAGCCCTAGTTGACATTCATCTCTTGGAATCCCTTCATTACCAAATGGCCTGCCTGCTTGCTTCCAGTTACACTGGTCCTCAATCCTTAGTCTGTCTAGTGTTTTTCATGACATTATAAAACTAAAGGGTCCTTAATGACCACCTAGTTCAAACTTTTTGAATTATTCCTGAGGAAATGGTGACCAAAAAAGATGATATGGGATATCCAATATCACTTTAGCAAGTTAGTTTTAGCCATGGGGCCAGAACCAGTTCTCCAAATTCCCATATCCAGGGCTCTTTCCATGACAACGTATGTCCCTATCTGGATGTCTGCGTTTCCTATGTAGTTCCTTAGTTGTGTCCTGTCTACCCCATTTAATTGAAAACTCTCTGAATTGGGGGATCATGATCTCTTCTTTGATCTAATAGCCCAGTCCATCCCCCTCTGGCCTTACACGATTTGTCTTCTAATACCATCACTTGTTCCCAGTACGTCATGCCAGGATGGCAGTCCCCATGCACTCTCAGCTCCCATTTCCCCATCACAGCTCCCAGCCCTTACACTCTTCTCCTTGACCCTAGAGGACTGGAGGCCTCTTTGGCCAGGTGGACAACTTCCTGGAAAGGACCAACTCCCTGCCCCCTGTCATGGCCAACCAGAGACCCCTCCAGTTTGCTGAGATAGAGATGGAGGAGCTGGAATCACCTGTCTTCTTGGAGGATTTCCCTCAAGATCCACGCACCAACCCTCTTGCTCGTGCCAATACCAACAATGCCAACGCCAACATTGCCTATGGCAACAGCAACCATGGCGACAGGCAGGTGTTTTCCAGGGAGTGGCAGCAACTGCCAGCTTTGGACGTAGGGGTGCTGGGGTAGGGCTGGGAAGATATGGTTAGTGGGTTCCAGGCTCTTTTGGAGAGGGACATCCTGAAATGTATAGATTGTCTTTTGCTTGCCTTTGTGTCCTTTGGGATTCATCCTCCACCTTAAAGCAAGAGGCAAGCCTGGACTGCAGAGACTCCTTTGGCCAGCAGAGGGCAGCATTGGCACAAATGCTCGTGGTTCCTTTATTCCATCCTCTGCAGCAGGTCTAAGGAGCTGGGACCTATTGAACATAGTAGGTTAGGAAGAGAAAGAGTTACTACAAAAAGAGTTATTACAGAAGAGAGTTACTATAAAATGCTGTGGAAAATTAAAGTTTAACTGTTGGATTTAGGTTCTGGGGAGATCTCATTGCTGAGTGGGTCCTCTCTCTCCCACCCTGAGCTGTAGACTAAATATAATCTGTGATTACGTAAGTATCATGAAAAACAGCAGGAGGGGGAGAGCTTCTCAGAAATCATCACCTGTGGGCTGAGGTCCAAGCAGAGCTTCTGTTCTAGATAGGAGGACCTGGAAAGGCTGTCACACACAGAGACACAGTCAGAAATGGGCAGGAGAGGGCAGATGCCCCGTGAGCAGCTACTCCCCCCTGGGGCCAAGGCTGCCTACACCCCCTTCCATTCAGAGACACCCCCCGCCCAGGACTGGAAATGTGCCTGAGTCACCATAGTGTTGGATGTTCTGGGGCTCCGGAAGCATCAGACCTGGGCCCTGCCCTGAAAGGACTGTAGTCTTCTTGGGACATGTGTCCTGTGTGCCCTGAGAAGGCAGGCGTTCTGATTGCCAGGGGCTGGAAAGGCCTAGAACAGAGCTAAGCAATGTTTCTCAGGCTCTACATGCCAGCCTCCACTCCACCAATGTTTCTCAGCCTTCCTAAATGGCGGTGCCCGGGGCCTCACTGCGGACTCTGGGGATGGGACACAGCCACTACTAGTTTTTAAAGCTCCCCAGGTGATCCAGTGTGCCACCAAGGTTGAGAACCAGTGTCCCAGAGGGTGTGAGGCTGGGGCTGGGCCTCGAAAGATGAACAGAATGTGGAAAGAGTGGAGGGAAGGGCATCCATAGGGCAAAGAAGAGGAGGAGAGGACACGTTTGGCTTCTTTCTCTTAGATGGCCAGGACTGGCCGGACAGACAGCGGTGTGAGCCCTGGAGTCAGGGTGACACCAGTGACGGGTCCAGACCCTGAGGGGCCGTGGAGGGGCGGGACGGCGGGAGAGCCAGCAGCCTGCTCTGACTCATGTGCTTCCATTTCAGCCTCCACTATGAAAGGGAGTTCCCTGAAGAGGCAGAGACGCCTGCTGCCCGAGGAGGAGCCTTTGGCCAACCCCGAAGGGTCCTGGGTCAGTCTTTTCTGGGCACCCCAGAAGCTGAGTGTTTCCCCAGAGAGGCCTGGGGAGCCTGGCTCTCTCCTTACACTGGGGGAATCTGGCTTGGGAGCCTATCGTGATGGGAGCCAGCTGGGCCCCATCCAGCTGGGTGGACGAGTTGTCAGCGCCTCATCCGGGCGGAGAAGAAGGGTGCCATCTAGGTAACTGAGTGGGGTGGGAAGGGGGCAGGCCAGGAAGCTCACACCCACCGCACCCCCCTCTCCAAAGGACGGCCCCTGGCCGCACTGACCCCTTGGCCCTGGGGCCCTTCAGGAGATGGTCTGGCGACCTCCCAGCAGGTCCTAGACTGCTGTGTGGGACAGCAGGAGCCCTGGGGATGCCTGAGTTCAATGGAGATGAGGGCACTCGCCCTGCTCCCCAGACCACATGCGTGCACACACACACCCCCCCACACACGCACATGCACACTTCTACACGCAAGCACACATGGACACACCGAAGAAGAGCTTGACCAGATCTGGTCAAACTCTGGCCCTGGTCACTTCCCCCTCCCAAACCCACAAGGAGAGAGACCAGGGCAAGTGGAGGGGCAAGGAGACAACACAGGGTCCTGCCCGGCCTGGGCTTGGTTGGGTCTCAGCATGTGCACCCCTCCTCGGACCCCCTCCACAGCCCCAAGGCTCTCCAAGAGCTCTAAGGGTCTGGCTACCTGGCTGAGCAGAGCTCCTCCAACTCCAGGGCCCTGGCAGAAGTCAGCAGCCCCTCTCGCCCTTGCTCTGTCTTGCCCACAGGACCCCACAGCCAGTCCTGTGTGGAAAAGCTAAAAGGACAGCTGACCCAGAGGGAAATGCCCAGACCCCAGGCATCTCCTACCACCTGCCAGGTAATGGGCCAGAGGCCTGGGAAGAAACTCTATACGGAGGAAAGGGACCGCCCTAATTTGCCCATCAATAACAGAAAGGGCCCCCTAATTTGCCGGTCAGTAACAGAAAGGGCCGGCCTCCTGGGTCCTCCCCTCTCTCTGGGACTTGGCTGAGGCTCCCTCTGAAGAGCTGGAGTTTCACTGGATCCCAGTGGGCTCCAGCAGCCCAGCTGGGGTCTTTGCTGTTTGCATTTGGAACAGCGTGCCGCCGAGCCTCCCCTGCCTGAGGAACAGAGGAGCCGCACCCCGGGGTCTCCGCCTGAGGAAGCTTCCCACAGCAGTAGGACCAAGGACAGTAGTTCCCGGTGCCAGACCCCAGCAACAGCCCAGCTGATTCAAGAGGTGAGGTGGGGGCCGGGACAGAGCAGTGGGTGGCACTCAGGGGTGGCCCTGGGCTGGCCTGGCCGATAGAGACAGACCCCTGAGGCAGCTCCCCAGGAGAGCCCACCTGGCCTTCTGTCCTCCCTGCAGGCTCTGGTTCGAGGTGGCCTGGACACCTTGGCGGCTGATGCTAACTTTGTCATGGCCACCGGCCAGGCCCTAGCTGATGCCTGCCAGATGGCACCGGAGGAGGTGGAGGTGGCAGCCACAGAGCTACTGAAGAGACAAGAGTCCCCAGAGGGCCTGGCCAGTGCCCTGGGACGCTGGAGCCCCGGGTCCTCACTGGGCAGCCTTGACCAGCATCAGGGCTCCCAGGAGACCCTGATCCTCCCCAGGCTGTGAAGGCCCACACAGCATGGGCTTAGAGCTAGGATGCCCCAAGGTGAGGCCGGATCGCTGGGGCAGAGAAGCCCCATGGCAACCCCTCCCTCTCTCTCTGGCTCAGCTCAGTGGCTGGGCCAGTAGGGGTAGTCAGGAACCACTGAAAAAAAAGTCAGGAAGAAGTGGATTGACAGGCCCTTCTTCTCACCAGCAAGAGCACAGCTGGATGGAGCCTCTAACATCATTCAAATAGGCCCGTCAGTGCCAGAGTCTGGCTGGCAGAAGGCCACTCCCACCAGCAGGACATTAAAGTCTCCAGGCCTATGACATTGGCACCTGCTCCCTGCTTGTCTCCTTTTTTGGAAACGTTTCCTACTCTTCTTCTCCTTGCTCTTTCCTCTTCCCTGTTCCATTTCCCAGGAGCCCCGCTTGTGGGCTTGGGGGCCTGGGCCTGGGAGGACCGAGGGGTTCTGGATGGTTATCCCGCAGGCGGCAAAGACGAGCCCATCGTGGAGAATGGATTCTCCTGGAAGTCCGTGGCCAGCTCCCTGACTGGGGCCCCGCAGCCCCAGGAAGGCCTGGTGGCCCTACAAGCCAACCTTCTTTAAAGCTCTGACCGTGTCCCTTTGGCCAGAGTCCACTGCTGACATGGGCCTCGGGGCCCTCAAGTGTTTGTACCCTTGGACATCAAAGACCTACGGTTCCCACAGCTCCTCTGACCCCTGCAGGGAGTAATGAGAGCCGGTGGCTGCTATTTACCCAGTGGCTCCCGTCCGCCAGTGCCCCATGCTCCCCTGTGCACGGGGATGTCGCCCCTTCTGTTTACAGAGCATTTCCACACAACGTCCATCTCGTTCTCAGGTCTTTTTTAAGTAGTTAAAGGGTTTTAGGGATGTGGTGGTGGAGGCCCAGAGAGGTGGCGTGGCCTCTGCACACAGCCAGTGGGCGAGACGCAGAGTTAGGCCCCAGGTCCCAGCGGTGCCTTTCGCGGGGTACGCCTTCCTCACCGAGCTTGCCCAGCGCTGGCCGTGGCCGTGGCCGTGGCCGTGGCGAGCGCTGGGCCGCCCCACAGGCCCCTGGCAAAGGCCCAGGCGGGTTCTGCGGGTTCCGTGGGCTCCTCAGGCTGCGCCGCCCCCAAACTGTGAGCGCAGGGAGACTCCCACAGGCTGCAGAGCTGTGGTCCCGAGCTATTTCCGCGCTCCTCTCCTCCAACTTCAACACCAGCAGCTTCCCCCACGCCTCCCGCAGCAGCCTGGTGTCCTCCTCCGCAGAGAAACAGGCCCCCACGGGGTCCCTCCCTCGGCTCCTCTTACCAGACTTGCCTGCTCTTGTCTCTCGCTCTCCTCCCTCCCTCCTGACCCAGGGAAGCCTGGAATCTCCTCCCGGCTCCCCCAGCTCCTCCAATTCTTCCCCAGCCAGACGCCCATCTCCGCCTCGCCCCCTCCTCCCTCTGTCTGTAGGTCACATTCAAGATGTTTCCATCTTAACATGTCCTGGCTGCTGTTCTGGCTACCTACACGAGGTCTGTCTGTCTGTCTAGTGCATTCCTAAAGACCAAACTTCTTACCTGGGTTGTCTCCTCCTCCACGTGTTCATTCCTAGTTCCCATTTCTCATCCCCCATGCAGCCTGCCTTCTGTCCATCATTCACCAGTGTCTCCTACAACCTTGTTGCCAATCTAGGGGACCTCAAGCCCTTACCTTCCTTGATTTCTAGGCAGCATTAGGAATGACTTAGCTCTCTCTCCTTCCTGACATTCCTGCACCCCTGGCTTTCCCAAATTTCCTCCTACCCTTCAACTGCTCCAACCCCACGCTTCCCTGTGAGCTCTCACCTGGCCCAGCTACTTCTCTGGTGGGGGATTGATTCCTCAGGGTTCTGTGTCCTTGATCCCTCTTTCCACTTGGGAAGTGCCCCTGGATGCTCTCAGCCACTCACATCTCAGCTGTGTCTGTGTTGATAATTCCCAGTTCCATATGGCTAGAGTGAACCTCCACATCTCTATATCCTTCTCCCCAACAACTCAGGTATGTCCTCCCTGTGCCCAAAGCGCATCATGTCCAAATTCGGGCTTGCTGTCCTTTCCCCAGAGGCTGCTGCTACTCTGGTGTTGCTGATGTCAAGGACACCACCCACCCACCCACCCCACCCGTTCAATCCAGAAGTCTGGGCGTTGTCCTGGGCTCCCAGCTTGCCCACACAGGCTCACCCTCCTAAGTAGTTCCCAAGTCTGTCTTTGTGTCCACAGTGACTTCCCTGATATGTTCAATCAACATTTCATGCCTCTTCTTTCTTAAGATCTTTATTTATTTACTTGAGAGAGAGAGAGAGAGAGCACATGGGGGGGTGGGCGTAGGGAAAGGGATGGAGGGAGAGGGAGAAGCAGGCTCTCCGCTGAGCAGGGAGCCCAACATGGGGCTTGATTCCGGGACCCTGAGATCATGAGCCGAGCTGAAGGCAGACACTTAACCAACTGAGCCACCCAGGCAACCCCGTTTCACGCTTCTTCTATCGCAAGAGCCTCTGGCCTGCCCTCCTGGCCACCTCTCTTCTCTTCCCCTAAGTCTGTCTCTGATCTTTCTAAAAGAAGAAGACTGTTATCTTATTCCTTTGCTTAGAAGCCTTAAGGGCATCCCCAAATACTCAGAATATCGTGCAAACCCTTGCCTCTGTTTACACGCCTCCCCTGGGCCCCTGCCAGGCTTCCTGCTCCCCTGCAGCCCCACCAGGGGGCGCTTCCCTCACCTCTGAGTTCCACTGTGCCTTCCTCTCTGGAAAACCGCAGGAACTCTCAGGCCCAGGGATCCCTCCCTAGTCATCTTTCAGTTCTCAGCTTTGCTATTGCTTCCTGCAGAAAGCTTTCCTCCGAAGCCTGGCCCAGAAATGTGGCACCCTGCCCCCCAACCCCCAGTACAGCGGGGGTCATACCTGCTTGTTTACTGTTACCCTAGCTTCACGAAATCAGGAGCAGGTCCACTTTGTTCAGTTATCCCCCCAAAGCTGAGCACTTTTCCCCCCAGACCAGTGGCTCCATAACTGTTAATAAATGCAGAACAAGGGTAAGAAGCGTGGACTCTTCCCCCCACCAGCTCCCTGCCCTGTGCCCCCCCCCACCCCTACTCCCACCCCCACCCCAGGCTCTGTAGCCTCTGCCATATTGGCGGTGGGTCCCTGCCCAGGGGAGGCCGGGAGGAGGCGCTCTGCCTGCAGGAGCAACAAGCTGGACTTCACCTCAGCCCTACGCACGCAGAGCTGTCAGGCTGCTCCCATCAAGCCTGAAAGGAACAGTGTGGAAGGAGGAGGGCTGAGGTGGGAGCAGAGGGGAGCAGGCCGGTGTGGGGGGCGACAGGCCCCTCTGCTCAGCAGGACTGTCAGACAGAGACAGTGTGCCCGTAGGGGCTGGTGGGGCCACCTTCTGTCGCCGGGGCCACAGGCCAGAGGCAGTGCTGCTGGACCCTGTCTTCTCCTTGCTGATTCCCTGCAGACTTGGACCCCAGCTGCTGGGTGCGGGGTCTGCCAAAAGGGGCGGGGGTGCAGCTGGTGGGAGGGGATGGGCACAGAGCCTCACGCAGGCCGTGGGGATGAGCAGAGCCCTCCCATCTGGAAGGTGTGAAGCTCAGATGCACGGTCTCTGGAAAGCCAGTGAGGGCGGGTCCAGTTCCAGCGTATCTTCAGAGTAGGGAGGAGCTCCCTGGCTCTGCTCTCGCTGGCAGCGTGTGCAGACCCTGCTCCCCGTGGGGCTGAGTGATTCTTAAAGGAAACCTATGGCTACTCTCAGCACCGTGTTTCAGAGCTCAACTAGGAAGCCAGACCCATTTGGACCTGAATCCCCCTCACCTACTTCCATGCTGTGGTATCAGGCAGGTCACACAATCCTCTTAGGCTTCTGCCCCTCCTTCCGAAAAATGGGGACTAATTCCTACTTCCAGGGTGCTGGAAGTTACCATAGTGACGAGATAAAGACCCACTTGGTGAAGCCGTTGCTTTCTGTTCGATGTTGGCTAGTGAGAGATCCAGACCCTTAAGTTGGGGGGACACTGAGCTCGGGGGCGTCCGGGGCTTCTTAGGGAAAGCCAGGACACGTGACTGTCAGCCCAGGGATCTCTACATCCGGCCGCATCCCCCACGGGCCCTGCCAGCTCCCAGGACAGCCGGTGGATGGAGAGGCCAGCTCCTGCCTCCGGAGAAGCCACTATGGAAGGCACTGCCAACCCAGAGCTGACCTTGACCCCCATTTTCCTGGCATCTGATCCCAGTAACGTGTCACTCCCGCCATGGGGCTGACGGCTTATGGAGCCAGGTGACTCTCGTATTGTGCGATGCCTTTTATTATGACATTTATTACCTTGCAGTGTAACTAGGAGTTTAAAGTTTGTTTTTTCTACGGAGGGAGAGTTCCTCAAGGACACTGAGTTTCTTTATCAAGTTTGTATCCCCAGCAAGGAGCAAAGGAAGGAAGGAGGAAGGAAGGAGGGGAGGGAGGGAGAGTGAATGCACCACAGCACAGTCAACTGCTGACGTGTAGTAGATTGAAGCATTTGAAATCATTCGAAAGGGTGATGTTCTGTCCCTTTTGTCTATAAAACTGCGATTTTATCATCCCTGACCCACTGTAATGATGGTGGTTGCCCCACTGACCAGTGACACCCAAGTACCACCACTGCCTCTTGCGGGGGGTGGGGGTGCCGAGACCCCACCTTTGGCTTTGGGGCAGTGTATACAAATTGGTCTGGATAAGGGCTCACTGAGGAGGGTGTCCCGTGTGGGACTGTTCTCGGGCAGCGCGCAGACCGAGGTTGATGGGGGGGGGCACAGCAACTTGTTATCGCTGAGATGTTCCCTCTAAGGGGGAGGGTTCACCATTCAGCATAGCAACCACAAGGAAGGGTCTGCAGGTGGGGGCCCGCGGCCCTCGTGCCAGCCACTATCAGAGGTGACAGTCTCTCCAGGTGCCCCCGTGTTTGGTCTTCTGGTCTGGGAGTTTGGCCTGCCCCCAGGCCTGGGCCTCCCATCTCCTCCTCACTCTCCTTGACCAGCCCTAGGGCCGCTGGTCGGTCTGGGCTGAGGAAGGGCGGGGGTGAGGGAGACAGATTATGGCCTCTCCCTCTGAGTTCATTCTAATTTGGGTTGTGACTTCAAACTCTTCTTTGGATCCTCCAACTTAGTTTGGAAGTTCAAGAGAAAGAAAAAGTTCTTTTCATGCTCTTTGCATCCTCCCCAGTCCCAGCTAATTCTCCTCGAGGCGAAGTGTCTTCTCTGTCAGCTGGACAAGTGTCAGGAAGTACATGGGTGGGGGAGAGGACCTAGATTAATTTTCCAAGAGATTATGTCACCTCAGGCCAATGAAGGCGGTCATGGTCAAAGGGCCTTTGAAATTCTCCTAAAATCATCCCATGAGATTCAGCGCACACACACACACACACACACACACACACACTCACACACTCACACAGCCTGGGGTGCTGGCATTCATCATTGCCCCATAAAATTCGCAACCTGGTGTAAAGCCATACTTCAGAGGTTAATCTCCCCCAACCACCTCCCCCCAGTTCTCCAACACCCCCCCCCCC
>LNAC01000043.1:5399309-5434856 GCA_002007465.1 Ailurus styani
GGGGGACGGGGAGCTGGGGGGGACAGGGGACCTGTGGGTGGCAGTGTCCCGAACCCTGGAATACTCTGTCTTTCACCTCTGGCTGCTCAGGGGTGTAGAAGGAAGGCCACGCCATGGTCCCCTGGCCCCGAGTACCTGAGTCCCTATGGCTCCGCCTTGCGGGGTGGATGCCCACGATCAGAGCAGTGGTGGAGGCCACTTGTCCTTTCTCTGGGCTGGCCGGTCCCGCCTGAGCCCGGAGTTAAGGTGCCTTGAGGAGAGCCTGGCAGTGGGGCCTGGGGACCGAGGACCGGGGCTGGGGTGCTGGGGAGAGGCTCGCCGAGCTCCCCAGCCAGCTGCTTGGAGGCCAGCCGCCTGTTGCTCTGCATTCCTCAGCAGGGCAGCGTCCCGGGGGCCCAGTTCCCACCGAGCTGTCCTCCGCACGGAGCACATGCCGCCACAGCTCGGGGCTCTGGGCGCTCCCTGCTCAGCCCCCGCTCCGCAGTCTCCGGTCTCCTGGGAGGTCATGGGAAACCCCTGCCAGATGCCCTGAGAAGGGAGTGGGACCGGAGCGCCAAGCTGGAAGGCAGCTGAGCCGCGCTTCCTGAGCCGGCTCGCCCCCTCCCGGGCCCCTGCAGCCCAGGAGTCAGACCCACAGGAGTCAGACCGGAGGCTCAGGAAGCTCCTGGCTGCTGCTCACAGCTGGGCAGGCCTGTCTCTCCAGCTTAGGACGGGGCCTGGCCCCCTCCCTCAGCTTCTCCCAGCATCTCCGCTCCCTGGCCTCTGACCCCTCACCACACTCTGCCCGGCCTGCTTCCTCCTGTGCCCGTTTCAGCCTCTCGGGGGGGTGTCCTGGGGCACAGCTGAGATCCTGGTGCCTTAGGGGCCAGAATAAGACTCTAGCCCAGGTTCCTTCCCCTGCGGACTGCCTGTCCCTGGTTGTGACGCAGACGCTAGTGGCCATGACTTAGATAAACAGAAAGAGAAAGGTCAAGGACATCTGAGGGGGGAGTGGGGGCTGAACCCCAGATGCCCTGAATCGACACCCCATGTGTCTCGGAGTGTCCGCACCCTCACCCTGTGCACTTGAGGACATGTTTCGGGGCAGAAGTCAAGCACAGAGGGTTGACAGACCCATTTCACCAGATCTGCTAGGGCCTCATAAACCCATGCTTCTTGACCCCACCATACAAAGCCTCCTTGTTTGGGGGTGTTTTCCCTGAGGGCGGTCTCAGAGGCCTGTGCTGGGGGGAGGGTCTGAGAGGCCCGGAGAAGGTCCAGCGACAGGGCGATAAGACTCTCTGGCTGTCCTAGGGCTCCCCTGTCTCCCCGCTCTAACCCTGCAGCTAAAAGAGCCCGCGCCCCAAACGGGGTCTCCCCACCAGAGAGGAGTAGCCTCTCTGGGAAGGTGCCTTCCCTGGGCTAAGTCAGCTAAAAGGCCCCGGGTGTCTGGGAGCCAGACTCCCCTGAGAGCGCAGGGATTTTGCTTCCAGCCGCCTTCCCCAGAGCTGGCAGGCTGCCGAGGGGAGGAGGAGGAGAGGATGCTCATTAGAGTGGGGGTGTAGACGCCCTCTTTCTGCTGCCGCGGAGAGCTGCCTTTCTCTGGCAGGGAAGCAGCTTCCCGGGTTCTTGGCTCCATGCTTCTCCATGCTCTAGGCCGGGGCTCTCTTAACTCTACAAAACGGGGAAAATGCTTTCCCAACAGAGTGCTCGGGGCGCTGCTGGCAGCTGTTGGTAGGATCAGTCCAGGGATTCTCCGAGGGGATCATTTTTCTCCAGTGCAACCTCCTTCCTGCCCTGGTGCGGGGCGGCTCAGTGGATGCAGCCGGATTGGGCAGCGGCAGGCCTGGCTTGCATTTCATTTCCACCATTACGAATTGGGTGACTTTGGGCTGGTGAAATTGCACCTTTCCGAGCCTCGGTAAAATGGGGCAAGTGTTCCTTGCTGCCCAGGGCTGTCATAACCCATTACATGTGTTCCTGTATGTAAATGAGCTCGACACATAGGTTCTCAAAACGTGTTAGGTGTTGTCCTGATCAGGGGTGGAGAATGCACAGAAGAAGCAAGAGTGGTACCAGGGACTATGATTTCTGAGGAAAAAGATTCCAAAGAATCCCAGGCTCCCCTCGCCGCCCCCGGCTTAGCAATCTTTGCAGGCCGGAAGTTCTTTTTGCTGGTTTATCTAAATCCCTCCTGCTGGAGCTGAGTTCCCCTCTGATCTGTCCCTGATGAGGAAGAACTGGTCCCTGGCAGGTCACAGCATGGCTAAGTGACTCAGTGTGCCAAGCAGACTGGAGACCATGGCGCTCCTCTCTGTGGCCCTGCTCCACCACCCTCCCCCCCCCACTTGCACACAACAGCTCAGCTTCAGTTGAACCCTGCTGCCCAGCGGTTGGAGGCAGGCAAACCACCTGGGGCTGGGCAGGAGGGAGGTCATGGAATGTGGCTGACCTCAGGCTTGGGGGCAGCGCACCGAGGGACCAGGGGATGAACTTCCTCATTTCTCTGTTTCTCCTTGGGGCTGTTACACTAGCCTCTGAGGGCTCCTTTTCAGGATTCCAGAAAGGCATTAAGGGTTCTGTAGGAGAAAAGGGCAGAGAGGCTCCTACCCCCTGGGGCTTCTTCCAAAGGCTCTGGTTATGGTGGTTATTTTGGCCATCGGAGGGGTGATTCCAGCCTAAGTCCCTGGTTCTTCTCAAAGCCTTTGCTGGAGAGCCTGGAGAGAGGGTGTCTCCCAGCCTGGAAGTCCCCAGGCACAGATTAGTCACAAGTGGGCAGCTGTGAGTGCTAGTTCTCTCCAGCTCTCCTTCTGAATTGAATCTTTGGGGCTGATGACTAGTAAAGGTCGTCTTCCTAGAAGACCTTCTTATTTATTACCTATGTGACCTTGGGCCCAGTTAATTGCCTCTGAACTCTCATTTGTAAATTAGGAACAAAAACACATTAGAATGATTTGTGTAATGCTCTAGCGTGCAAATCTTCGTACGTACAGAGTCTAGCAAAAAGGCAGTCTCGTTCAGTACGTGTGGGAAGTTACTAACTGGGGAAGCTGAGTAAGGAGAGATGCAAAAGGGCTCCAGGTGCTAGCAAAAAAAGGCGTCAGGAATCACACACCATACATACTTGTAAGAATTTTCTAGGACTCTGGAACAGTTCTTGGTTAGGTCTTTTAATATCGCAGCTTGTGACTTCTCAGTGACAAACCTCTTCCGATGGGAAGAGCTTGGGGTCGCACGCACCCTTAGAGCAGAGGTTCCGGAGCTCCTAACTAACTGGGGGTGGGGGAACAACTCAAGTCAAGAGCCCAGGGACGGGCCCTGGCCGGCTGGTTGGGTGGGACTAATTTCACCTGAGAGGCTGAACCAACCCTTAGGAGCCCAAGGTCATTGGGCGGAGCCCCTGGGGGGTAGTGATTGGCTGGCTTTGTGTGATGTCACTGAGGANGCGGCCCCCGCCGCTCCCTCCCGTCCTCTCCCCACATCCCCCCCCCGGCCCCCCCCCACGGCGCCGGTAGGGTTTGGGGCTGTGGGCACGTTACCCTTCGCAGAGGGAGTTGTTCTCCTTGGCAGACCTTCAGCATCCCCCGGGGCCTGCCTCCTCCCCGTCTGCTCTGTCCTCCCCTTCCGCCCCGTCCCCCTGGCTTCCCGAAGAGCCGGAGAAGCGCTGAGCTCAGCTCTTCCCGCAGCGCCCGGCTCGGGTTCGCGGCCTTTGTGCCGCCGCCGCCGCCGCCGCCGCCGCCGGGGTACCGACGGCTGNGGCCGGGGCCGAGCCGCC
Source organism: Ailurus styani (assembly GCA_002007465.1). Taxonomy (NCBI): domain Eukaryota; kingdom Metazoa; phylum Chordata; class Mammalia; order Carnivora; family Ailuridae; genus Ailurus; species Ailurus styani. The sequence continues at coordinate 5,403,064 of LNAC01000043.1, forward strand.
TGCTGTCCCTCGGCCCGGGTGCCCGCTTCTCGGCGGCGGGGGAGGGAAATGGAAATAACTACCCACATCACACCAGCTCCCGCTCAATTGTGAGCAGAGGAAGCTCAGCGGCCGCGCGCCCGTGCCAGATCCTGCCTCTGAAAAGCCCGCTCCCAGCGCCGCTCGGGCCGCGGGTTGCCAAGTGGCAAATAGACCGGGCTCTGTTCTGGGAGATTCCGGGAGCCTTCCTGCGCGGGGAAGGCCGGCCCGCCCCCCTTCCCTTCCCTTCCCTCCCGGGTCGGGCTCTTGAGAAGGGATGGAGGGTGCCTTTGCAGGAGAGAGGCCTGGGGTGAGATACTGGAGATCCCTGGACAGATGTGATACTGGATGTGTGGTCCGCAAAACTACCGATAAAACCCAGCTGGCCCGCGGGGCCACGGTTTGCCGATTTGAGCTTTTCAAATATTGCATTAAATTATAATTTATCTTGATTACTGAGTTTTTCATACCCTGTTCCGTTTTGCACTTGTGGCAAATACCTCACCTTGTCCTAGTCCTGGGTCTGGTCCGGGGCTCCTGGGGTCTGTGGTTTACTTGCAAGACCCTAGAAACTGGTTTCCATCCCTGACTGCCCACCCCCACACCGCGCCCCCAGGAAGGACCGGGGGAGGGGTGGGGGAGGGGACGAGGCTGTGAGTGGCTCCCATCCCTGCCACCCTGCCTAAAGGGAAGCAGCCCCCTTCCCCTTATCCCCTTATCTGGGGTGGGGTGGGGCTGGCGGAGGCCCAGTGGGACCAGGAGAGGAGGCTGCTGGAGGGGAAGGTGATGGCGTTCTTAGAAAGTTAAAACTGGGAAGAGGTCATCTAGAGGACACAGGAGGGCGCAGCGGCTCCTCAGCAAGAAGAGGGTAGAGGCAGAGCTTTGTCCAGGACCCCGGATTTGATCCCCCAGCCCTCTGGTCTCCTACCTGTGGGGTGCGGGTTTGCATGCTCTGCTGGGCAGGGTGCCGTGAGGAGTGAGCCCCAGGAGAGCTGGGACACAATGTCTGCGCCTGCTGGATGGCAAGCCCCGGAGAGACAGAGCAGGATTCCTTCCAGACTGCATCCCTGGCTCTGACGATGGTTTTGTGGGAGAAAGTTTATCTATCGATGCAGGGATGGAGAGTTTCCCGGGCAGGAGGTAGCTAGAGAAGCAGAAGAGCCTGTAGGTTTCATAAGCAGAGCAGGAATTGATGCCCATCTTCACAGTATGGTGACTTTAACCACTTCAAGCCTCAACTTTCCTCTCTGAAAAATGGACATCGAAATCCCTAGCACTTAAGTGAAGTGATCTGTGGCAGGCGCCTGGCCCAGCTAGCACATGGAAAGCACACATAAAATCTTAATTCTCTTTCTTCTACCTCCAGTTACTCATTCAAGTCCCATTCCTGGGACTAACACTCTCCCTCGTCCAGGTCAGTTCCTTTGGGAATTAGTGGCTCTTCCTGAGCCCATGTCCTCTGTCTCCCAGTGGGTACCCTTTCCTTTGGGTAACATCGCTCACCCATCTGTACCCTGCAAAGCACCCTGGTGCTTCGCGTGGGCCAGCCTGGGGCAGGCTGGCTCTCTCTGCCCACAGAGCACCCCACCGCAAGATGTGCTGGGCCTCGTGTCCCAGGATGAGGGCCCCGGGGCGAATGCCCGACTGACTCCACAATTCCTGGACCCTACAGCTCCGGAGCCCCTCTTCTCCATCTTCTTTCCCAGACCGCTCTTCTGCCAGCTCTCCTGTTCCCGGCAGGTGGGCTCCCCCGTGCTCTTGGGGCTGGTTGTTGAAGGAGAAGCAGCCCCTCTCACGGATGGACTCTGCCAGGCAGGGCTGCTGCTCCCCCTCCCCTGCTCCCACTGTCTCCAGGGATCCTGATTCGATTTCCTCCAATCACCAGCATTGCCATCTGCCTGGGGTAATTAAATGGTATTTGAATTGAATCCAGAAATCCTATCACAAGCAGCCCACATGGTAGGGAGGGTGTCTTCCAGAGTTGGTGCTAGCCAGCAACGCTGGGCGCTCCTCAGAGGCTTCCCCGGCCAGACCCTTGGTTCACCTGGGAGTTCTGGGACACCCTGGGCAGTAAGTATTTGGTCCTGGGTCCCAGAGGCCCAGGGGCAGAGGGCCAGCTCTGAGAACCAGAGCCCCAGCTTCCTACCTGACGCCTTGTGCGTGGTGCCACGCCCCTCCTCGGGAGTTGCTACCTGCTCTCTCCCTGTGTGTATGGGCTGTTCTTTCGCCCAGGCCCCCAAGCCCTGCCCTGACGGACACAGTAGCGTAGACATAGTGGAGGGGTAGTGTGCACACACACTGTTCGAGCCCCGCTCTCCCCCTTACCATCCGTGACTGGCTGGGCCCCATCTCATTTCCTCCCCTACAAATCGGGATTGTAGTATCCACCGCAGGTGTTCTCTTGAGGATCAAGGGTTAGTATGTGTAGCGCTTACACACCCCGGATATGTAGTGAGTGCAAATTTGTGTCAGTTGCCACTATTAGTGGTCCAAGTAGGAGAACTGCTGGCCCAGACCTCTTACTGGTGGGTCAGGTTTCTGGTCTGCAGGTTCTAGAGAGGACAAGCAAGAATCAGCTGCTCCCTTCCCAGTTAGAAACCAGTTTGGCGGGGGCAGGGGGACACTGAGAGGCTGCGTTCTAATTTCCACTTGGCCCGGAACAGCTGGATAGCGTGGGTGAGGGCGGTAACCCTCCATTCCTGCCGGCCTCAGTGAGGGAGAGCCACCCACCTGTGGGGACCCGTTGACACCTAAGGGAAAACACTTCTGAAGCAAACCCAGGCTACTGTCTGTGGTGTGGACTCGGCCTGGTGCGGCCAGCTCCCCCGCCACGTTCCCCCAGGACTTGCCCCCCTCCCAGTCCCCTTTGACCCTCTCGCAGCAAAGCACAGGCCACAGGCTCAGGGGAGCACCTCTCCTGGCCTGAAGCTCTGAGTGGGGGCGGGGGCAGCCCCGGACAGGGACAGGATGGCCCCTGGGTGGCCCTCGCTCTGTGGCGAGGTCCCCATCGGCCCTGGGTGCATGCTGGCCTGGCCCTCTCACTCTTTTCTTCTCTTGGTAAATGTTGGCTTTGGGAAAGGGAGCCTGACAAGCAGCTCATTGTGAGCGCCTGGCTGATAGGGCTGGCTTGTGTGAGCCCATGAGCATTAGCGCCTAACCCCACCCCCACCCCCACCCCCTTTTACTTTAGGCATTTGGGAAGTGCTTTTCTGCCTGTCCCTACAGCGCATGCTCACTGGCTCACACTTGGTTGCCATGGGGACCTTGTCATGGCAGTGGCTGCTTAGAAGAGGAGAAGAGGTGGCTGGATGGAGGTGGCCCTATCTAAGGCCAGCTTCCACTCAGCCCTGCTGCCACTTTCCTTCCTCTTGTGAGGGAGCCCCGGGGGAACTGGGGTTGGGCCCCTCTGGTGGCCGGTCTGGTGTCTCTTGTCGGGGTCCCTGCCCGTCTCAGATGACTTTTGCCTTGGCCGGGTCTGGCGACCTGGGCTCCTGGAGAGGAACCAGAGCTGGTGCCTGAGAATGTTCTGCCAGGCTCTGGCATCCGAGGGGGGCTCTGCAGCTGGAGGACTCTTGCAGCCCCTGCAGGCCTTGGCAGAAGCTGCGGTCGGCTCTTTAATTCAGTCCTGGGGTGGGGGGGTGCGGGGGCAGCCAGGCCTGTCCCTCCTGTCCCCACCCTGGTGCTGAGCCTTACCTCCCAGAAGGGGGCAAGCTGTCTTCTCTTCCTGATCTTTGGGACACTGATTTCTGGGGCTCTCCATTCAATCAGGACTGTGTGCTTAGACCAGGGGGTGGGTTCTGTCACGGCCCCCGGTACAGTCTTGGGCAAGTCACTTAATCTCTGTCAGCCTCCATTCTCTCATCTGTAAAATTAGGCAAGTAACATATACCTCCCAGGTTTATAGTGAAGAATACATGAATCCATTTATGTAAAACACTTTTAATCCAGATCCCATAGGTAGGGTACTTGATAAACGTTAGCAACTGCTCAGTAAACGTTTGGGTGGAGCGGATATTATTCTTACTCTTATTATTATCGTGTTGTTACAAAAGGCGCCTCTGTCCTCTGGGGAGGCTCCTAAGTTTCCTTCCTTCTCTTCCAGCTTGTGGGAGCTGGAGGGGGCCTGGGGAAGTGGACGCTTGGCAGGCGGCGTGAGGGTGGAGGGCTGCAGTAGTCCCCGGCCGGCCGGGTCTGACCCAGGGCTCTCCCCTTCCCTGGGCAGGATTCGGCCCCAGCTGTCAAAGGAGAAGATTGAGGGCTGTCACATCTGTACGTCTGTCACCCCCGGGGAGCCCCAGGTCCTTCTGGGGAAGGACAAGGCCTTCACCTATGATTTCGTCTTCGACCTGGACACCTGGCAGGAACAGATCTATTCGACCTGTGTGAGCAAGCTCATCGAGGGCTGCTTCGAGGGCTACAATGCCACAGTGCTGGCCTATGGGCAGGTGAGCCACCTTCACTCCCCCCAGAGGCCCGTCCAACCCTTGTCGCCCCAGCTGGTGGGAGAAGAGCGCCCCCTCCCCCTTCGGACCGGTTGAGATGGAGCTGCGGTTTCGCCTACTGTCCCAGCATGCTGCCAAGCTGCTAGTTACCCGAGGAAGGCTGTCCCTCCAGGAGGCTCCCCCACGGTGTGGCTTTGGGACCAGGAGGGGCAGGTGACCTTGGAGGGGAGGTCCATGGTAAGGGACGTCTGCCTGGCCTGGGGTCCGGGCTTGCTGGTGGCCCCCCAAGGATGCTGACACCCTCCTTCCATCCTTGCCGATGCAGACAGGGGCCGGGAAGACATACACAATGGGCACCGGCTTTGACACGGCGACGTCGGAGGAGGAGCAGGGCATCGTTCCAAGGGCCATAGCACACCTCTTTGGGGGCATTGCTGAGCGCAAGCGGCGGGCACAGGAGCAGGGTGTGGCTGGGCCCGAGTTCAAAGTCAGCGCTCAGTTCCTGGAGGTACTGTGGCCTCGTGGTGGGGGCGGGAGGGAGATTTGGGGAACAGCAAGACCGTGGGGGTTGGGCTTTTCCCTAGGACAGTGGAATGAGCCTAGGGAAGCCCTGGCAGCCTTTCCAGCTGCTGAGTACTCTGCTGCTGGAAGTACCCAAGCAAGAGCTGGAAGAGGTCTTGGGGGGACACTCTGAAGAGGCTTCCTGTGTTAGAAGGGGCTTGAGAACCATTAAGATCTCTTCAAACCTTGACTGACTGTCAGCTCTGACACTGATTCACTGTTTGACCTGGGGCCACTGCCCGATGGCTCTAATATCTGTTCCCTTACAGGTGTTGTGAGAATGGCACAGAAGCACGTGCCTGGCACATAGTGAGAATTCTGGTTCCTGCCCATCCTTCTGGCTGAGGTCCTTACTGACCCTCTGAGTCTTCTCTGACCTCAGGGCAGGGAGGTCCTCCAGAAGGAGCTTTTGGCAACTGATCCTGCCTCTCTCTGGGAGAATGTGTTTGTGCCAAGGCCAGGCTTTTGGCACCTGGGGACTTTGGAGGTAGAGGAAGGGGTCTTTGGCCTATCAAGGGGCCTCTTAGAAGGGTCTCTAAGAAAGCAGGTATTCCTGGATACTTCTCATGAGTACCTGACTTGACCAGGCTCCCCCTTTAGGATACTTGAACCAGGTGGCTTCAGTTCTCAGCATCTGACACCCCAACCCATTGACTTCCCTGGTTCTGGGCATTTGCTGGGTATGGGGCTGCCCTGGGTTCTGTTTGTGCCCAGGTTGTCCTCTGAGGGAGGGGTGTGGCCCTCTCTAGGGCTTCCATGGCCCACCCTGCCCACTGCACCACTATGACTCCCTCCTGGGAACTCAGACTGGCTTCTTTCTCTTAGGGGACCCTGTATTTTAGACTTAAGAGTTCTTCTTTGTCCTCCTGGACTTTTGCTTCTGATAAAGTGACTTCCCGTGTGTGTGTGTGTGTGTGTGTGTGTGTGTCTTACTACTGCATATCTCTGTAAATTTTCCCATCCCTTTGTTTTCTTCTTTTCTCTATCCTATTGCCATGGGGATCCCCAAAGAGTAGGACAGTTCCTAGAAAACTCATGCCGAAGGGTGACTCACAAAGGGTTAAATGATGCCGGTGCGCCAACAGACAGACACCATGGCACCCACATCTGCACCAGTCCCTTCCGTTTCCCCTTCCCCTTCCTGTGGAGTATTTCTGTCCCTTTGCGGCATCAAAGCCTCGGATGTCGGAGGGCTGCAGCCCACCCCCCACCCCCCACAGGATTCTGCTGGCCGCTGACCAAGCCGCCCGCTCCCTTTTCCCCACTCCCCAGCCGCGGCTCCCTGCCTGGGGAATATCCCAGCCCTTCAGCAGGTGAAGCCTTCCCTGCCAGCGATTCCACACAGGAATCGCCAAGGCTGAGACCACGTGAAATAAGGCGACCACTCCTGGCCAGGCCACCTCCGCCAATGTGGCATGCTCTCCGTACCCACATTCCTGCCCTACCGGGAGGTTGTCCTCACCTCAAACGCCAGGGACCGTGGGATCAAAACACGGTCTCTACCGAGCTCTGCCTGTCTCCTCCCTGACCCCAAACCACGCCCCCACCCCCTTTCTCAGCCTAGCAACAAACTAATAGGATCTGCCCGATTTCTGGTCCTGTCTTCCTCATCTACATCTAGGACCTGAGTCCCCTTGTCCCCTTTAGGTCCTCAGTCTCCTGACAAGACTGAAAGCTGCCGAATGCTGCTTCTTTGGGGAATGGGAACATAACCTCACTATAGTTCTGCCCAGGACCCCGCTGCCCCCAAGGGGACCAGGGTCCGCAAGTTCGTCTCCTGGAGCCTAGTTTCCACGTCTGCAAAACAGAGCTGGTTTATAAACCTGGGAAAGCCCCTCGGGGCCCCGCGCCATGTGCCACAAGCACCCAGCGGCCGTTTCCACCCCCGCACAGCTCTACAATGAGGAGATCCTTGACCTGTTTGACAGCACCCGTGACCCCGACGCCCGCCACCGCAGGTCCAACATCAAGATCCACGAGGATGGGAATGGTGGCATCTACACCACGGGGGTCACGTCCCGCCTCATCAACTCCCAGGAGGAGGTGAGCACCCACCGGAGGTCCAGGCTAGGCAGGGGCCGGCTCCGTGGCTCGGCTCACGCCCTTACTTGTGCCCGCTCCACAGCTGATCCAGTGCCTGAAGCAGGGGGCCCTGTCCCGCACCACAGCCAGCACCCAGATGAACGTGCAGAGCTCCCGCTCCCACGCCATCTTCACCATCCACGTGTGCCAGATGCGCGTGTGCACCCAGCCCGACCCGGTGAGGAGCCCATGGAGGCCGGGGAGCTGGTATAGTGGGGGTGCTTCTCAGGGGGGCAAGAAGAGGAGGGAGCATGGATCCAAAGCTAGCAAATTGGGGGTTGGGGTTTGCCTCGGCCCCTTGTGGATTTTTCTTTTTTCTTTTTTCTTAAGCCTCAGTCTGCCCACCTGTACAATGGGGTAACATACTCCTGCGGTTGTGAGGCTTGCATGAGAACCGGGCATGTGCAAGTACTGTGTACACTGTCAGATGGTCTCATGTGCCAGGGGAGAGGGCGCGGCGACCTGCCCTCTTGGCCCCAAATCCCCCCCAGATGGCATTCCTGAGGGACCAGGGCTGAGGGCAGAGGAGCCGCGAGGCCAGCCAAGGGCCAGGTACGTCAGCTGCCAACTTCTGCTGCAGGTGAACGAGGCGGTGACTGGGCTTCCTGAGGGCACCGCTCCCACCAGTGAGTATGAGACGCTCACTGCTAAGTTTCACTTTGTGGACCTGGCCGGCTCAGAGCGGCTGAAGCGGACGGGGGCCACCGGCGAGCGGGCCAAGGAGGGCATCTCCATCAACTGCGGCCTGGTAGGTGCTCGGCGGGTCACCAGCCCCGGTGGCCGCCCCAGCTCAGACCCTTTCCAGACCCTCCGGGCCCACGGCTGCCCCGCCCTCTCTGCGCCTCTGGCTGGCTGCTGGCCAGGGCACCCATATGTCACTATTATGAGGCATTTGGTCCTTTGCCTTCCCCCTTGCCGCCAGCCTCCTACTTCCCCAAACGATCACCTCTGCACACAAACCCATTCAGGGAGCTTGAGGGCTGCTGGGTCATCGAGGCAGGTACAGATGGCTCAGGGGCTGTCTTGTTCCCACTCCCCCTCTCCCTGAGTGGGTCTCAAGTGCCGGGGTCTGTCTCCCACAGCTGGCCTTGGGCAACGTGATCAGCGCGTTGGGGGACCAGAGCAAGAAGGTGGTGCACGTGCCCTACAGGGACTCGAAGCTCACTCGGCTTCTCCAGGACTCGCTGGGGGGCAACAGGTACCCGACAGCCAACAACCAGGGAAGGGGCGGGGGGAGGGGCCCTCCTGGAGAATCCTGATGAGGGCCTTGTGGACAGGGAGGCCTTCCTACTGCAGGCTGTGGGCTTGGGAGACAGGAGCCTTTTTTTTTTTTTTAACTTTTTTTTTTTAGATTTTATGTATTTATTTGACACAGAGAGAGAGAGATCACAAGGAGGCAGAGAGACAGGCAGAGAGAGGAGGAAGCAGGCTCCCTGCTGAGCAGAGAGCCCAATGCGGGGCTTGATCCCAGGACCCTGAGATCATGACCTGAGCTGAAGGCGGAGGCTTAACCCACTGAGCCACCCAGGCGCCTGGGAGACAGGAGCCTTGACATGCCGCGTGACCTTTGGCTAGTGTGGTCAGACTCAGTTTCCTTGTCTGCACAACGGCTCGAGATAGTCTGGAAGTGATAGAGTCCAAATGGGGTAATAGATGGAAACCACTCAGGAAATAGAGAGCTGTGACCGGCGGGGACGTATCACACTGCCGGCCACCTTCACTGTGGGTCACCGCTGTTGGAAGGAACCCCATGGCCAGGTGGTCCGGAGCCCCACATCCCAGGCACTGCCTGGGGAATGCCCAGGTCCTTACGGCATTAAGGCAGCAGGGGAATGGGTTGCGGGCAGGAGCTCTGCCCTGGAGCGATGCTGCGCCCCTGGAAACTGACTCTCTTACTGCACCCCCCGCAGCCAAACCATCATGATTGCCTGTGTGAGCCCCTCAGACCGGGACTTCATGGAGACGCTCAACACACTCAAATATGCCAATCGGGCCCGCAACATCAAGAACAAGGTGGTGGTGAACCAGGACAAGACGAGCCAGCAGATCAGCGCCCTGCGGGCCGAGATCGCTCGCCTGCAGATGGAGCTGATGGAGTACAAGGCGGTGAGCGTGGCCTGGGCACGGTGGGCCCCAGTTCTTCGGCGTCCCTCCCCACCCATTCCCCACCGCTTCCTGCATATTGGCCGTGTGTCGGCCATGATGAGGGGGCCCACCTGGGTGAATCGAGCACAGTCGGAACCCCCGGGGTTTTAGCACCCTAAGAGAAAGGAGGGCACTCAGCTATTCTGCTGCATAGCTCTGAGGCAGAGGACAGACGCCCTGCCTGGTGTTTCCATGTCTGCTGATTATGCTGCGTTGGACCAGATGAGGCTCCTAGGCTGGGGTACAGAATAAGAATAATCGATGGGGACCACATGAGTAGTCCAGTGTGCCTGGGGGCAGGGCAGAGGAGAGAGCTGGCCCTCTTCGCTCAGGTGCTCAGTCAAGGGAGGGGGCCTTTTATATAGATTTTGAAAAATGAATGAGATAGCATCAAAAGCAAGTGGGGCAGGCATTCTGGGATGCAAACAAGCCATGCAGCTGGGAACAGAGATGGGAAAAAATGGGTACTTCTTGGGGAAGTGTCTAATTCCATATGACTAAGGCAAAAGTCAATGGCTGCTGGTCGCCCAGAGTGTGAATCTGGTACACAAACGGGTTTTGGTTTGACTTGCCCTTTGTTTTAAAAGAATGCAACTTAGTTGCCTACCTTTCTAAAAACCAAGGAATTTCAGTTTTCCCCGAAAAACGTGAAGACCTAACAACGTATAGTACCACGTTGGCTAGAGTGTCATAGTTGCTGACCCTTTGAGACTGAGTCTGTCACTCTGTTAGCTCCAGTCCCCACCACTCCCTGTTGCCTGGTACTCAGACTCATTTATGCCAACCGCCTGGTCCCCTTAGGGTTTTGGCCCTTGGGTTAGCACTTATGGTGATATGAAGGTAGGTGGTGGAAAAGTAAGTCAAGGTAAGCTTGGGGGAGGCTGGAATGGCTGGTTATAGAATTTGGACTCTCTGGTTGTGAGGGAGAGCCCTGAGAAACAGGAGCTGTGTTTTAGGAAATGCAGGGTGGGGGAGGGGTGGGGAGATTGGCAGTGCTGACAGGTGCATCATCAACCTTTCCCCGCCCTGCGAGCTCCAGCCCCTGACGCCTCCCTGCCTGCCCCTCCTCCTCCCAGGGCAAGAGGGTGATCGGGGAGGATGGTGCCGAGGGCTACAGTGACCTGTTCCGGGAGAATGCCATGCTGCAGAAGGAGAATGGGGCACTGCGTCTGCGGGTGAAGGCCATGCAGGAGGCCATCGATGCCATCAACAACCGCGTCACTCACCTCATGAGCCAGGAAGCCAATCTGCTCCTGGCCAAGGCCGGTGAGTCGGGGTGTACCAGCCCAGCTTGGACCCCCAACGGGCTGGGACCCCCCTCTCCCCATACCCACCCTAGGATCTTAGGCAAGCTGGGCCAGCCAATCAATTCACAGATCAATGCATTTATGAATTTTTTCCAGCTGATTTTTAAAAAGATTTATTTATTTTAGAGAGAGAGAGAGAGAGCAGGGGGTGGGTGGGGAGGAGCAGCAGAGGGAGAGGAATAGAGAGAATCTCAAACAGACTCCCCACAGAGCACAGAGCCCACGTAGGGCTCGATCTCACGACCCTGAGTTCATGACCTGAGCCGAAATTAGGAGTCGGATGCTTAACTGACTGAGCCCCCCGTGTGCCCCCCAGTTGACTTTAAACCTTTTTTTATGCCCACAAGCAATACATGAATACATCCTTCTTGCTTACATGGGTGTATAAAGTAAAACTTAAATCCCCTCTCGCTCAACTCTCCACTTCACGAGCTCTCTACTTAGAAGTAGTTTTGTACACATTTTCCCTCACCTTTCTCAGTACCTTTGCTCCAAGCGTGAATATATATTCATATGTACTTGTGCACATAGATGTGTGTGTGTGTGAGAATATATACTGTGTATGTATTCTTTTTCTGTGTATGAGACCGTACGTATTTCCCTGTGACTTCCTATTTTCACTTAGCGTTATGCTTTGGAGATCTTCCCGTGTTAAAACATACAAATCTACTCAATTCTTGTAAACTGCACCATGTTCCCTGCGTGAGGATGGCGAACATGGTCTGACAGCAGCCCTCTCTGGGTGGAGCTTGGTTGTTTCTCTGGCAGTGCTTGCGTATACCCGTCCTGTGGACAGGTGTTTCTTTGATGTAGATTCCTTTTGGAGAAAGGCCCACGTGTGCCACCCTATCGGAGGCCCTGGGCAGGACCACCAGTTCCAAGCCGCAGGTCCTGCCATCCCTTACCTACTGTATCGCCCTCTGCCCTCCTCTCCAGGTGACGGCAACGAGGCCATTGGTGCTCTGATCCAGAACTACATCCGGGAGATCGAGGAGCTGCGGTGAGTGGCCTGGCCCATCTGGGAACGGTGGAGGAGCCGGGCCGGGCAGAGCCCCTGGCAGTGCCGGCTCCCCTGGCCCCAACCGCTGGCTCTCCCCACGCAGGACGAAGCTGCTGGAGAGCGAGGCCATGAATGAGTCCCTGCGCCGCAGCCTCTCCCGGGCCTCGGCGCGGAGCCCCTACTCCCTGGGTGCATCTCCGGGTGCTCCGGCCTTCGGGGGCAGCCCGGCCAGCTCCATGGAGGATGCGTCGGAGGTGATTCGCCGGGCCAAGCAGGACCTGGAGCGGCTCAAGAAGAAGGAGGTCAGGCAGCGGAGAAAGAGGTGAGCAGGGTGCCCCTGCAGCCGGGCGGCTCTCGGGGAGCAGGGCTGACCCCCGCGTGTAGCCGGGAGCTGCCCCGGGCCTACTTGGGAGCTCAGCACGTTTGCTCAGCAGTCTGGGCAGAAGCCACGCACCTTTCTCTAATGCTGCTCCTTCCCCCTGGGGGAGGGAGGGTGGAGATTACCCAGGGTTAGTTCTAGATTGCGGGTAGAGAGGGGCAGCCAAGATGCTCCGCAGAACAGGAACGCAGCCCCATCCTCCCGCCCTCCCCTACCACCCCCTGCCACATGCGCGAAGGTAACCTGGACTACCCTTCCCTCCTGGGCAGCCCGGAGAAGGAGGCCTTCAAAAAGAGGGCAAAACTGCAACAGGAAAACAGTGAGGAGACCGACGAGAATGAGGCTGAGGAGGTGAGGGAGTGCCCCTGTGCCCTCCCCTCTACATGCTTTCCTTCCCCCCACCCCGTGTCCCTGCCGAGTGGAGGGAGCCCCATGACCGCTTTGGCAGGGCGGGGGAGGGGCTTCGGTCTGCCTCCAGCGTGGCTGACTTGTTGACGTGGTGACCGGCATCCCTCAGTTCCCCCAGCTCATCCCAGTGGGTGAGGCTGCGCAGGGCGGCTCTCCCAGAGGGGCTTCGCCCTGGCTTCTGGGGGAGTCAGGCGGTATTCTTCCAGGACTGGGGGTGGGCACAACGGGCCTGACTGCCCCATACCCCACCCTCTTGACACACCTGAAGCCTTGCCCAGACTTCCTCTGCTCCTGGGCTCTCCTCTCTGAGGAGGCCCGGCCTGAGCGAGGAGGGCCCACGGGCCACCCCTTATGGTGCTTGGTGCCCAGGAGGAGGAAGAGCGAGACGAGAGTGGCTGTGAGGAGGAGGAGGGGCGTGAGGATGAAGACGAGGACTCGGGCAGTGAGGAGAGCCTGGTGGACTCGGACTCAGACCCTGATGAGAAGGGTGCGTGTGCCCAGGCCGGGGCAGGGGGAGGTGACATGCCAAGTGGCAGGTGCCCGGGGCGGGCTGTCAGTCAGCACTGGGCCCACAGCAACGGCTCAGACCTTCCAGTTACAAGACCCTGAGCCAGATGTCTCTTGGCTGGGGTCAGGCCTTACTTGAGTTCTCAAAGAATGTGGACATCCAGGGCCCGGAACTCCCAGACATGACACCAACACCACCAACAACAAAAACAACAGAGGTGATAAGGACGGCAGTGCTCATGATAGGCCATGTGGCCTGGGATTTTCAGTTCTCACTACAACCCTGTGCAGAGGTGTTCGGATCTCCCCCGAGCCCAGAGAAGTCTAGTGACTTTCCCTAGTGTGGTCGGTGCAGAGCCAGGCCTTGAATGCTGCCGAAACCCACTCCTCTAAATGGGGGCACCTGCCCTGTCCCCTCTGCCCTACCATTTCTGACCCACAGCCCTCCTCCCCACAGGCTGGGTCCCATGCCATCCACGACAGGTAGACATTGGCCTCTGGGGCACAGCAGGGGTGGTGGGACACCTAGGACCGCCCCCCCCACCCCCCGCAGGCTCCTGGGCCAGCCTCCAGTTCCTGAGGTCAGTCCTCTAATGTGTCGCCCCACCCGGCAGCCCTTACCCACCGTGGGACTTCTCATTGCCTCCAGCCTCTGGTCACTAGCCGTGGCTGACCAACGGAAAGCCCCCAGCACCGCCCCCCGCCCCAAGCCCCCTGGATTGAGCCTGGATTGAGCCTGTCTCTGCCCCACAGAGGTGAACTTCCAGGCGGACCTGGCCGACCTGACATGTGAGATCGAGATCAAGCAGAAGCTGATCGATGAGCTGGAGAACAGCCAGCGGCGGCTGCAGACTCTGAAGCACCAGTACGAGGAGAAGCTGATTCTGCTTCAGAACAAGATCCGGGACACACAGCTGGAGCGCGACCGCGTGCTGCAGAACCTCAGTGAGGCCACCCCCTTCCCCCGGCCCTCGCTTTCCCATGAGGCCCCTCCGCTGTCCCAAGCCCCGGCAGCTGACACCTTTGGGATCTGCCTGTTCTTCTGACCCTTGGGCTGTGGTCCTCTGACCCACTGTCAACAATGTCTATGTCTAACCAGACTTCTATGCTACATTTTACATCTTAAGTAGTAGTAGCATCTTAAGTATTAGAATCCTTTATTTCCTTAGGCACATGGGCGTGACACTCCACAGCTTCTTTTCTACATTCAGTTCCTTGAGTATTTGCCTTTAAAACCATTTATAAACCGACTCATCACATTCTATCTTTTTTACACTTACTCTTTAGCACATTCATTCAATCGCTGTTTCATTCATTCTCTTACTCAGCAAACATTTGTTGACTCCGTCTTACAGAGCTGACCTTATTCTAAGCACTAGAGATACTGGGGTGAGCAAAATCCCTGCCTCGTGACAGGGACGTCCTGGTGGGGAGAGACAGACATAAATAAGATAAATCAGCAGAGTCTGTGACGTGCCCGATGGTGATCAGCACTGTGAGAACAAACAGCAGGGAAGGCGGACAGGGGATGGCGGGGCGTGGGGTGGAGTCTTATAATGGGAAGTCATGGAAGACATGATGGAGCAGGTGACATGTGAGCAGACCCAAAGTTGGTGAGAGAGGGCTCACGGAGAGGGAGCAGGGGCTGAGCACTGCAGGCAGAAAAGATGCTGAGCCCCAGAAGCAGGAGTGTGCCTGGCATGTCGGTGGAATGATAAGAGATCCGCAGTTGGAACACAGTGAAAGGGGACAGTAGCAAGAGATGGGATAATGGAAGAACTACGGGACCAGGTCACGCCTGTCATTATAAGGACATTGCTTTCTTGAAGGTGTGGAGTTTTGAGAGAGGGATGTGGTGTAGGTTTTAAAAGCATGTTGGGGGCGGGGGCGGCGGTCACTGGCTGCTCGGTAAGGGAATGAATGAAAGTGGTGGTGTGAGGCCAGTTAGAAAAATGTTAACCAAGATCCTGGTGAATCATTAGGGGGGAAAATTTTTAAAAAGAAAAGAAAAGATCCTGGTGAAAGAGGATTTAGGCAGGAGGTGGTGAGGAGTGGTCCTGTTCTGGATACATGTTGGAGGTAGAGACAAAAGGTTTTGTTGATTGACTGGGTGGAGGATGTAAGGGGAGCCGAGGATGTCTCCAGACTTCAAGCTTCTGGAAGGGTGGTGATGACATCTAGGAGATGGGGAAGCCTGCTGGGGTGAGGGAGACAGAGATCGGGAGTCCGGTTTTGTGCCTGTTAAGTCAGAGATGTCTGCCACACGTCTCCATGGAGACGCCTGTTGGCACTTCAGGTAGCATAGGTCAAGGAGAGAGAATCTGCCTATTCCCTCTGCTCTGGCCCCATCACTGTCTTCTTACTAACTCTTTCCTTCCCGCTGGCCTGGCCCTTTCCTCCAGTCACGGGTCCGAATCGAGCCATCAGGGGTGGCCCGCAGGACCCTCGCAGGAAGCTGTTGACCGGATATCTTCAGATGAAAACACCCCCCCTCAAAGTCCAGCAGAATATCGGAGCAGGAAAGGGAGCCTAATCCGCTCACGTGTAAATAAGAAACAGGCACACAGAGGGGTGTGACTTGCTCACGGTCCCGCAGGAAGACTAGAACCCAGGCTCCTGCCCCCGCCACACGCCCCCTGAGCCCGAAGCTGAGAGGACACATGGGCGCGCGTGGCACTGACGGCCACCTCTTGCCGCTCTCAGGCACCATGGAGTGCTACACGGAGGAGAAGGCCAACAAGATCAAGGCGGATTACGAGAAGCGGTTGCGGGAGATGAACCGGGACCTGCAGAAGCTGCAGGCCGCACAGAAGGAGCACGCGCGGCTGCTCAAAAACCAGTCCCGCTACGAGAGGGAGCTGAAGAAGTTGCAGGCCGAGGTGGCCGAGATGAAGAAGGCCAAGGTAGGCGCTGAGCGGGCGGCCATGGATGTCTTCTTAGAATCTACTTACAGCGTTAAAAATAATCATCGCTGTGAGCGTGGACAGCCTTCCTGAGACACAGCAGCGTTGCCCAACTCAGCCTGTCCTGGTCCCGGACCCTGTCCTATGAGCCGGGTGCCTCCTCTCCCAGAAGGGGTGCGGGGAGAGGAGCTCCAGGGGGTACTGCTCAACACTGCCCCCTGTGGCAGGAAAGTGCATCACCGTTGCAGCAGGCTGCCCGCGCACCTGTTGAGGCCTCTTGCCGCCGGGCCGCCCCTGCCTCTGATAATGATAACAGTAACCACCACTGTTTGGATGCTGACTGTGGGCAGCCTCTGGGCTAGTCGCCGAACATGCATGAGCATGCTAAAGTCCTAAGGAGAACCTCATGAAGGAGGTCCTGTTATTATTCCTCTTTGTGCATGGGAAAGAGAGACATGCGACCTTGGGCGATTGGCTGTCCGTCTAGGGAGACACAGCTCTTCCCCAGGAAGCCCCTGACCCCTGACCCCAGCAGATGCCACTGTCTCAGGTCAGGCTTGGGCTGCTCTGCTCAGTGCCAGTCCTTGGGGAGAACACTCATTCCGGACCCTGAAGACCCAGCAGCAGTGAGCCCTCTTCCTCTCTTCCTCTCTGTAGATTCACCCCTGCAGAGTCTGCCCTCTGAGAGAGAAGCCAACCACCCCCACCCCCAGCCCCTTTAGAGCCTTGCCTCCCTCCCTCCCAGGCCATTTCCTCTCAAGACTGTCCTCAGGGCAGTGCAGGCTGGTGATATTCCTGGTCACGTCTGAGGCCTCAGTGGCAGAAGAAGGATCGACCTCCACGTGACTCTCATTTCCCTCTTTCTTGGAAAGTGTCTAAAGCCCTGTGTACATTGCACTGTCATGCTTCGGGCACCAGGGCACGGCAGGAGGGGGCCCCAGGTACACGGGTCTCTAGCCAGTTGGGTCATCTCCGGCCACACCGAGGGTGCTCTCCATGCCTTCCCCACAGCTCTGACAACTCCAGGTTCCAGAGTTTCTATGCTTGATCACTAGCTTTGCTCTGTACTGGCATGCTGTCGTCCCTGGAGCTATAGTAAGAGCTAGATGGGGGGGGGGCACAAAATGACCTGAGCCAAAAGTCTGACAGTTCATGCCCAGCTTTATGACTCTAAGTCATTTGTCTCTCTGAGGTTCATTTCCTTGTTTATAAAACGAGAACGGTAATGCCTCACTCATGTAACTGTCACAAGAACAGTGCTTGGTGTATGGCATGTTCTCAATAAATGGTGGTGGCTCTTATTGTGACCGCGAGTCTGGCCCTGGAGTGTGGCTTGGACCCTCACCTCAGTGCTGTCTCCATGCTCCATGCTCCGCTGTCCAGGGAGAGAGGAAAGTTCTCCACCCAAGTGGGATAATGCCTCGAGCATCCCCAGGCTGGTCCTCGAATGGCCAGACCCTGGATGGTGGCTTGGGGAAGGGGCCACCAGGGACTGTGCCACTTGAAAGTGGGAGGCAGGGTTTAAACCTTGCAGAGTGGTCACACCTGCACAGCTGGGCTGGCAGGAAGGCCACTCCTTCCGGCAGGTTGCCCAGGTGCTCGGGCAGCTTCAGCCCACACAGAGTAGGAGTAGACCACTGAGCCCCAACCAGTGCTGCCTGGCTGGCTGCCGCCCCTGCGTGACATCCTCAGAGCCGGGCCCTCCCCAGAGGGTGTGGGTCCCCACTGCCCAGCCCACCTCACCCCCACCACCCTGCCCGTTCCAGGTGGCCCTGATGAAGCAGATGCGTGAGGAGCAGCAGCGGCGGCGGCTGGTGGAGACTAAGAGGAACCGGGAGATTGCTCAGCTCAAGAAGGAACAGCGGCGACAAGAGGTGAGGGGCAGCCCTTGGGGACCGCCACCTCCCTGTGTGCCTCACTGCCCCTCGGCTCCCACGACCCTAAGCAGTAACAGTCACACTGCAGCAGGGCGCAGCCTAGCACGGCAAGGAGCCAGCACAGCAGGCTCCTGGTCCGCCCCCTCTAGTGCGGGGATTGGCGGTGGGGAGACTCGGGCCCCAGAGGGCAGGCCCTTGCCCAGGGCCACCAGCAAGCCAGAGCTGGGACTGAGCAGCTCCCGGCCCTGCGCCCGCTGGTCCCGGGTTCCCTGCCGTGCTATGGATGAGAGGCTGAGGGAACTCCCTGCCCCGAGAGAACGGTTTGCACTGTGACCTCCGTGATGGGGAGCCAGACTTGGGGTCCCATATTATCAATAAATTCGGGCTGCACGAGAATCTGCCCAAAAGCCAGGCTTTGGCCTACGGAGCTGGGCAGACCAGGCTGTGGGGCCTAAGTGTGGACCCCCACCCTCTTCCTTTACCCACAGTTTCAGATCCGAGCGCTGGAGTCCCAGAAGCGGCAGCAGGAAATGGTCCTGAGGAGGAAAACCCAGGAGGTGAGCGAGACACCGCTCCTCTTCTCCTGAGTTCTTCTGGAGTCGGGAGGGGACAAGTCCCACCAGTGGCTCTGGCTCTCCCTTGTCACTCAGCACACACAGGGGAGCAGAGACTGCGTGAGGCCCGTCACAAGGGCCTTTCTCAACAAGAGGGCCGAGGCATGAAGGCAGGCTGCAGGCCCCGGTCCCAGAGGCCTGAGACCTTGATGAGAAAGGTAGAAGTGTCTTGTGTTCATTTCACATCAGAGAGCCCTTGGCTGTCTCTCAGTCCCACTCTCAGGCAAGGACAGAGCAGGCCCTGGATTCGCCCCACCCGGTACCCTCCAGTCCAGCCACCCCTCACTGGGTTCCTCTTTTCTCGGCCCCAGGTTTCCGCACTGAGGCGCCTGGCCAAGCCCATGTCTGAGCGGGTGGCGGGGCGTGCAGGACCGAAGCCTCCCATGCTGGACTCGGGGGCAGAGGTATCAGCCAGCACCACCTCGTCTGAGGCTGAGTCAGGGGCCCGCTCCGTCTCCAGCATTGTGCGCCAGTGGAACCGCCAAATCAACAACCACTTCTTGGGGGACCACCCCGTGCCTGCTGTTAATGGCACCCGCCCTGCTAGGTGAGGCAGATGGGCAGGACCAGGGAGAGGCGAGCCCAGGGGACGTGGGGTCCTGCGATGGGTCCCCATGGATGTCAGCTCCGGGGTTGGGGGGTGCAGGGGTGCCCATGCAGTTACAGAGGTTGAGCGTGCTCCGAACCAGGTGGGTAGGGGGCTGGGGAAATAGGGAATGGGGATTAACAAGTACACTTATTATGCTGAAAAAAATAATACTAAAATACACCCAGATGATTTTAAAAATGCATTTTTCCCCAAAAGAACATGTTATTAACAGTGTTAAGTGACAGAATACATACAGAAAACCTGAAAGAAAAAAAAAATTCTTAAAAAGGGAGTGCTCCCAACCAATTCCTTTTGCATCTGTCTCCCAGAAAGAAGTTCCAGAAGAAGGGCGCCAGCCAGAGCTTCAGTAAGGCTGCAAGGCTCAAGTGGCAGTCTCTGGAACGGAGGATCATTGACATTGTCATGCAGAGGATGACCATTGTCAACCTAGAGGCTGACATGGAGCGGCTCATTAAGGTGCGCCTGAGCACAGGGAGCCCGGGGCTCCTGCCTCTGCTTCCGTCCCATCTCCCCTCCGTCTGTCCTCTGCCACTTCTGACGTCTCTGGCTCATCAGACCGCCTTGTCCCCTTTCCACCCGCTCCTTGTGCCTGCTCTGGCATCCAGAGGTGCAGGGGGACCCAGGGACCCGGCCTGAAGGGAACGGCGGGCAGGGCTGGGCAGCCAGCTGAGGCTTCTCCACCCCCCTCCCTGCAGAAAAGGGAGGAGCTGTTCCTCCTGCAGGAGGCGCTGCGGAGGAAGCGGGAGCGGCTGCAGGCCGAGAGCCCGGAAGAGGAGAAGGGGCTGCAGGAGCTGGCCGAGGAGATCGAGGTGCTGGCGGCCAACATCGACTATATCAACGACAGCATCACCGACTGCCAGGCCACCATCGTGCAGCTGGAGGAGACCAAGGTGCCCACGGGGCCTGGCCTGGCGGCCGGGGCAGAGGCAGGAGGGACGCGGGGGTTGGGGGCAGCCTCGGTGACAGGGGGTCTCTGCCTTTCCATCCCAGGAGGAGCTGGACTCCACGGACACATCCGTGGTCATCAGCTCCTGCTCCCTGGCCGAAGCCCGCCTCCTGCTGGACAACTTCCTCAAGGCATCCATCGACAAGGTGGGCCAGCCGCTCACCTCCAGGGGGAGGAGGGGTGGGGCCGCAGTCACAGGCCACTCTGTCATCCCCCTTCGTGGGGAAGTACACAGGCCTGGCTCCTGACCACGTCACTTACAGGCTAGAGCAAGCTGCTTCGCCTCCCAGCCTCTGACTCCCAAGCTCTAAAACTGGGGCGATGACAGTTCCAAGCTCCTGGCTTGTGACGTGCCTTTCACAAGGTGATGCTTGCGGGGGGCTTGGCACGATGCCTGTCACAGAGCAGGCCCTCCCTTAGAAGTGACCCCGTGGGTCTGGTCCAGGCCCGTCCCCGGCCGGGCTCGAGTGTGTTGGGAGAAGTGTGTATGTTGGGGCTGGGGCGGCGGGAAGCAGACGGACCACGTTCCCCTGAGGAAGGTTTACACCGGAGCATCAGCTGTCCCGTGGCATGTGCTGTGCTCCCGTCCTCTCTCCCCGACAGAGAGCTGGCCGGAGGATGGGCCACCTTCCCGCTGGGGCCTCTGGTCCTGGGGGGGGCGGGGACAGACACCGCCCAGTATGCATGCAGCGTAACTCTGCCGAGGGGCCAGGGAGACTCAGCCTGTCCCCAGGAACCTCCCGGCTTTCCTCCGGGTTACAGGGGACTGAGTTCATCTGCTGGCGCCGCATGGCAAAGTACCATGGGGTCCGAACAGCACAGACTGATGTTCTCAGTTCTGAGCTAGAAGTCCACGGTTAAGGGTGTCGGCAGGTCTGGTTGCTTCTGAGGCCCTTCTCCTTGGCCGTGGACGGCCTTCCCGCTTCATGCTGTGTTCCCTCCGTGTGCGCCTGTGTCCTAACTTCTTCTAAGGCCACCGGTGATGCTGGATGGGGGCCCACCCTAAAAACCACATTTTTTAAATTATCATTTGCCCCAGTGGTTCAGGTCTGTGAATCATCAGGCTTACACCTTTCACGGCACTCACCATAGCACAAACCCTCCCCAATGTCCGTAACCCAGCCACCCTAGCCCTACCCCCCACCCCCCAGTAACCCTCAGTTTGTTTCATGAGTTTAAGAGTCTCTTATGGTTTGTCTCCTTCCCGATCCCATCTTGTTTCATTTTTTCCCTCCCCCCCTCCCTGCCCCTTAAATTCCTCATATCAGAGAGATCATATTATAATTGTCTTTCTCTGATTGACGTATTTTGCTTAGCATAATACCCTCTAGTTCCATCCACATCATTGCAAACGGCAAGATTTCATTTCTTTTGATGGCTGTATAATACTCCTGTGTGTGTGTGTGTGTGTGTGTGTGTGTGTGTGTGTGTGTGTGTGTGTGTACCGCATTTTCTTTATCCATTCATCTGTTGTGGACATCTCGGTTCTTTCCATAGTTTGGCTATTGTGGACATTGCTGCTATAAACATTTGGGTGCACGTGCCTCTTCAGATCACTACATTTGTCTCTTTAGGGTAAATACCCAGTAATGAGATTGCTGGGTCATAGGGTAGCTCTATTTTCAACTTTTTGAGGAATCTCCACACTGTTTTCCAGAGCGGCTGCATCAGCTCTCATTCCCACCAACAGTGTAGGAGGGTTCCCCTTTCTCTGCATCCTCACCAACATCTGTCGTTTCCTGACTTGTTAATTTTAGCAATTCTGACTGGTGTGAGGTGGTATCTCACTATGGTTTTGATTTGTATTTCCCTGATGCCGAGTGATGTTGAGCCCTTTCTCATGTGTCTGTTGGCCATTTGGATGTCTTCTTTGGAGAAATGTCTGTTCATGTCTTCTGTCCATTTCTTGACTGGGTTATTTGTTCTATGGGTGTTGAGTTTGATAAGTTCTTTATAGATTTTGGATACAAGCCCTTTATCTGATATGTCATTTGCAAATATCTTCTCCCATTCTCCCATTCTGTCAGTTGTCTTTTGGTTTTGTTGACTGTTTCCTTTGCTGTGCAAAAGCTTTAATCTTGATGAAGTCCCAATAGCTCATTTTTGCGCTTGCTTCCCTTGCCTTTGGTGATGTTCCTAGGAAGCAGTTGCTGCGGCTGAGGTCGAAGAGGTTGCTGCCTGTTAAAAACCCCATTTTTACATAATTACCTCTCTCAAGACCCTGTCTCCAAATACAGTCACATGCTAGGATTCTGGGGGTTAGAGTGTCAACATAGGAATTTGGGAGAGTGGGGACACAGTTCAGCCCAAAATGAGGAAGTGTAGGCTAAGGCAACCTCCACTAACGTGTGGACGTGAGGAAAGTTAAGGAGGGGGGTGCGGTGCATCTCTGGTCTGGGGCAGGCACGAGGGTGATGTCAGGGAGTTAGCCCTGCTCCGGGGCCGTCACGGGGGTGACGTCGGGGAGTTAGCCCAGCTCCGGAGGGGGGCACGGGGGTGACGTCGGGGACTTAGCCCTGCTCCGGGACGGGCACGGGGTGATGTCGGGGAGGGGAACCCCCCATGGTGTCTTGGGAGCAGGTTGTGTGAGGGTGGTAATGAGGGTCCCCAGGATCCCAGGCTGGGGACGGTAACTGAGGGCCAAGCTCCCTGCCTGCAGGGGCTACAAGTGGCACAGAAGGAGGCCCAGATCCGGCTGCTGGAGGGACGGCTGAGGCAGACAGACATAGCAGGCTCCTCTCAGAACCACCTGCTCCTGGACGCCCTTCGAGAGAAGGCGGAGGCCCACCCCGAGCTGCAGGCCCTCCTCTACAACGTGCAGCAGGGTACGGCGGCTGTGGGCAGAGGCCTGGAATCTCCCGGTTTCTCCCAGTGCTCCCTAGCTCCATCCCCCAGGGCACCCTCACTGTGATGCCTCACTCTGACGCCAGTGGATGAGATGTGGGAGGGAGACCATCCCTTCTCCCCTCACTCTGTTGGGGCCTCTCTACCCTCCCCTCCCCCCACAGAGAACGGCTATGCCAGCACAGATGAGGAGATCTCAGAGTTCTCTGAGGGGAGGTGAGTTTCTAAGTCGAGAGGGAGAGGTCGGCTCACAGCATGAACCTGGGGCTGGTGGGGGGGCTTGCCTTAGGGTCCCAGGGCTAAGCCTAGATTCGGGGGCTCTTTGGAATCCACGAGTCTAAGGCTCAGAGAGCCAGAGCACAGGCTGTCAGGATCCTGAACTCCCTCTGCTTCTTCCTTAGCTTCTCCCAGTCATTCACCATGAAAGGTTCCACCAGCCATGATGATTTCAAGTTCAAGGTGAGTGCCACAGGAAGGCAGGCTGCCATAGGGCCAGTCTCCAGAGCCACAGCCTGGTCTTCCCCTTCCTGTGCCTCTGCCCTCCCCCCCCAACCTCCCAGCCCTGACTCAGTATTGTCTCCAGCTGGGATGGAGGTGTCCTGGTTGGAATTGGGAGGTGCCAGATATGTAACCAGTTACAACCCATTCTTTTTGAGGTGGGTGGAAGGTGGGAGAAATGGCTGGAGTCACTGCCCAGTGATGTCACCGGAGCCAGAGGCCCTGCTTTCAAAAATCTGCCCATTCCCCACCTGAGACTCTGCCTCATGCTCTGGGTCAAAGACTAAGTCTAGACCTTTAGTTATTCTGCATGCAGATTATGGCTGCAACAGTATGGGAGTCAGCGCTGGGCCAGTCCCCCACCAAGGAGGGGTCACTTATTAGTCTGAGCTAAGAAACAGGATTTATTAAACAGAAGTGGGTGGGAGCTGCATACAGGGAATGGTGAATTGTGCATAGTTTTTGGATAAGCTGATTTGGTGGTGATGAGCAAAGAAGTCATTCTGGGCCTTCTGTGTGTTCAGAGTCTGGTCAAGGGCAGTAATACCCTTTTAGTTGCTTTGGCTTCTCTAGAAGCCTCAAGAGAGGGTCTCTGGGTGCCAGTTACCTGGCTCTCCATCAGTGGTTCTACCATAGGCCAAGAGGCATTATTTCCTTCATTAGAATTCTCCCAGCCCCCCTTTATGTTTGGGCGAGTTGGTTCACCCCAGGCTTTCCATTCCCAGGGTGAGCCCAAGCTGTCTGCCCAAATGAAGGCTGTGTCAGCCGAGTGCCTGGGTCCCCCGCTGGATATCTCCACCAAGAACATCACCAAGTCCCTGGCCTCCCTTGTTGAGATCAAAGAAGACGGAGTGGGCCTCTCCGTCCGAGACCCCTACTACCGGGACAAGGTCTCACGCACCATCAGCCTCCCCACCAGAGGCAGTACTTTGTAAGGAGGGGAGCCAGGGGTGTGGGGGTCAGCAGGGTGGGCGGGGAGTCAGGTCTGGGCCTCAAGGGACCCTTCTTTTCTAGCCCCCGGCAGTCTCGAGGCACGGAGACATCCCCTCTGACCCGAAGGAAGTCGTATGACCGAGGGCAGCCCATTAGGTGAGAGCGTGTTTCCGAGCCTGCATGAGAGTCGCGGCCGTCCTGCGGTGCACGAGTCGCTGTGATGGTCTACTCTGAGGTCATCGTGTGTACTTGAATCTGGGCCAGTCTCACTAAGCCATTCCGCTGTCCCCAGTGGTCCCTTCTCCATCCTGTCAGACGTGGGCTCAGCAAACATCATCTCCATAAGTAGGTTGAACAAGATGGCTAAGCCTGCTGCCGAGAACGGTTAGCTGATGTGGGCTCAATGTTGGTGGCTTTGTGGTCATTGTACTGATGTGCTTCAGCTCCTTTTCATGACCAGGGGTCCTTGGGAGGCCTCAGCCCTTTCTAAGGTCTTGTCACGTGAGAGGCATGTAGATGTTTAAAGAAAAACAAGGAGATGACTGCAAAACAGTGGACAAGTCTCTACTTGGTCAGCCACGCATAAGACCAGGACCCACGGAGCTTCTACAGATCATCACGTGATCTATAGATCACCCGCCTCCGAGGGTCATCTGGTCCATGCACTGATTTTCAGAGAGGTTCGATGGCTTTCTCCCTCTGCTTTTTCCTTAGCTTCTTAGGTCCCACAGCTAAGTAGTAGCAGAGCAGGGGATCAAGATGACCTCTTGCCACCTGACCGGGTGGGTGGCAGGAGGACTTGCTCAGGCTCCCAATCCTCTCTCTCCTGTCCAAAGCCCGGACAGATGCCCATGCCAGTGGCTTGTGGCGGAGCCTTTGGTGGGGAGGATTTGCATAGATATCTGTGTACTTGGGGCCTCGTAGACCATCCCCTCGCCCGTGAACTGAGAAAACACACTTAAGCTGCAGTCAGAGGGACTTAGGCCAAACTCATGAAGACTCTTTCAAGGAAGGGAGGATTTAGGCCAAACCTGATGACAACTTTCCAAAGAGAGGGATGTTCCGCTATTGGAATGGGGTAGTGCAGTGAAGTCTTCGACTCTTCCCTGATGACACAGTGAATCCTCAGTCTTCGCAGTCCTTACATTCTTTCAAGCCACCATGAACACTGAATTAGCGAATACGGAACCACTGCTCCTGGGGAAATGCGGGATTGGGTTCCTGAGAGCTTCTGGTCACAATATTTCATCAGCCAATCCACACAGACCTTTGCTTTATGTGTGTTTCTGTTTAAAGGCACCTTAGTTAATACATATTGTTGATTCATTAACATTGAACTTGTAGCCAACAGCACCATAACTCACCCCTGAATGAAGCTTTTCTAACAGGCACATTTTCTCCGTAAGACACAGCACAGCCTGCATGTGCTTAGACACGTGCCAGACAGCCCGTCGGCACTATGCTTTGGGGGCGTTTTAGACCGTGAATCACCAACGAAAAGCACAAAATGCAAAAAACAGCCCTAAATAGACCACAGGAAGGCCACAGGCAGGCCGAGAGTTGCCTCATTTGACCTCCACTGGGAGCGTGTGCATGTGGGGGCTTGGATTTTTCACTGCTCTGCTCAATGTCTGGGAATGACCCCCAGAGCACTACGAGAGCTCATTTGGGATCACTAATGCGCCGTAAGGAGCAGACGTTCCCAAGTACGGCATCCATGAATAATGACAACGGGGGTCCCAGAGCAGCGTTGGGCTCTCAGATCGCTGCACAGCAGGCCCCGCCCTGCGGGCCTTCCAAGCCAGGCAGAAAGTGGTGCTGGAAGCTGTGGGCCGGGGGCACTCCCTGACAGATGCCGCTCTGTCCCCGCTTCCCAGGTCCACTGATGTGGGATTCACGCCCCCCTCATCCCCTCCTACTCGGCCCCGCAACGACCGGAACGTCTTCTCTCGTCTCACCAGTAATCAGAGCCAAGGCTCAGCACTGGACAAGTAAGAGCCAGGGCGGCCCGGGGAGGGTGCGGAGGAGGCGGGTGGGTCCTTGCCGCAGGCGGGGCCGGGGCAGCCGGGCGGCCCCGGACCACGCTGTCCCAGCCCCTCGGAGGGATGAGGCTCTGAAGCTCCTCTGCAGGCATCTCCGCCCTTTCTGTTCTAACCGCCGACCCTTCCTTTCCCCCAGCAAGCTGGGACCTCAGGAGAGGCCAAGGAGGAAGCCACGGGGAGGGGGGGCAGTCAGGTGGGGCTGTGCAGGTCCGGCCCCCCCACGGGGACTCACTCACTGCACCTTGAGTCCTCCTCGGCTGACTCTTGGATTCTTCTCTAAAGCCCCTTCTTTGAACTTCAGCCACTCCCCCTCTGCTGCCTGTGCTCAGACGAGGCCCCAGGGGCCCTTCTGTCCCCCCAGAGAGGGACCCCCTATTGCCTTCCCGTGGCAGCTTCAGCCCAGCTACAAATACAGCTCCGATCGGGCCACAGGGTCTCCGGAGAGGACAGCGGGGGTGAAGGGCAGGCCTGTGCACTCAGAGGGCCCTTCACCATGCGTCCTGCTTTCGAATGTGTGATTCGTGTGGACCACGAATCCCTGTGGATCCCTTGTGGATCAGCCATAAGAACAGTCTTCCCTGTTTTACAGGAGAGGAAATGAGGCTTAGAGAGGCCCAAGGACACTCACCTAGAAAGTGGAGGGCTTGGCCCCAGAACCCGGGGCTTCTGACGTGCTCCCTCGTGTGCCGAATAGCGGGACTCTGCTTTGGGAGTGGGGGGAATCTTAGCCTCCATGTGCTCCTCTCCGTGCTCCCTACACTCTGGACCCTACTCTGGCCCTCTCCCACCCTCTGCAGCCTCCGAAAGGGCTCCTCTCTTGGCTCCTTAAAAGCTTCTCTACCCCGGCAGGGAGGAGGGGTGCTGCGCTGTTGTTCTGGGGAGCCCAGGCCAGAAAGTGCTGGTTCCTGGACCTGGCACCTGACATCACCCCTCCCCCACAGAAGCATCTCTTCCTGGGTCAAAATACTGCTCCTTCCCCAGACCCGCCTTGGCTCAGTTCCCATTTCGGGAGGCGCATACCAAACCTGGACCACGCCAACCAGGGTGCCGCCTGCCCACCGTATGTTTGCAATCAACAAGTCCCTTTTCCAGAAGCATTGACGGGAGACTCTGGCCCTTCCAGCCTGGTGGTCTTGCAGACCTTGGTCCTATCCAGCGGGCCAGGTCTTGGGGCCTGTGCATGGTGCAGGCCCGGCTTCTAGGTATAGCCCAGTGGGCTTGCTGGGGACAGTGGGCTTTATGAATTAGTAAGCCCCTGAGGAATCGCTGGAAGAAGCCAGCTCCCAGGGAGAGGTAGGAGCTGGCGTGGCTTCGTCTGGCCTCAGGCACGGAGGAGCATTGCTGGGGCAAGGCAGGGAGCCCCCAGCTCGTACGAGGGGGCAGCCAGGGGCTTGGAACCAGCAAACGGCCCACAAGCTGAGACGTCTCTCGAGAGTGTGGGGCTGGCACTCCCACAGCTCCCGTGGTCCCCTCCTCACTCTTCCCCTGGTAGCCGAGGGACCCCCGGTGGCCCGCCCCTCCCCACCTCCCCTCCTGCTGTCCCTTAGCGCCCTGACCCCGCCTCTCCCCGCTGCCCTCGAAGAGAATAACCTGCCCCCTGACCTCCCGCGCTGCTGCCGCCTCTGCCATCCCTTCGTGTGTTTTCCTCTCTCCCCTAATCCAGCTAATTTTCTGCCCTCCCCAGGTCTGATGACAGCGACTCCTCTTTGTCGGAGGTCCTGAGGTACACACAGAATGTCTCCCATGTTGGCACCCCAGCTCTCACTCTCTGCTCTCCCCTCTCTGCCTCTTGCTGCACCGCCCCTCCCGCCTGCACACCCCGGTCCTCAGCATGCAGCCCTCCTCCCTGGCCTGCCTCCCCCCTTCCCCCGCCCCTCCCCGTGGTTCCTCCCTCTCAGGGCGGCTGCGTGGCCTCACACTGGCCAGGCCCGGCTGGAGCTGGGGGCTTGGGGAGGGGTGCACAGTTGCTTGCCCCAGGCGCTGTTCTCTTCTTGTCACCTGGGCAGGGACAGGGAGAGCATGGGAGCCTGGGGTGGGCTGGGGCAGACTGAGCGCTGCTGAGGGCTTGGGGGGAGGGCAGGGGTGCCGACAGCCTGGCGACCCGCAGGCCCGGCTGGCCGGGTGTTGGTGGCTGTCTCCAGCATCCTTGTGACTTGCTCAGCTTGTGCCGTGAGGTGCGCTTTTCAGCTCCTCTGAGAGGAGCACCAAGGGGGCCTGCTGCCCTCACCTCCTGGCACGTGGTCCGGGAGTGCCACGAGACCTCCTTCCTTCCCAGCTTTTGGGGTGCCCAAAGGACAGTTTCCCCAGCCCCCCCCCCCAGCATGGCACCATGCAACAAGGAGCACGGCCTGGGACCTGGCGGGCCTGAGCTCCTGACGGGCCAGTGGTCAGCGCTGCGCTTAGCGCTCCCTCCAGCTCGCCTGGAGTGCCCACCGCTCACCGCGCCTCCTGGCCTGGCTATTGACGGTTTTGCAAAGCTGCCTACTGGGGGCAAGGCTTTACCACGACCAGAAGCGAGCCAGCCTCCCAGCCTCTCTCAGTGAAGAGGGTTATCCTGGTGATATAACTTCCCCCAGCAGTCTGGACTCTTTCCACGGCCACCCAGCTGGGCCCACGCCAGTGTCGGAAGCGGGGAGCAGGGGCAGCCTGGGGGCCGGTCACTCGTGTGTGACATCTGGCTGGCAGCTTGGCCCTCTGACTGCTGTCCTTGCAGGGGGGCCTGGCTGCGTCCGTGGGGGCCGTGAGAGGCAGTGTGGGTGGAGCACTGCTCATTTCAGCAGACCGTAGGCCACCCAGCGTCACTGTCAGGACCAGCACACTCTTTGGGAACGAACTAGAACGTATTTTCAGACCTGCACGTAATTTGGCCCGGGCCTCGTTCCCACAGGCTCTCACTGAGAAAAGGTCATCCCCCAGAACCTCCAGGAGGCCGGCTTAGCAAACCCTCCTGCTCGCCGGGGGGTACTCGTGCTCCGTCCCAGAGTGTTCACGGGAAGTGAGGAGCTGCTTCCCTAGGTCCATATGGCCTCATTCCCCAGGGGACCCTGGACATCCCTAACTCAGAGCTGAGCCGGGGGCCCCTAAAGGGATTTCAGCCTTTGTAAGCGACAGTCACGGGTCTGACCGTGCAGGTCCCAAAGGGGCTCGTGGGTGGGTGGGAGTAAACGCGTGTGTCTCTGCTTGGGAGGGGCTGGCCCCAGAAGTCGCTGACAGAGGGCTGTACCGGCGCCGAGGTGCTGGGCAGCCGACAGCCTGAGCACCCCGCCCCCCGCCCCGCACACCCTACCCCCTGCGCCGTGCCCTGGGTTAACCGCGGCAGTGTGCATAGCCCGGCCAGCACTCTGGCCTCTGGGGCCTGGGTGCATTTAGGCCTCAGAATCTGGGTCAGGCAGGCCTCAGATGGGAGCTCCCCCCGGGCAGGGCCCGTGTCTCCTTCCTGTCCACGACTCGCTCCCCCAGGCGTGCTCAGGGCGGTAACTCACAGCTTCTCGGGCAGACCGGCCCTCCCCACCCGCCCAGCCTGTCCCCAGCTCTCAGACATCGACGGCACTGGGCTGGAGTCTCTGGAGTCGCCTTCATTAGACCTTAGTCCCCTGTCGGTTCTGTGCCCCTCGTACCTGCGTACCTCGCTCGACCTGGCCTCAGTCTCCCTGGCTGACAAGTGCGCCCTTTCTCCCTCTCTCCTGGGAAGGGGCGTCATCACCCCCGTTGGAGGAGCCAAGGGCGCGAGGACGGCCCCACTGCAGTGCGTCTCCATGGCCGAGGGCCACACCAGGCCCATCCTCTGCCTGGACGCCACAGACGAGCTACTGTTCACAGGATCCAAAGGTGGGTGGAACCCAGACTGGCCAGTAAGCTTAGGGTCTCACCCATCCCTGCTTCCTGTGCCAGAGTGAGCTGTGAAGATGAAGACCCAGAGCCCCCTGTGAGTTGAGGATGTGGACTCGGCTTGTCTACTCCCTTGTCTCACGTCTCTTGCCTGGGCTTACGGCTCCCCATCCCGGGTACCCCCGACCAAGCCTTCCCTCATAGCTGACCCTGGCGGCTCCATCCAGCACTTCCTTCCAAACCTCCCTCAGAAACTCCAGGAAGCTTTTCAGATGCCCCACCTTGTCGGCTCATCCCAGTCCCCCAAGCTACTACCCCCCACCAACATCCACCCCAGCACTTCCATCTAAGAAATCCCTATGACCTTGGCAGCAGGACCCCACAAAGTCATGATTACTTACCCTCAGCAACAAAATCAGAAAAAATTTACCAGCGGAAAGGACAGCTCTGCACTAGACATGCTACTGGAAAGACAGTTATGCCTTTATTTGCAGGGCGAGAGGGGGCCGAGTTGTCAATCTGGGTGTGATTGATTCCAGGTTTTCCCCATACAATGTGCTTGCCATTTGTTCATCAGTTTTGTCAGTTCTTAGCAGTTGTAGAAACAGACAGCAGAAGCTGAAGGATTTCATTTTAGCCCAGGACACCCTGACAACACACACAGAACTCTGGTGTCTGCAGAGTTTGCTTGAGAAACCCTGGTCTGAGGTTCTGACCAGCTCCCCTCCCGAGTTTCTCTGTGCACACGCACCAGGCAAGTGCACCCAGGCGCATCCTTCCGTCCCTCGGACCTAAGGCCCCCCGCCCTCGATATCTCTGGACCATCTCCCCCAGCCGCCACAGCCCCTGTGTAGGGGAGCGCGCGTTACCGCGCCCCTTCTGACTGGCGTCCGCCCCCATGGTTCTCTCCCTGTCCCTTGCAGACCGCAGCTGTAAGATGTGGAACTTGGTCACAGGCCAGGAAATCGCGGCCCTCAAGGGCCACCCCAACAACGTGGTGTCCATCAAGTACTGCAGCCACTCCGGGCTTGTGTTCTCTGTGTCTACCTCCTACATCAAGGTGTGGGATATCCGGGACTCGGCCAAGTGCATTCGGACCCTCACGTAGGTACTCCCCGAGCTGACTCACAGTGGTGGGCTGGGTACCGATGCCCAACCCACGTTACCCAACCAGTACAGCCCTGCCCAGCATGGGCGCAGAGGCCCTTAGGGGACTCGACCTGACTCTGAGGGATGAGGTGGGGTCCCTGAGCTGGGGGACACCGTCCGGGGCAGCAGCCTGGGTGAGCCTTTGGCCTGCTTGGCCCCCTGCTTCATCTCAGCCTCCCAGGCCCTGGGCTGCGCCGGGTGTCTCCCTGTGAGTCCAGACAGGGAGCTGGGAACCCATGTGGGGCCAGCAGGCGGCGGCAGACTCCAACGCCGCGCTGGCCACCAGTATGTGTCACTGGGCCACCCGAGCTGGCTTTCATCCCTGTCCCTGACGGTCTCAGGCAGACGGACATGTGGGAGACAGAAGTGGGACACGGGCCCCTGCAGAACGAAACTGGTTCCTAGCAGGAGCCGTGCTTTATCCTAACGTTTCCATTACAAGCGATCACGTGTTCTTTAACTTGATCTTTAAAAGAGAGTAAACCCAGGGGATTGTGAGGGTGGCAGAGTCCCCCTGAGACTGTAGTGACGGAGGGGGGTCACCACGCACTGGTCCAGACCCACGGAGTGTGCGGCACGGGCACGTCCTCATGCCCCCCGCGGCCCACAGTGATGATGGTGTGTCAGGGTGGGCTCACCAGCTGTAACAAACGCCCCCCTCTGCTGGGGATGATGATGAGGGGCTGTGCGTGGGGGGGGG
>LNAC01000043.1:5435634-5446361 GCA_002007465.1 Ailurus styani
GGCGGGGCGATGGGGGAAACCGTCCCCTTCAATTTTGCTGTGATCCTTTAACTCCTCTAAGAAAGTAGTCTTTTATTTTTAAAAAACAAAA
Organism: Ailurus styani; assembly: GCA_002007465.1. Taxonomy (NCBI): domain Eukaryota; kingdom Metazoa; phylum Chordata; class Mammalia; order Carnivora; family Ailuridae; genus Ailurus; species Ailurus styani. Next base: position 5,435,726 of record LNAC01000043.1, read on the forward strand.
GAAGAGGAGTAAATGGGTGCTATCACCTCTTTCTACAGAGGAGGAAACTGGGACTCAGAGAGATTAAGGGGTTTCCACAAGCCCAGCTCAGGGACAGGGACTTTTCTGCTGGCCGTGGAGAGGCGCTGTCACCCCTGGTCTCTCCCTCATCAGACCAGAAGCTTCCAGGAGGAGCTTGGCTCGCCTCCATCAGCCAGGGAAGGCTTCCTGGAAGAGCTGGCATATCAGGCCTGGTCTGCGTGAGGTTTGAGAGCTTTCCTGGCCTTTTCCTGTGGATGGACCGCTTTGATCTCTGACCTTGCCTTCCTTGCTTGCCGCAGGTCCTCGGGCCAGGTGACCTCCGGGGACGCCTGTGCCGCCGCATCCACCCGCACTCTCACCAGTGCTCAGGGGGAGCACCAGATCAACCAGATCGCCCTCAGCCCCTCAGGCACCATGCTGTACGCCGCCTCGGGCAATGCCGTCCGCATCTGGGAGCTCAGCAGGTCAGGGGGGACGTGGGGTGTGCCGCGGAGGGCTCGGCGTGGCTGCAGGGGGCCCCTGGGTCTCCACTGTGGACGCCGCCTATTGGGGCTGGCAGAACCTTGTGCTCCTCTGTTTCCACCTGCTGTTGGGCTTGGGTCTCTGCTCTGGGATATGGGGCCCTTGTCCTCCAAGGCCCCCGGGACACCGGGCAGCAGATGTCTAGGCTCTTGGTCTTGCACTGAGGGAGGGAGGGAGGGAGGGAGAGTTGCCCTGGCCGGACCAACTCGTTCCCTGGCGGACCTCCCCCACCAGCCCCCTCCGAGCCAGGGTTCCCACTGATCCCTGTCTCCCCCCATGGGCCGGGCCTCTCCCCGCCACAGGTTCCAGCCGGTTGGCAAGCTGACTGGCCACATCGGCCCTGTGATGTGCCTGACCGTCACCCAGACCGCCAGCCAGCACGACCTGGTGGTGACCGGCTCCAAGGACCACTACGTGAAGGTACCTGAGAAGGCCCCCCTGGGGGAAAGGGGGTGGGGGATTTCTCTGCTTTCCTCCTGCCCTCCCCCACCCCTTCCCTCTGGGGCCTTGGGAGCCCTCCTGAAAAATAATGAGATTGCTGGGGGTTTATGCTGAAGAAGTCACCCCAAAGAGGCAAGGAGGTGTGTGCAGAAAGTAGACTGCAGAGATATTTTGTAAATGGTGCAGAATTGAAAGTGACCTTGATGTCTGAGGGTGGAATAGCAGTCACGTCAATTAGGGAAAAGCCACGGAACAGGCTGTAGTGTGTCTGCTGAACTGAGAAAATGCGAACAGAACACGAAGGATAGCAAACAACACTGATTTTGTCTGCTTGTCAATTATGTCATCGCAAACCGCGTGTACACAGTCAGAAACTGGGAAGCAGAGAAACAGAGGGTGGTTGGGATGATCATGTTTTTATTTCAAGTGCAAGTCATACTATATTCATTTAAAAATAAATCGAAGAGGAGGCCCACACCCCAAAGCCCCGTTTCTCCATATGAGCTGCGTGTTGAGCTCTGGGGTCACCCCCTGCACTCACTTCTTAAGCCAATCAGCCCCAGTCCCCTCGGGAGGGGTCGCGACCCAAGCCTTCAGAGCCCTCTGTCCCTGGAAGACGCGGCGCCCCTCCAGCAGCCCTCTCCTGCTGGAAGCTCCTCTCCCCCAGCGCTGTAGCTACGGCCCTGGGTCACGCCACCGGCTCTGCCGGCTCCCGGGGACCACCGTGCTATGGGACAGGAGGCGGGTGGCCCTGGCGCGCCCTACCGGTCTTTCCTCCCGCAGATGTTCGAGTTGGGGGAGTGTGTGACGGGCACCATTGGTCCCACCCACAACTTTGAACCCCCGCACTATGACGGTATCGAGTGTCTTGCCATCCAGGGAGATGTCTTATTCAGTGGCTCCCGGGATAATGGCATCAAGAAGTGGGACCTGGAGCAGCAGGAGCTCATCCAGGTGCAGTGGGCGGAAGGGGAGGGGTGGGCTAGGGTGACGCCATTCCCCAGTCCAGGCAGGGCCTCGGGGACCGAGGGTCTGGGCCAGAGCTGCCCCCGTCTGCCTGCTCTCCCCCCTCTTCCCCTTTGTGTCCACTCCCCTGCCTCCCCCCGTACTCTCCCGAATGCCGCTGCTTTTAGGAAAGGGGCTGCTCTTAGCCCCTAGGTTTGACTCGAAAGCTCAGCCACTCACTGTATTCCCTTTCCTGGAGTGCTTACCCCTGGGAGGCCTGAAGGGTTCTCCACCAGTGCAGGATCTTAGGGGTGCCTTGGAGTGGGGGCCAAGGGACCTATCTCTGGGCTCCTGCAGTCCCCGGCGTGGGCCCGCCCGGCCCACCTCCTGGACAATGCTGTTGGCCTGCCTGCCCGGGGAGCCCAGAGGCAGAGGGGAGCCCGGTGAGCGCAGCGTCCTCCGCCAGCTTCTCTCCCCTCGGCACTGCCCCCAGGCCTCACTGGCTCTGCTCCTCCCGCAGCAAATCCCCAACGCACACAAGGACTGGGTGTGTGCCCTGGCCTTTGTCCCGGGCCGCCCCATGCTGCTGAGCGCCTGCCGCGCGGGCGTCATCAAGGTCTGGAATGTGGACAACTTCACACCCATTGGCGAGATCAGGGGCCACGACAGCCCCATCAATGCCATCTGCACCAACGCCAAGCACATCTTCACAGCTTCCAGGTGGGTGCCAGGCAGAGAGGTCTGCGTGTGTTCCCCGCCCCTCTCCCTGGCGTGGGCTGGGCAGGCTGGGGGGCCTCGGGACCCCTGCGGTTGTCCCAACAGGCTCGGTTCACGGAGCAGACCCCACGGCGCCCGCTAGCCTGTGCTAGCCCTGCAGGAGTGCCCACCAGGGGCAGGGGAGCAGGAAGGTGCTGGGCCCCAGGTCAGGACTCACCCACTTGTCTGCAAGCCTTTCCTGCCCCTTCCACAGCAGCCCCCACCCCGGCTGTCTTTACCCCATCCACGTATCTCAGACCACAGAGCAGCCCTCTGCCACCCCCCCCCCAGACCCGCCTCTCTCCTGCCCCAGCTCTGGTCCCCCTCCAGGGGACGCGCAGGCCTCTGTCCCACAGGGGAGCTCCTCAGAGGGGTCTCTTCTTTTTCCACACGTCCGACCACGTCCCTTCTCTCCCCTCTTTCCCTCCCCATCTCCTCCTTCCTCTCCTCTCTGCCTCTCTGCCTCTCTCCCCCAACAGTGACTGCCGGGTAAAGGTGTGGAATTACGTCCCCGGACTCACCCCCTGCCTTCCTCGCCGAGTCCTGGCCATAAAGGGCCGAGCCACCACCATGCCCTGACCCTCCCCTCCCTCCTCCTCTGTCATTCTCCCCTCTTTCCTCTTCCCTCTCTTTCTCCACTTCGGTCTGAGCTGCTTCTCAACGGTATGAGATTATTTTACTCCTCCTGCCTACTCTCCCTTCACGCCCTGCCTGGCCTGACTGAATACCCCGCCTGCCGCTCCTCCTCCCACCCTCCTCTTCCGAGCATGACTAGCGGGACAGACCCCAGGACAGGGGTGCGGGGCGGCAGAAGGCAGAGGGGGAGCACCCAGGCCTGGACAAAACAAAACACCACCACCAAAAACCCATGAGGAGAATTCTGTTGGGGACTTGGCGCCCACAGGCCCTCTCCCTCTGCCCAGCAGCCACCCCTCCGCCCCTGCAGTCTGCCCTCCTCCTCAGCCATGCTTGCCCCCCGGGCCCCAGCCCCACGTGGGGAGCTTGGAGGATCCGGCCTGTGCTTTACGTCGGGGGGGGGGCAGCCGGGCCTGCTTCAAGGGCTGACGTGTCCCTCTCTGTGCTCCACCCCAGTGACCTGACAGTGAAGTTCTGGAGCGTGCGGCGGTTACCTGGTGGCCCACCCTAGGAGCACGCAGCCGTCCTCACCCTGGCCGTCTTTCAGAGGATGGCCCCCAGACCCTCGGCCCCCCGGCAGCCTGGACAGCACAGAAGGGAAGCTGTGGTCTGACAGGGCCAACTGCCCTGGGGACAGAGGGTGTGGGCCTCGGGTGTGGCCCCTCTCCTGCTCTCCTGCCTCCCCCTTGACCTTCCTGTGGGATCCTATTCCCCCTGCCTCTTGGGGGAGAGAGAGAGGCTGAGGAGGAATTTAAGCTGTGAAGCCAAAGGGCATTTTCCTGTCTCATCTCTCTCCCTGCAGCCCCTCCGGCTCCCCCTGCCTTTCCTCTGGCCACATTCTCTCCTGCTGAGCTGGCCGAGCCCTTCCTTCACCTCTGGCCCACTCATGGGGACCTGTAGGGGAGGCGAAGCAGCCCCAGCCCCTGCCGTGCCCCTCTGATGAACAGGCCTCCCCTTCTGTCCCCTGATCCAGCCTCTGGAGCCACTGCACCTGCCTCTGAGCCCAAAATGATAGTCCTCAGGTAACCATGGAAACCAGGTGTTGGCAGCTGGGCCCTGCAGCTGACCCTTAGCCCCTTGGCCACCAACAGCCATTCCCAGTTTACCCCAGCCATCCCTTGGGGTCCCCCCTCCGATGGGGCCAAGGTAGAGCTGCTAGGAAAATTCCTTTGGGGAGATGGTCAGAAATACTTCAGCTATTTAATTTATTATTTTTTTTAATTTTATTTTTTTGCTGTTGCCTCCTGGAAACTGACTTGAAGTTTCTCCCCAAATGTTCTTTCCCTCAGCACTCGGGGGCCAGGAATCCCAAAGGGAATCTGCCCGACCAGCCCTCCAGGGCCACCTCCTCTGTTCGCTTTGCAGCTCGGGCCGTCCCCAGCTTTGCCCCAGGGACCATTCTAGTGCACCCCTGACCTCTAGGCTGCCTGATGCTTCAGTGCCTTCCTCCACCCTGGGGCCTGGCCCCCATGCTGGGCAGCCTTACACCAGCCACGCCCGCGGCACCACACGTGTCTTTGCACTCGCGGGGTCCCGTGCCTGCTGCCCCCAGAAGGCAGGGGAGCTCCACCCCACAGCCCAGGGCCAGGGGGCCCCCCTTGCCAGAGTCCTGTGTGGGCCACGTAGGAAGCAGCTCAGAGGATCGTGACTACCAGGGGGTGGCTTAGATGGTGAGGATGGCCCAGCCCCCTCCCCAGCTCACCTGTATTTTCACCCCGACAAGGCCAGGAGTCCTTCTGGCCTCTTTCTCTCTGGTTATTCAGGAGACACATTTTCAAGCCTTAAAGCTGGCATGGGGCAAGAGCCCCTCCCCCTTTAGATTAGCGGTGAAGAAGGAATTCATTGAGTTTCTTTTTGCCTTGGGGCTGTGGGCTCACTGCTCTGGGGATGTGATAAAATCCGTGTTCCAGCGCCCCCTGTCGGGGCAATTCTGAATTTACAGGACCCGGCCTTGGGAGGAGTCCCGGCATATCCCTCCACCCCAACCCATCCACAGTGGTTTTTCCAGTGCTTAACTGGTCCTGTGCTTCCTGTCCTCGGTCTGGAAGCCGGGAGCCCGACTCTGTCCTGAGATATGCAGTGACTTTTAGACCTTCCAGAGGTGGCTCTGTGTTTGTCCTCTGTGTCCCTGCCTATTTGCCAGGGGATCGGAGCCCCCTCTGTGTGGCCCTGGTGGGGCGCACAGGGCAGACGAGGCTGTCCTAGCCACGAAAGGGAAAAACACCTGCTGGGGCCTGAGTCCCCAGCCCTGCTTCCCCGCTGTTGCCAGCGGTCCCTGCAGCCCGGTGGTGGAGTCTGGGTCAGCTACTGCGTGCAAGAAGCGCGCACCCCGGAAGACTGGCCTCCTGGAGCCTGGGACAGTCTGCGCTGCGGGAAGTCCCTCCTCCTTCAGCCAGCACAGCACCCCCCCCCCCATGCCGCTGCTCCCTTGGCCACGGCCACGGCTACGTGGAAGCAGGCACTTTTTCCCCTCCCCATCCTTCTCCCCACCTGATCAGAAAGCTTCAACCTTGCACCCTGTAAGAGACTCCATCTGCATGACTGTTTACAAACCATAGAAACACAAGACTGCGCTGCCCCCATGGCCCGGGGCGGCCCCAGCCCAGAACGGTACTGTAGCTGCAAAGGCCCGTTCTTGTGCAAGACGTGACCTTACGGCCTGCGAGAGGTGCTCAGCAGCATTTCCCACTTCCTGCTGTTTCTGATGGGTCAGCTACCTCACGGCAGGCCGGCTCTGCTGTCCTGGCGAGTATCATTGACTCTAAACTTGAAGTCCCTCGGGAGCCCGGAGCCCTTCGGAAAGCTGTGCTCCAAGAGCGTGGGAGTCTCTGTCTCCTCCTCCAGGGATGTCCAAGGTACATAGGGGGCGGGCCCCCAGAGTCCTAAAGGTTGGAAGCACAAAATGGTTGTGGTTTGAGCACAAAGAGCAAGGCTCCTGGTAGGTAGCCTGGGTAGACCCGGGTCCAGGGGCTTTCACCCGGCTTGGTTCTGTACACAGTTAGACTGAGTATGTCCCCGTCTGGGCCGGCATTTCCTCGCTCTGGCCAGGGCTCTAGCCCATGGCTTGTCCTGCTTCTGGGGGGCTCGTCATACTCCTTACTTTGCCCATCTGCAGACCTGAATCGGGGCCAACGCCGGCCCAGCCACAGCACAAGGTGTGGGCCCAGGAGTGAGCTCCCTCCCTTGACCCCACACCCCAAGTCTTTAAATGCCTGAGCCCAGGCTGGGTCCCAGCCCTGTTGAGCCTAAGGAGCCCAGAGCCACATTCCCCGTCCCCGGGGCCGAGCCCCCCTCGAGTGCTTTTGAAGCTGACTGCCTGTGGGCCTGCTCGGCACAGTCCCAGGCCAGGCTCTGTTCTCAGTATTAATCAGTTCAGTGTTTGCTGTCACTTGAATAGCCGATCCCTCCACGACAGCCGCAATTCCCCGGGGCAGCACCTTTGCCTTGGGAGTTGCCTTTGGAGGTTGCCGAGGGAGAGGAAAGGCACACCCAAGCCTTTGAGGTGGTCAGGGTGCCCCAGTGGGTCTGGGAGGGGACATCTGCGGATCTGGGAGTGGTCTCCCTGCCCCCCACCATCACTACAGCTCCGTCCCTCACTTGTTTGGCCCTGCTGCCCGCCTGGGGTGGTGTCGCCTGGGCAGAGGGCAGTCTAAAGCACAAAACCGTTGCAGGGAAGACCGTGGTGGGGACTTTCTCACGCCCCCCAGCATGGTGGAGACGTGGGCAGGCTGCGGCTGTGAAGTTAGACGTGCCCCGCTCTCTTCCTCATGTAGACTGTGCCAGCTCTCGGCCGCATCCTCTGATGAGACTGGGCCGGGCACGGGCACAGCCTCTGTCTGGCCTGTTCAGCCCCAGCCTGAGCCCAGCGTCTTCACCATCACGGTTGTGGGGGCAGGGCCTGCCCTGCAAGAGCGGTGAGTTTCTTCCCACCCGGTGGCCCGAACATGTGGCATCTGTCCATCTGCCATCCCAAACAGGAAACTGCTTGCCACTCTCTTAGCTTAGCCCAGCGTCCTGGCCCAGCCTCAGGAGCCGGGGCTTGGCCAGCAGCCCCACAGGCCTTCCTGGGCCTGGTCTTACGCTCCTGGCTCCCAGGATCCCTCACCACCCTCTTATGTGCAAGGACAGAATTGACAAGGAAAATTCCGTTTTCTATGGCATCTTCGTTCTAGTCCCCAGCCCCAGCCCCAGCACTCCAATGACCCCCCAACCCTTAGCATACCCCAGTCCAGTTTTTTGAACCCTTGTCCTGAGGACTTTGCAGGGAAGTGGGAACTACTCCAAGAAGAGCCAAGGGTCGGAGAAGACCCCTGAAGTGAACCAGGGCCCCGCCCTGCCCACCAGCTCTTTTCTAGGGATCACCCCCTGCCCAGGCTGCAGGGTCTGGTTTGGTTACACCCCCCTCGCTATGTGGCTATAGCACAAGATGTAAATACGTTTTGTACCTCTGCCGATGACTGTACATAATGTATGAAAGTTATTTAAGCCTCATGCTGTACATTTCTGTTCCTAGACTGGACGTGTGTGTTCTAAGAAGTTGTCATAAATAAAACCCGAATGACCATTATCTGTCATGGTGTGGCCCCTGAGAGCTGCCGGCTTTGGGCTGGTGGCCCCTCTCCGGGGTGGGAGATTGGTGCTGGGGCAGGTGGGGGCGTCTGGGGCTGGGCCCAGCCTGATGAGGATCCTGGGCTGTGAGTGTGGGGCTTGCCCAACGAGAAAGCAGTGTTGAGAGTGCTGCATTCCCTGCAGACCCTCTCTGTTGTCTCCTGGAATGGTACGTTAGCTGGAAGACGGCACCAGCACTTAATGAGCACCCACTGTATTCCAGGCACTATTTCAGGCACCTTTCCTTGGATCTTCACTCCCCCTGAGTGATCGGTGGTGCTCTCGTTTTCTGAAACGGGCAAAGCCTCAGAAGGGAAGTGACGTGTCCAGGGTCAGCACTGGTGAGCCCAGAGCTGGGGCCGGAAGCCAAACCGGCCTGGCCACAGCACCCGTCGTCTCCTGTCACAGACACAGCTGGTGCCTGTTCCGGGGCCTGGAGGACACTGTGCGGGATGCGTACAAGATGCAGTTCCTTCCCTCAACACGTAGTCGATTTGGCCCATTCCCACTGTTTTTCAGGAACCCGTGGCTCCCATGTAATTTTAGGCTGTGCTTCGTTCAGAAGTCAGTGTGTCCCGAGGCCTCGTGGCCCCACGGGCCAGCGTTAACTTCGTGTGCACGTATCCCGTTTGTCAGGTTTCACTCTCAAGAAAACATTTTTAATAAAAGTTTTACGCAGCTATAACTCCTGCACCATAAAGCCACCCTCTTTTCTGTTTTAGACCAGTGACTTTATTCTGGCTCGTTCCGCATGCCCTCTCGGGGCCTTGTGGCCACAGGTGCTGAACAGACGCTGAGTGAGTGCATGAGTGAGGGAGGGAAGGAAAGACTGGGCATGGTTGGGCCGGTGAGTTATGAAATGTCACTAAGTAGCTCAACAAAGTTTTCCTGTAGGGCAGCTGTCACCTTCCCTTTCCATGACGCCAGCTCACGTCCCCAGCTCCCGGAGATTCCGGCCCATCCCTGGACATCGGGGCCTCTGGGGCACCATCACCAGCCAGGACCATCTTGAAAGCTTTACTTCCTGATTTTTGTAATGTGAAGACAATAGGGTCTCTCTCTGCTGTGCTTTCCAAATATGAAACCAACCTACACAGTCGTTGCTGCTTAGCAGGACTTACGGCTCTTGGCTATGGACACGTGATCCAGCCTGTGAGTTCCGTGGGAGGCAGATGTCATCGTGGGCTGGAGATGGGAGGCCTCCAAGGGAGGTTCCACCCAAGAGGCTCCTGGTCCTCAAACAGAAGGGTCTTAGCAAGTGAAAGGAGACCCTGAGCCGCAGAGGGGGACATAGGTGGGCGGAGTTGCCCTCATCGGCCCCTCCCCCCCCCCACCGAGGCCATCCAGCAGGCGCTGGAGCCTCCCTGCCCTGGGAAGCAGGGGTGGCTTCTGAGGGCGGTTGTTTTTGGCTGCCTGACTGAGCCTGACCCTTGCTGCCCTCCCTGCCCCACCCTCCCGCCTGGTCCGGTCCCACAGGCCCTTCTTTTACATAGGATCCCACCCTATGGGACAGAACACATGGTTGACCGTGAGAAGTGACAGTTGGGCGTGGCCAGCTGCAGGCCTGTGGGGTGTGTGGGTAAAAACCAGAACATAGAGGCTCAGGAGCTGTTGACCTTGTCAGGAGCAGGGCCCTGGGACAGACTCCAGCCAGCTTGATCTACCTCATGACTGTGCCCCTCCCCGGGCCTGGCAGAGGGTTAGCCACAGAAAGCGGGTTTTCCAAACTCAGGTCACCCTGTGTCTTGAAGGTGCCAAAGCCCTAAGGGTAGGGAGGCAGGAACACTGGGTTAAAGGACCTGGTTCTTTTGTTCTTTTGTGGGATTTGGTTTTTTCCCCCAAATTATCACAGTGATATCTGCTTATTATAGGGAATTTGGAAACAAACAGTGTGAAGGAGAGAAATACTATTTAGGCTGTAATAGCACCTCTCAGAATTTGATGGGAGTCATTTCATTGTCAACCTGGGTGGCATCATCAAAGATGGTTTTTTTCCAACCCTCTCGGCTTACAGATGAGAGGAACTGAGGCCCAGAGAAGCCAACAGAGCTGGCCATGATCCTACCAGGACAGAGGTTCCTTTCCCCACGTGGTCTCTTCCCATCGAAACAAGGCTTGACCAGCATGAGGGGGGTGATCTGTGTGGGGCATCAGAACAGTCTCCGAAGTGGGTCCTACTGCGACATACTAGCCTGGTTGTGCCTCGGCGGGCGGGGACGGGAACACGAGCCCACCCCTGTCGTGTGCTCTTCCCCACTCACCTCCATGATGAGGCCCCCCGCTGCTGATGGGGGCCCCAGAGACCAGGCCGAGGGGAGTGCGTGAGCAGAGCCTTCTGGCCAGTGCAGACCTCCGTGTGGCCTGAACGCTGCCTGCCGCTGAACTGTGTGCACAGGACCCAGCGGCGCCAGCTGCGGCCCCCAGGTGGAGGTAATGCTGGGGGTAGTGCGCCACCCCTGAGAGGGAGGAGTGCAGGGGCAGAGAGGGTGAGCGAGGGGAGGATGCCATGTGTTCCTGGGGCTTGCACGCAGGCGACAGAGGCTGGGCACTGCAGGGCAAGAGCCCGAGGGAGCCTGAGCGTCTGCTTCACCGTGGCCTGCGCTCTGTCCAAGTCAGAGCAGCTTCGACCATGTGGGAGCCTACCTTTTAGGACCCTGGTGACTGTCCCTGTCCCCTGAGCTTGGGGGCCTGGCTGGCTGAAGGCGGG
>LNAC01000043.1:5446918-5457766 GCA_002007465.1 Ailurus styani
GCCCCCAGCTCAGCCATTGGAGCGAGAGGAGGAAAGCTCTGGCTCTCCCGACACATGGGCCCGAGCTTCTGATGTCCCGGCTGGAGCGCTGTCGCCTGGGCTGCAGTCTGCGCTGCGCAAAGGGACAACCGCGCCGGCGGTTTTGCAGAGCCGCCCTGTTCCTGATGGGTGGAATGCAAACTCTCTGATCTCCCGGGATATTTTATGAGCTAACTAACGCCCTCCAGTAAATCACTGCCTTGCTTCAAGCCGCCGGCGTGGACTCTGCTGCTCGCCACCGGGGACGCTGCCCAACACAACTGAGGTCTAGAACACCTCCCGTGTCCCAGCAGCCCCTTTCCCCCCAGCCAGTAGTTCAAGTGGATGCTCAGAGTCTCCGCGCTCCGGCCTCCCATCACCTGACCGCGTGGGTGAAGGGCGAGGGGGGCACGGAGCTGGGAGCCGCCAGCCTGGACCAGAGGGTCGCCATGGAGGAGCCAGCCCACGGTGAATGGCTCTGCCCCGCTGGACAAAGTGGAAAGGCCGGAAACACCAACTCCACAGAAATTCAGTCTTCTTCCTTTTATTACAAAGGGTCTGCAGGGGCACACATCCACTTCCAGGGCGGGGCTTGGGAGCCGGGCCCCCTGTCGCGGTTGTCACAGTCACAGCCGCCCTGGCCAGGCCCCAAGGACGCAGGCTCAGGAGTGGCCCTTTCGAGGCCTCCTGCTGCAGAGGCAGGAGGTAGGGGTGTTTACCAGCAGCTTCTCCTTGGCTTCCAGGACGTAGAGGGTCTGAGTGGCGAGGCAGCTGACCATGGGGTCGGGGTCTTCCCGCATGGACCTTAGGGCTGCAGCACGGAAACCGCTAAGGTGCTTGGAACAAAGTCCGGCTGCCGGGCCGGGCGCCAGGTCTGGGTCCCACCAGCGGGCCCGTCAGCACGGCTGGCAGACAGGCGCAGCGCTGCGGGACAGGGACTGGTGGCTTTTATTTTTATTTTTTTATTTTTTTAAGATTTTTTATTTATTTGAGAGAGAGAGCATGAGAGGGGAGAAGGTCAGAGGGAGAAGCAGACTCCCCATGGAGCTGGGAGCCCGATGCGGGACTCGATCCCAGGACTCCAGGATCATGACCTGAGCCAAAGGCAGCCGCTTAAACCAACTGAGCCACCCAGGTGCCTGGCGGATTTGAAAATACGAGCGAGAATTCCCGCCGGGAGGCCACCCTGCTCTGTCACAAGCAGGGGGACATACTTGCCCCGGGCCCAGGGAGAGTGAGGCCGGCTTGTTCTAGTCCTGCCTCCACAACCAACCTTCTCGGCCCCCTCCACCACCCCTCTCCTGCCCGCCTCTGCCCTCCTCTTTTCCAGAGAGCGGCTATGAGCCAGGTCCTCTGACTTCACAGAGACCTGCAGCCAGGGACTCGGGCGGCAGGGGGGACGCAGCAGTGCGGGGATAGGGTGCTCGAGACGAGAAGGGGAAAAGGGACGAGCACGGCGGTGGTGGAGTGGGGGTGGCGGGTCTCAGAGGGATGGGCGGAGAAGACGTGGACTCTAGCTGGGAAGGGCGGGGAACCCCTGGGTCCCCCAAGTGAGAAAAAGTTGGGTGGCCCTCCTCTCAAGAGTTCCAGGAACGGTCCTGGCTGCTGAACAGCCTGGAGTTCAACAGGGGTGAAGGGGAGCGAGGGGACATGAGCAGGAGCGCTCGGGCCGACACCCCAAAGCCAGGGGCCTTAAAGACGAGCCTCCCTCTTCATTCCTTCCAGGGATCATTTTTGCCTGCCCCGGGCCCATCTCCCCTCATTTCTGAGACTTCTCCACCAACACCAGTGCCCGTAAATCTGGGTTGCCACTCGCCTGCGTATACCTCCTCGGTACCACTGGCCTCTTTCCCGTCGAGGCTTTGGATGATCTGGCCTACAGGAGCACACAGAGCACCTCAGGGACCCCACAAAGGACCACAGGACCCCGCTGCACCTGCTCTTCTGTCTCTTCCCAAAACACACCCCTCCTTTTTTCTCTCACTCCCCCTAACTGGCCTTGCCTAGACTTTTCCCACAAGGAGAAATTAATTCCCCTGTTCCTCTGAGGGTCATCAGCAAATTGGGCTGGGGGAGGGGGTGGGGATCCCTCTGCTCTGAGGACACTTTTGCTTGGGGTGACGGGAAGCAGGACCCACACCCTGACACCCCGCCCCTTGGGAGCCTTGCTGGCCTGGCCGGCCAGGACGTGGCCCATTCCGCTGTAGGAAAGGTCACCCAACCCAAGCAGGAGCCTGCTGCAGGGGGAGGAGCAGGGGGCGACAGAGGGAGAATACATGGACTATCTCCACCCTCCGGTGTTACCTCAGGCCCTTATATCCTCGTGTCCCAGGAGGATGCTGGGACAAGGTCACGGTGGCTCCAAGAGGAGAGAAAGGGTACCTGCAAACCGTACTGCCGTCTGGCGGACGGGGGCCTGTGGACTCTTGAAGAGCAGCAGACACTGCTTCAGAAACCAGAGTGCCTTCTTGGCCTCCTGCTCCAGCTGTAGGAAGACGAGCTGGGTTAGGTGAGGTGCCCATTGCCAGTTCTGCTGCCCCCCTCACACAGTCCGGAGACAGCTTCACAGTGCAAAACCCCGTCAGAACACACTAGGGGTGCCTAGCTGGCTCATTGGTGGAGCATGCAACTCTTGATCTTGGGCTCCTGAGTTTGAGCCCCCATTAAATATAGAGATGACTTAAAAAAATAAATTATTTTTTAAAAATTCTACATCTCCCATCCTCTCCCACCCTTGCTCCCGAAGTCTTGTTTCCTCCACGAAGCCTTCCTGGATTGAAAGGGGGATCACTTTCCAAAAGATTTACCCCAATCTTTCGCTCACACAGTCCTCCTACTCCCAACCATAGAGGAGTGAACCCAGTTGTTTCAATGGTGTTTATGTACATCTTGGCTTAAAATCTTCCACCTCAAGGTCCTCTGTGCTCGGCTGCAGTAGAATCAATCATGTCTACACCCTTCCATTTTAACAGAGCCTAGCAGGGCCACATATAATTAAGTGTTTTAATACCTTCCTTTCCCCGTCTAGGCAGGCACCCACTTCTGTGTTCGTCCAAATTCCCTCCCTTGCAGGTTCTGGGGGATGATATGTTCTGCCTTTTGCAAAGACCTAACCCCATCCCCTGTGCGTCATTCCCGGTGCCCCTCCTCCTCCCCCTCACTGCAGCCCGAGTTCTCAAATGAGGAGGCTACTTCCATGGTTTGTCAAGCCTTTTTGGTAGAATGGCTTTTATTCAAATAAAAATCCTAACTGGAAGCCTCAGGTTCTGAACCAACAGAAGCAGGACGGCTCCGGTCGAAGGGGGTGTGAGACAGAGCCCCACCCACTGCTCATCCCCCCCCCCCAGGTTTGAAGTTACCCTGAGAACCCCTTGGATTCTGGCATGCTGGTCTCCTTGCACACCACTCCGCTGATCCAGATCTAGCTGCCATGGTCCATACCCAACACACATGGCCAGGCTTCACCTCCCTGCACTTCGCTACTGTCACCACCCACTGTCCACCTCTCATCACTTCCTGAAACTGTCTTCTGCCTAAGTGACCACCACCCTCCTCTCACATTCCCCTTCTATTTCTTGGCCTGGCTTCCTTTCCTGGTCTCCTTCATGGCAAGCTTGGAACTGATGTCTCCCGGAATCATGATATCGAACCACATGCTTCTCCCACTATGCAATTCCCTTCAATGAGCAAGGTTGCAGCTCAGTGTCCACACATCCATATCTCCAGCACGGCTCTGTTCTCCAAGCCTCAGTGATTCGATGATTATTTCCAGTGGGATAGATCTCCCAAGCTCTACAAACTCGACATGTACAAAATCAAGCCGCTATCTTCCTCTCCACCTCTGCTCCTCCCTCTGTATTCCTGACCCCAGTCTGTGACACCAGCATTCGCCCAAGTCAGAAGCCCAGGAGCTGACCTTTACCTTCGCTCTCCACATCCATTAGCTCCCCAGTCCTGGCTAATCCCTCCATGTCTTTGTCTTCATGGCCTCATCGTCTTTCCCTGGATCCTCTCAACCACGCGCCCCAGTCCTGTCCATGTGAACTTATCCTCCAATCTGCAACAGGTGATCTGTCTAAAGCACCCAGCTATCTAACCACTTGCTTAGACCACTTCAGTGACTCCCTGTTGCCTGTCGCGTGACGTCCTGCTCCTTATTGTGCCCAAGCCCTCACTGCACAGTACGGCCCCAGCTCCTGCTTCCTGCTTCTCATGCCAAGAATGCACACCTCCAGTTCATGAGCCAAAACCAGCCTGCACATTTTTTCCATTTGCTCCACACAAACACTGTAAATTATTTGCCAAGAAAACGTGGTAAATTTCACCTTAAATCAGGATTTCCTGCTTGTCTTAACAAAGAGGAAAATCTAGCAATGCCGAGCCCGCTCTGTCTCACAGACTCAACAGGTTGGTCCCAGCCCTCTCAGCTGGGGACTGTACTGTCCCAAGGGAATTATAGAAAGGGGGGGGAGGTGTTTTTGGTTAGCAAAATGATGCGACGGAGTATCCTAATTTCTAATGCCCCATTGCAATTTGTATCAAAAATCTATTTCTAATTATCTGTGCCCAGAAACTGACCCTGTCTTTTATATAGGCACGGAATATTTCCTTCACACTTCAAATACACACTGGGTTCCCTGGAGATGCATCTACAATGTGAAGCAAAGAGAGACTGTACTTCACTTCATGTAGCCTTCCACCAAATATTGTGCATCGCTCTGAAAGTCCCATCACCAAGGGCCACACTGCTCGGGGCATTGGAGTCCCCAACACAGCAGTCCGGTACCATTCTGCATTGTAATAGGTCAAGTCTAAGAGGTTCCACAGAGAAGGTCGAGGAGTCAACCATTTCATCGTGTCTTCCAGGGGAACGGGGCCAGGTCCTCCCATCTATTATTATGTTACGTTATATCAGGTCACGTGGTTATGCCATTTATGTTATATTATGTTATGTACATACTTACATATTATTTTATTTAAAATTACTTTCATTATTTTATTTAAAATAACTCCTTTGGAGTTAGGGCACTATATTTGTTTTGGAACTCTGTACAGGTAGATGATATTATCTGTGAATTTCATTTCAGGACAGTAAAGGAGGAGTTACTAAGAATATACTAGAACAAGGCTGTGCGGTGTCTGGCCATGCCAAGAACAGAACAAGGTTGGGTGGTGTCCTGACTGTGCAGAGAGGCCCTGCCTTCACTGGACCCCAGGGTCTTCGATTCCCCTCCAGGCCACCCCGTCTGCTTGTCTGATTAATGTTCCCTTCATGGTCTTGTAGGCGTTTGAGTTTTCTGCCCCTGCTCGCATGATTCCAAGCCACTGATAGCTCTCCCCATGCCAGGCTCTCCTGCCCTTATTTCTCAGGATCAAACTATGTAAGATGACCTATCCAAAGCAGGGTGAGGGCTTTGCTCCGCATCCCTGTGTGTGGCAGCACCTCGGTCTGCACTCCTGAGCCCTTCTCTTTGCCTAAGTGATATCCTGCTTTGCATGTCCCCTCTTTCCAAGTGACATCTCCTCCAGGAAGCCTTCCTTCAACTCTCAGGCTGGGCTGGACACCCCTCCTTTGTACTATGAAGTATGTTCCCCTCTTTTAGTCCTCACCACAGTATTCTGAATTTGTCTAGTTGTGTGTCTAGTTCCCCAACTTAGACAGAGAGCAATGGGGGGGGCAGGAACCAGGGCAAGGTGCTGGGCACAAAGTAGATGCTCACTGAACATCTCATTGTTGAACTGCAGCAAACCCCAGACAGCTCAGGAAACAGACTGTTGGCCACCCCATCCACCCTGTGTGGCGCCACCGCCTTACCAGGGCTCTGAGGATAGTCCACACATCCTTCTCGGCAAAAATCACTTTGAGCCTTGACCAGCCCAATATGGCGGCCGTGTGACAGAGGGCAGGCCGGCAGATCTGGAGAGATAGGAAGGCTCAGCACGAGGAGTTACAAGGACAGGGCTGGGAGAAGACACAGAAGGGCACAAGGAGGGGGGACATACGGCAGTGAGTCCAGTCCTAGAGGGAGGAGGGAAGACTCCAGTGAACCCAGAGGGACCCAGGAGTGCAGAGGCAGGGCCCTCTAGGCAGCTTGGCTGTGCCTACACCTGTTTCCCACTAATGAGCAGGTCAAGACACCTGGTTGTAATGACTTTCCCAGTTGCTGCGGCACGGCACTGGCAATGAAACTCTCCACCTCCCAGCTTCATGCAGCCATTGCATGGCTTCCCACACCCCAAAACAGACTCTCTGAAACAGATTTCGCCAAAGTCTTCCAGCAGCTTCATCACCTGTGCCCATCAGAGTCTTTGCCGTGGCAAAGTGGCCTCACCTGGAAACCCAGCGTCCTGTTACAAACCCCATCAGCCACTTTCCAACTTTCCCCAGCTGCCGTTCACCTCCCTGGCCGCCCAGAACATGGACTGATTCCAGGCTCTCTCTGTCCTGCCTCATGGGAACCTCTCTGCTAGTGGTGGTGGGGGGTGTCCTCAATTCAGTGCAAAGGAGTATGCAGAGAGCAACTTGGACGGAAGGCCATGATACCAAGGGCAGAGAACCAGAGGGAGGCACTGTGCCAGATGCTAGGATTTTCCTCCTTGGAGTCTTCCCACCCATGGCATTCCACTGTGTGCTGGCGGCCAGCTGCAGAGAGCCGGGAGGGAGAGAAAACCCTGGTGCAAGCATCTGGTCACATCTGGCCCCTCCCCGCAACTCCCCAAGGTCAGAGACAAAGCAACTCCTCCGATATCTTCCAGTCTCGCTACAGCCCCTTCCTTAACACTTAACACCTGTTAGCATTCACCTCCCACGACAACCGGCGACGGAAGAGCAGGCTCCAGCACCTGGCCTCTCACCTGAGCCACGTTGACATTCACATCCTCCAGGTGGAGCACAAGGAGGACTATCAAGTTGAGGACCTGGTGCTTCAAGGGGAAGACGAGCACTCTTCTCTTGACCTGAGCCAAGAGAGCCCTGTAGGTCTCAAAGGCCATCAGACGCAGGTGCTCTGACTCCTGGGGGAGAAGACACACACACACACACAGTGAAGACACCTCCACTTGTGTCCGCCCTGTGGGGACGGGTGGCCCCCCGAGCTCCCCGCGCCCAGCGCACACTCCCACGCACCCTCCCTCCCCCGGCGATCCGCTGTGATCCTGCCGCATCCCCGTTCTCCCTGGTCCCTGCCATCTGCTCTCAATACATCTCCTGCCTTTCACAGCCGTTACCCAAGAGGACGTACTCAAGCAGAGCTTTCCAGAACGGCCCCACATTCAGGTGACGGCGGCCTTTCCGGGTAATTCTGCCCAACTCCTTTGGACGCCCAGAGAAGGGAAATGACCCCGCAAAGGGCTTCACCTCCTCAAAGAAGGGCCCGAGCGTGAAGGAGAGCTGAACAAAGAAGGAGGAGCACTGCTGCCAGCTGAGGAGCTCCGTGAGACGCTTGAGCACCGCGAACGTCTCCGTGACAACGTCGGCGTCCAGGGAGTAGCAGCAGCTCAGCACATAGGGCTGCAGGACGCGGAGCTGTCGCACCTGCGGAGTGACCGCTGCTCGGGAAAGGAGGCGTCCGGGGAACGACTCCTGCCCCGTCAAAGGACTCGCATTTCTATTCGAGAAGCTCCACAAACGAGAGCCAGGGCTGCCACGCTCTACCACTGTTATGTCCTGGGACTGGGCCTGGGACGGGCCCGGTGAAGGGGTGACAGTCAGAGGGAGCTGCCCAGGAGGACTTCTGTCCTCATGGAACAGGGGAGAAGGCAAAGGAGAGCCCTCCTGCCACTACAGCCAGAAGTTCTCAGCTCCATTGCCTTTAATGTCCCTGGTCCCTGGGACACCTGGATGGCCTGGGCTCTTGGAATTGGCTTGGCCTTTACTCTGAAATGACCCGTGAGAAAACCTCCTCTTTAGAGCATGAATGGGTCAGGTCCTCGACCCCTGTATCCAGTGGACTGGCTTCAGGAGCTTTCCCTCTGTCCAATCCCAAGAGTGTGGTCCACCCCCTCCATGAAGACACACTGGACCTCGGGGCCTTTCAGTTGCTTCTCTGGGTGACAAGATCTCTTGAGAGCATACCCTTGACCCCTGCCCCATCTTACCATGTTCCCGTGCTTTGCAAAGATCACCACCACCCGCAGCAGGAGCTTCACTGTGGCGGGCTCCTCATATTGGAACCAGTCTGCCAAAACGTGGGCGGCGGCTTCATCTGCTATGGCCGCCACCCCTGGGCACCGGAGCAGCTGGCAGAAAGAGACCGAGGAAACTGAAATGATGCGCAAGGAGAACAAAAGTCCCCAGTGGCCTTGAATCTAGGTTACTATTTATTTCTAAAGAAATGTTCCTAAGGATTGGGAAGGACAGGTAAAGAGGCCAAAGCTCAGTTGAAAGATCACTTCACACTCCATCATTACAGAAGTTACTCATTCGTTCTGTAGGTTTTCTTCGGGCATCTTTGATGAGGGGAGCTGTAGAGGAGAAAAGTAAGAAATGCACGCAGATAGGTATCGATAGCTGTGTATAGCTTACTCGACCATGGAGAAAAATATGGAAGGATACATATTTGGTTGCTTGCCTCTGAAATACCTTGGAGAGGAAGAGGTGGTAGATAGAACTGATATAGTAAAAGGGAGGAGGCAAAAATAGGAAAGATTTTTTAAAAAGGTTACAATTTTTAAAAAGCACATGTGATTTCATTTGTATATTTATGTGAAATGTATGTGGGTATCTATGTCATTTGAATTTTAAAAGACAAAAGCTAATCAGATACATTTAAACCAGAGGAACTTGCTCTTGTGTGTATGCATGCACATACAAACGTATGTCCGTGTTTGTGTGCGATTCTACGGGCAAAAACATGCATTTCCACCTGTCTTTGATTGGCAGCCCCAGGGACCTGCCTAATTTAGGCGCTAGCCAAATATGTTTCTCGAAGTCTGTGAGCTTCAGTTTCATCCTCTACAAAACAGAGATAGTAACCTCTTTTTCACAGAGTTGCAGTGAAAATCAGAGTCACTGGGCTCCCTGTTCCTTGGGCGCCCTGGAGAAAAGTACACAGCCCGTCTGTTTCCAGTGTTTCTACTTGGGATCATCAGAGGGTAACAAAACAAACAGGGAAGTTGCAAGGGGCTGTGAAATAGTAGAAAGCTTTCCCAGCTCCAGCCTCTTGTTTATAGATTGTGCTCAGCTGTCTCAGGTGGTACATGAAACGGTTAGAACGGTTCTCAATCCTAGCTGTATTTCTAGAATACAGCTCTAAACTTGGGAACTTTTAAAATAAACCAATGCCTGGACTTGATCCCAGACCAATTCAAGCAGAATATCAAGGCAGGGAGTCAGGAGCGGGGGTGAAGTTGTGGTTTGGGGTTAGCATGTTTTAAAGCTGCCCAGAGGATTCTAATAGGCAGCCAGGGGTCAGAACTACTGCTCTGCAGACAGTGACATCCGTCTTGCGGTGCTCCCCACCCCCCGCGGCTTGCACCCGGTACTGTTCCTCAAAACCTGTATTGCAAGTATTTACAGAAACCCCAAGACTTCTGGGCTTTACTCCAGAGCCACCGAAATCACGGCTCGGGGGATGGGCCCAGGAATATGCATTTAAGCAGCTTCCCTAGTGACATGAGGCCCACTAACTTGGGACACCCACTGAGCTAAGACACCCTCTTCCAGGCAGAGTCGTGCACCCTACACCCACATTCCCACATCCCTAGCAGGGGTTCTGCCAACACAGCATACATCCTTGAATGCATGTACCGGCACCTCTACCAGCGCATGCATACTTGCTCACTGCCATGGGCACCTTCCATCAAGAGCATGGCCTACAGCTCTCGTTGGGACACATTATGACACGCTAGGGGAACATCTGCTTGGATTCCAGTATCACCATTGTTTTCTGTTATGGTCAAATGTAATCCTGCTCTGTGTTTAAAAAAAAAAAAAATCATGTGGCTTGAATCCTAAAGGGAGCCTAGTTAAAGCTACAGTGATCCAGAAATCCCAAAACTTTCCCAGACACTGCTGGTGGAAGTATAATTTGGTGCAACTTACTGGAAAGTAACTTGGCATTAATGTAAAAAAATTCTAGAAGACATTCATATTTTTTGAATCAACACTTCTACTTATAGTCAACATTTAGAGAAATAATCTGGAACATGGGCAAAGTCTTTCACACAGAGACAACACCTACAGTGTTATTTATAATAGTAAATAATAAAATTGTAAATAGTAAAACCAGAAACAAAATGTCCAATAAATTATAGAACCTCTTTGTGATGAAATATTATGTTGCCATTAAAATTTATGTTCGAAGATGCTTGAAGAGAGCAAGATACAGAGTATTAGTACAGAACGATGTCAGCTATGAAAAAGACACACACACACACACACCCCACCCTTCAGCCCAAACCTAAAAGTTTTCCCCTGTGTATTGTGACTACTAATGGTTTTATAATTTTTAATTCTTTTTCACATGTTCTAAATTTTCTACATCTTTTCTTTCTGTCGAATGAATGAAATACATTGAGTCAATCAGTAGTACTGAGTAAAGATTCGTTTCAAAGGCTAATGAAGGTCAAGGTGGCTGAAGGAAAGAGCTTCCCATGAAGTCAGGACAGCGCGGAGCTAACTTAAGATTCATGGAGCAGGGCGCCTGGGTGGCTCAGTGGGTTAAAGCCTCTGCTTTCAGCTCAGGTCATGATCTCAGCGTCCTGGGATCGAGGCCCACATCGGGCTCTCTGCTCAGCAGGGAGCCTGCTTCCTCCTCTCCCTGTCTCTCTGCCTGCCTCTCTGCCTACTTGTAATCTCTCTCTCTGTGTCAAATAAATAAATAAAATCTT
>LNAC01000043.1:5457849-5481133 GCA_002007465.1 Ailurus styani
AAAAAAAAAAAAAGATTCATGGAGCAATTACAGCAGGCGTTCCAAGCCTGTGGCTCAGGGTACCTAACTCATTAACAGTGTCCTCCGGCCCTTCCATGGGGCAGGGGGTAAAGTAGGCCCCCCTTCCTCCACCAGCCATCCCTGGAGGTGTCCCTTGGGCACAGCCGCCTTCCAGAGGAACCACCCTGACCCGCCCTCCTCCCACCAAGAACCACTCACTTCGGTCATGAACACGAAGGCCGTTAGGTGATTCGTGTGGTCCGGTTCTTGGAGCATCCTGATGATGAAACTGAAGATGGGGCGGTTGTGCCAACAGTTCTTGATGACCATGGTCCTGCCGATGAGAGCAGAGAGCTGAGGAGCAGGCCTGGGCCCCAGGAGAGCGCCAACAGGATGGGAGGTCATCTGGCCACGGAAGGGGGCGAGGCCTACCTGGCCAGCAGAGTGACCCCCTCGTAGTGTCTTTCAGGACTGGTGAGCAGCTCCCAGCCTCCAAGTTTCTGAACATAAGACACATAGTCTCCATACCCGGTACTTAGCATCAGGGTCTTCAGGGCCTCCATGCTGGAACTGGAGAAAAGGCAGACAGGAAGTCCTCCCCACCACCTGTGCTCCTCTCCCTCACCTGCAGCCTGCCTGTCTACACAGATCATAAACCGTTGGTAGTGGGACAGCCCTTAGAGACCCAAGCTAACATTTCACAAATGAGAAACCAGGGCCAAGAGAGATGTGGGGTCCTTGACGTAGTGCAGGAAGCCAGCAGAAGTTAGAGTTAGGTTAGAGTGGGGCTCAGGGGTGCTGGTCTAGCCATTATACCGATTTCACTTGGGTACAGAAGCTTGGCATCAGCCCAGTAAGTCAGAAATAGAGTCTTTTCTCAAAAGTCCAGGAAGACTTGTTGAAATGATGTATGGGGAACACACTCCGTGCCCTGCACAGGAGGTGTGATAAGGGTGTCCCAAACCAGCAGCCTGGGACCAGGGCAGACAAGTGGTGGAGGAGTAACCAGGCGTGGCAGCTGGATGGGCCCTGGGAGCACAGTCACTAGGAACTCCAGCCCGGAGGCCAACGGTACCTGACAGGGTTCACCCATTCGGTTACATGCTGCTGATCCTGGACGACCGTGTCCCCTGCAAGCACGAGAAAGGAGATCCGGAACAGCAAGGCCATAAGCAGGGAGGTGAAGAAGGTCTGCACCTCCATCCGCCGACTTGGTTCCAGCAGGAGCTCATGGATGGCCCTGGTGGCCTGAGTGTGGGGAGGAGAGCAGGGGCCTCATCGTCTTTATAGCCCAAGTCTCAGGTCCTGGCCCCATGCAATCTCTGCCCATAACCGATCACCAAGATGGGCTGGCCCAGAAAAGCCCACGCTGCCAGGGCAAGTCAAAACTAAATTAGTGTGAGCCAAGGAGATAAGGGGCAATTTCTGGAATGTTATTATTTTCAAATGGTCTCATCATTGTGGTGGTTGTTTTATTCTCTCCTAGACTTTGAGAGTTACGGCGGTGCTGGGGGTGTTTGTCTTACCCAAGCTCAGCCAGGGAGAATGAGAAGCTAGTTCTTCTGTCTCCCTACAAGGTAGAGGCAACTAGAAAACCCTCCCTCCAACCACCACAAGAGTCTGTCATTAGAATGTTCAACCAAACATGGATATGCAAAAGGGAGAGGCCTCAAGAGCTCAAGACAGCGTGGGACAGGGCGCCAGGAGACCCCCCCACCCAGCACCCAGCACCCTCCATGGGCCCCTCCATACAATCAACGGAGAGATCTCCATCCCGTGGCTGGGCTCTTGGCCCTTTGATTTCTGGTGTGGAGTCAGTTTCTGCATCAGGAATTCCATGATCACTTCATAGCCTTTGGGGAAGGATGCCAGGATTTCCCAGGGCTTGTGAACCCCTCTGTAGAAGCAGAACCCCACCACATGGTCACCTTCCATAGAGTCCACAGGGCTTCCAGGGAAAGGGACTCTGGGCTCCTTTGCCCAGTGTTCTAGCCCCTCTCTTTTTCTCCTTTCACTCTTTTCACTGTCATCGCCTTCAGACCTCCCCGTCCTCTATCTTCTCACACATAGTTAAACCCGAAGATGTTCACTTGACCTGCGAGCCTGATATGGGAAAATCTCTCAGGCCACACTCGAAAGCTGCAGACCGGTCAGGAGAGCCTCCTGTGGTGTCCTCTCTATGGCCTTGTCCAAGCTCTCATTACCTACCTGGTACTTATTAGACATTAACAATCTTAATTTCCCTAATATTAAGGTTCTCTTAATTTTCTTAATTTCTTTTTTTTAAAGATTTTATTTATTTATTTGACAGAGAGATTACAAGTAGGCAGAGAGAGAGAGGAGGAAGCAGGCTCCCTGCTGAGCAGGGAGCCTGACGCAGGGCTCGATCCCAGGACCCTGAGATCATGACCTGAGCCGAAGGCAGAGGCTTTAACCCACTGAGCCACCCAGGTGCCCCTTAATTCTTTACAAAGAAATGGCTTCCTTTTGGTGCTGTGCTGGCAGAGACCAAGCAAACACATTCCCTTCCCTCACTTCCCCTGACGGATGCTAAAAGCACCAGTCAAGTACAAAAGCAACTACTTGAAGATTTTGAAAATTATTAATAGCAGGTGGATTGGGGAAGAAAACAACAATTTGAAAAGCAACCCTTACTGGATGAGTTTCCCAGATTTCTTTTCTCTTTTATCTCCCAGCTTTGACCTGATGCTGGGCCCAGTGTTAAACTGTGCAGCTGGCACAAGTGAAAAAAAATCTGAGTAAAACTCTGTCACCTGGCAGAAGGTCTGGGAAAATGGGACCCTAGGACTTTGTGGCTTCATGAGAATGTGGGTGGAATCTTTCTCTATCTCTTTCCTCTCCCAACCCTGTCCTGAGGATGGCTCCAGAAGCCCACTGTGTGGTGGGAATGGAGGTGGCAACTGCAAGAACACAGGGGACTTAGGACCCAGAGGTTGTGTGTGTGTGGAGGGGAGGAACCCCTTTTCTCTCTACCTCTGTTCTCCCTTTATGCCCTAAATATGGACCCAGTTGTATAATTGTATTGGCATAAGCAGTAAACTTGTGAGAGAAAACCCGAATTTCTAGATAGAGGACTTGGAAAAGGTGTCACTGGAAACCAGAAGGTGGGAGAAATCTCAAAGAGAAAAGAGCGAGAGACAGAGGAATTTCTAAACCTGTAAATGAGCCAACACATAAGTCCTGGGATCACTCCTGAGCTGCACATGCACAGGGTAGACCCAAATGACCCTTGAGAAGCAAGGGTCTATGGGTAGACCCAAAGCAGCAGAGCAAAAGATTTTAAAGACTTAACAGACATTGAAATTATACCCAAGAGAAGGTGAGGCAGAACTTGTAGTCTAAACCATACACCAGGGTGATTGCTTTAAAAAAAAAATCAATATTCAGGAGAATTTAACAAGACCAAGAGCCTCAGAAAGCAAAAATTAGGGCGCCTGGGTGGCTCAGTGGGTTAAAGCCGCTGCCTTCGGCTCAGGTCATGATTCCAGGGTCCTGGGATCGAGGCCCACATTGGGCTCTCTGCTCAGCAGGGAGCCTGCTTCCTCCTCTCTCCTCTCTCTCTGCCTGCCTCTCTGCCTACTTGTAATCTCCCTCTCTGTGTCAAATGAATAAATAAAAATCTTTTAAAAAAATTAAAAAAAAAGAAAGCAAAAATTATAACATTTTCGGTGTGTTTCTTCAATGTGCTAGATGTAATACATACGACAGCTGGAAGATGAAGTAGGGAAGAAAAAGGAAACTATATGCTGAAATCTACATTTTCTTGACGTTGTAAAATATCAAGTTTACATAGACTATGAAAATATAGGTATGTTAAGACCCACTAAAATCCTAAAACATTGGGACAAAAAACAAAGGAGACAAACAGAAAACAAATCATAAAGTGGTAGACTTAAATCCAATCTATCTATCTATAAGCTCTCATCACAAAGAAAAAAATTATTTTGCTTTCTCTTTATTTTTTCTATATGAGATGATGCTGCTGCTAACCAAACTTATTACAGTAATCATTTCAAAATACATGTAAGTCAAACCATTATGTTGTACAACTTAAATTTATACAGGATGTATGTCAATTATATCTCAATGAAACTTAAAAATCTAACCACATCATTAATTACATTAAATGTAATTATCTAAACATACCAACTGAAAGGTAGAGATAGTTAAATCAGATAAAAATACAGGACCCAACTATATGCTGTATACAAAAAGCCCATTATAGATAAAATAATAAAATAATGGAAAAAGATATACCATGCAAAGGCAAATCAAAGGAAATGAAAACTAGTCATATTAATATTAAACAAAGTAAAGTTCAGGACAATGAATACTACTAGGTTTGAAGAGGGACATTAACTATGATAAAAGAGTCAATTCATCAAGATGTAGCAATCCTAAATGTGTATACACCTAACAAAATACATGAAGCAAAAAGTGGTAGGAGTGAAGGAACAAATAGATAAATCCATAATTATACTTAGAGACTTTAACACTCCTTTCTCAGTAATTGATAGACTAAGTAGACAAAATCAGCAAGGACATTAAAGTCTTGAACAATACTATCAACCAACTTGACCTAATTTATAGGACACTCCCCCCAACGACAGAATACATATGCTTTTGGGACACATAGGGACCACTCACCAAAATATATGTGGTCATTCTGAGCTATAAAAACAACCTTAACATATTTTAAAGAATAGAAATCATACAAAGTATGTTTTCTAGCCATATGGACTTAAACTGGAAATCAGTAACAGAAAGATATCTGGAAAATTATCAAGTATTTATAAGCTAAACAACACTTCTAAGTAGAATCTGAGAAAAGATTTTTGAATGGAATGAAAATGAAAATACAACATATCAAAAATGGTTGGATGCAGTTAAAGCTATGCTTAGAGGGAAAATCATCATATTAAGATGTTTGTTTAAAAAAAGTTCTCAGATCAGTAATCTTCATTTCCACCTTAAGAAACTATAAAATGATGAGCTAATTAAATTCAAAACAAGCAGAACAAAGGAAATAATCAAGAGCAGAAATAAATAAAATGGAAGCAGAAAAATAGAGGGCAAATCAATAAAAGCTGATTGTTAGAAATAATAACATTAACAAACTTCTAGCCAGACTGAACAAAAAGCAAAGAGAAGACACAAAGTACCAATATCAGTAATGAAAGAGGGGAAATCATTAGGGACATTCAAAGATAATGAAAGAATACTATGACCTAATCCTTGATCATAAATAAGGTAACTTAGATGAAATAGACCAATTCCTTGAAATAAGTGAACTAACAACACTCACTGAAGAGGACATAGATAATCGGAATGGCTCTATACCTGCTGAATAAATCAAATCCATAGTTTAACTTCCAACAAATAAAACTCTAGATCCAGATGTTTATATGCAATAAGCTGAACCTAGACTCAGTTCCTCACACCTAAATTAACCAAAAATGAATCACACACTTAAATATAACACAGGAAAGTATAAAACTCCTAGAAGAAAACATGGGAGAAAATCTGTGACCTTAAACACAATCCATAACAGAAAAAAAAAGATAAATTGGACTCCATCCAATTTAAGACTTTGCCAAAGACACTCAAGAGAATGAAAAATAATCCACAAAATGAGAGAAATATTTGAAAATCATGTAACTGACAAAAAGACTTGTATCCAAAATATATAAAGAACTCTCAAAACTCAATGATAAGAAGACAAACATCTCAATTAAGAAATGAGTATAAGATCTGGATACTTGGGGCGCCTGGGTGGCTCAGTTGGTTAAGCGCCTGCCTTTGGCTCAGGTCATGATCCCGGAGTCCTGGGATCAAGTTCCACATCAGGCTCCCAGCTCCATGGGGAGTCTGCTTCTCCCTCTGACCTTCTCCCCTCTCATGCTCTCTCTCATTCTCTCTCTCTCTCTCTCAAATAAATAAATAAAATCTTTTTAAAAAAAAGATCTGGATACTTGAACAAAGAAGTTATGCGGATGGCAAATAAACACATGAAATCATGCTCAACATCATTTGCTGCAATTAAATTAGGGCAATGTAAATTAAAATGACAATGAGATGGCACTCCACACTTGGTAGAATGACTAATTTTTTTTTTTTCAGTGAAAATACCAAGTGTGAACAAGGATGGGAGCAACCAGAACTTTCCTATGTTGCTGGTGGGAATGGGAAAGCTACATGTGAGAAATAGTCCGGCAGTTTCTTTTCAAGTTAAATATACACTTTCCATATTACCCAGCAATGCAGTCCCTAGGGACATATCCCAGAAAAGTGAAAGCTGATATTCACACAAAAAATCTGTCCACAAATATTTACAGCAGCATTACTATAATCACCAAAAACTAGAAACCACTCAAAAGGTAAATGGATCAAAACAAAACAAAACAAAACCTGTGGGATATCCATACAAGACTATTCAGCTATTGATAAATACAACAACTTGGATGAATCCAAATGCCTCACGCAGGGTGAAAGGAGCCAGACTCAAAAGCATGATTCAATTTTGTACTGTATGATTTGTGCTGTATGAGTCTATTTACCATATTCTGGTAAAGGCCCAATGACAGGGATAGAGAACAGACCAGTGGTTGCCAGGGGTTGGGGTGTGGAGGAGGGAGTTGACTCCAGAAGGGTAGTACAGGGAATTTTGGAGGGTGATGGAAATGCTCTGCATCCTGATAATGGGGGCGATGGCTGCGATGATACATTTGAGAAAACCTACAGAACTGTATGGCAAAAGGGTGAATTTTACTACATGTAAGTTAAAAAATCTTTTAAGTTTATTTTTTTAAAGATTTTATTTACTTATTTGACAGAGATCACAAGTAGGCAGAGAGGTATGCAGAGGGAGAGGGGGAAGCAGGCTTCCTGCTGAGCAGGGAGCCTGACGCGGGTCTCGATCCCAGGACCCTAAGATCACAACCTGAGCCGAAGGCAGAGGCTTAACCCACTGAGCCACCCAGATGCCCCATCTTTTAAGTTTAAAAAAGGAAATTCTAGTGTAGTAGATTCATACAATATAATATTGTATTATATAGTATATAATATTAGACAGCCATTAAAATTATGTTTACAGAAAGGTTTTAACTTAGGAAAATGCTAGGGTAAAATGTTAAATGAAAAAATATGCAAATTGGTATGTACAGTATGAGCTTGATAATACATTTTTTAAAAACACTTTTAAAAGATAAATGAGGAGTGCCTGGGAGGTTCAGTCGGTTGAGCGGCCGGCTCTTATTTCAGCTTAGGTCATGATCTCAGGATCATGGGATCAAGCCCTGCATCAGGTTCCACACTCAGTGGGGAGTCTGCTTGAGATTCTCTCTTTCTCTCTCCTTCTGCCCCTCCCCCCACTCACGCATGCTCTCTCTCACTCTCTCTGTCTCTTTCTCAAATAAATCTTTAAAAGTAAAATAAGTAAAAGGTAGACATTACAAATTATACTTGGGGGGCGCCTGGGTGGCTCAGTGGTTTAAGCCTCTGCCTTCAGCTCAGGTCATGATCCCAGGGTCCTGGAATTGAGCCCTGCATCGGGCTCTCTTGCTCTCTCTCTGCCTGCCTTTCTGCCTATTTATAATCTCTCTCTCTCTCTCTGTCAAATAAATAAATAAATAATCTTTTTAAAAAAGCTTTAAAAATTATACTTGGTGATAACTGATTTATTTTTTTTTTTGCTTTTTCAAAATTTTGCATGCTTTCAAATTTGCTGCCACAAGCCCACATTACTTTGACAATCACTCTGCCCCCAAATAAGTAAGGAACTTGCTTGTATTGAAAATTGGGTACCTTTGCAGACTAAGCCCCCAGCTGGTCGGTGGAACTGGTGGTCACCTACCTTTGTGACTGATCCTGCATTTTGAATAGTGTCAAGATAACTTCATCGGTGTAGGTCTGGGCCAACAGGTAAAGGAGCTTCTTTATGGTCCCTTGGGCTGTGGTTTCAAGGATGCTGTTCATATTGTGGTAAATGTACTGGATGATTTCTGGCACCTGAAGTGGGGGGAAGGCGGAGCAAGGTTTGCTCTGGACACAGCCCCAGATCATCAAGAGGCTGATAACCAGATAGCTTCCATATAAAGTGTGTGTGTGGCCACACACCAGTGCGAACCAGTCCCCAGCAGTCACTGCCCTACTCTGCTCAGGCCACACCTGTGTGGCTGGGGGCTCTCCTGTCCCCCACATTTTAAGAGGGACAAAATAAAGAGCAGCAGGTAAAGGTGACTCAAGTCATGCCTGGAAACCATGTCATGAGGAATGAACCAAGTGTCTGGGGACGAGTAACTTGGAGAGATGTGGGGACAGGAGACATAAAGCCTATTATAGGGAAGGGCAGGGCTCAGGTCTCATGGTTTACTAGCCATGTGGACTCAGCAGTGTGTCTAGTGAACAGCACACGTCCTGGAGTCACGCTGCCTGAATTTGAACCTCACTTCCTTGCTAACCAGTTGTGTGATCTTGGGCAAGTTTTTCATCCTCTCTCTGCATTACTTCCTCATATAGAAAATGAGAACAACTTTACCCACCTCAATGGCTCTGAGCTAATACACCTACATTGGTTGGAACAGTGTCCGTCACATAATAAGTGCTCAAGAAACTTCAGTTACTAAGGCTCTTAGCCTCCTTGAGCCTTTCTCCCATTTCTAAAAAGAAAACCATTTACTTCCTCACAGATGTGTTATAAGATATCCATAGAATAACATGTGAACAAGGCTAGCAGAGTGCATGGCACCCAGTCTTAGTAAAACCTGAATATTAATTGATTTCTGCATAAGTCCAAAAAGAAAACTTGGGCCAGGGACTAGAAACTGTGGGGATGAATATTTCAGCTCACAATAAGGTAGAACTTTCTAATAATGAAAGTGATTCACAAATTAGAATGAGTTATGGTTTAAGGTAGTGAGCTTCCCAAAAATGCTTTCAGGAGAGTCTGGCTACTCAAGAGTCAGGAGGGTTCCAGCAGGGGTTACAGGCATTGGATGGGAGGTTGCAGTGGCTGACATCTGGGGTGGCCTTCAGCTCCAAGAGCTTATTCATGGTCTGCTCTGAGACATTCAGATGGCTCTCCAAGCCAGAGAGAGTGGCAAGGCTAAGACTCGGGATAATAACTAGACCTATTGTGGAGATGTCATGAGCAAGATAGAGGAATAGGTTAGGCCAATGAAATGAGAGTGAATCTATCGATCCATAATACCTTTAAAAATGGAATATAAAGGGGCAAAGATAAACTATGCTATCTTAATTTTACCGAAAACCAGTCCCACCTCTGACAAAAGAGTCCCTGTATTCCATCTCTGATTCGTGTCAATGTCTCATAAATTCATATGTATATATGAAAGATAGATAAATGAGATAGCTTGGTAGATCAATAGATAGATGACTAGATTGATCAATAGGTAGATAGACCAATCTCTGTCTTAACTGTGCATTCTCCCACCTGAACGAAGAAGGCACCCACAGACCTAACATACTGTTTGGAAGCAGAAGGGATAACTGAGTTCTCTCTTAGCCCTGGGACCCCACAGTAGTCTCCTGCTATATCTTTGACTCTATTCTTCCCTTTCTGGTAGATGTGGAGGCCAACAGGTCACCCTTTCCCATGGAAGGGCTTTTCACATAATTGCAAACAACTCCTCATTTAACTTTTTCTCCTCTGAGTTAAAGGATTTCAATACCTTAAACCCCAACCAGTAGGAAATAAAACTGAACAAGATCCAAAAGACAGAGGAAGAATCCTTCAATTGATCTTGACCCATTAAGTCCCTCAGAGCTGGTACCTTCCCAATTTCTGGCATAGAATACTTCAGGATCATCTTCAGCATCTTGGAAGCTGCACAGACGTCATTCCTGTTGGCATTGGTCATGGCCTCTATTGATAGCATTATCACATCTGCTCTCTCTTCAGGAGTCAGGTATTTCCTGAAGAACTGATGAAAGAAGAGCAACAGCTGTCTCTGCAATGCCAGCATCCCACTCTGGGACTGCACAAAGCCCCCGACTCCAAAGAGACCAGTCAACCTGGTTCCAGTGGAAGCAGCACCTGACCAGCATCTGGTTATTCCATGGTGTGAGGCCAGGATCCCCAGGTAAGAACGAGGGTCCAGACAACATGGTACAGAGGACAATGCAAAAGGCATTTCTATTTTGAATTTGGAAAGTAATCAGGTGATCCCATTTAGAAATGAGTTCTGATGTGTAGTGAGCTGACAGCATTCCAAGGCAAGTAGTGACTACTATGGTCTAAACCAGGTGTGCCTCATGTCTCTGGATCTACACACCCCAGTGAAGCTTATTTACTCAAACAAGAAAGAGAGTCCCAACTCTGTGCCTGGTTCTATGCCAGGAGCTCTGTGCCTGGTTCTATGCCAGGTGACACACAAGACACCCCCTGCCTTTGCTCTCACGGGACTCACTATCGGGTCAGGGCAGGTAAACAGACAGTCATGGTGCTATGTGAGAAATGCTAGTAGGGGACACAGTGGGGACACCGAAGCTAGACCTGCAAGATTAGATCAGGCTTCCTAGAATAAGTACCTCTGAAGTCCATACTTGGTGAAAATGGGGAAGAGTTCCAGGCAGAGAACAGACTGTGCAAAGTCCTGGAGAGAGAGGAGTTCAGTCCAGCCATTGTGTCCTGCAAGGGACCTGGGCCGGGTGGGGAAGGGGAATCTAGACAACGTGAGGCGAAGAAGTTAGGCAGGAGCTGCGTCAGCCTGGCCTCACTGGCTGTGTGAAGTCTGGCCTTTAGGATAAGAACAACAGAGAACCAGGGCAAAGTCTGAAGGGGAATAATATGATGATACGGGCATGTGAGAAATAGTTCTCTGATGACAGTGTGGAAAACGGTGTGATGAGGAGCGTGGTCGGAAACAGGGTGATCGGCAGAAGGCTGGTGCGGTAACCCAAGCAATAGACTGATGGTGGACCGAGTCAGAATAGTCGCCGGGGGACTGGGGCAGACTAGATGGAATCTCTTCTCATTCGGGATGAGAATGGATAGACGTGGCATTGGATTGGATGTGGAAAGCGAGCGGAGGGAAAGAGGGAAGAACGATTCTTGGAGACCTAACCGCGATGGCAGAAGTAGACTAAGCGTGGAGACACCATTGCTGAGACCAGCAATGCACCTTGCCGAGTGAATAGAAGTAAAGCGAGGCCACAAATAAATGTACAGGAGCACAATCTGCGGGTGGGGGATAGGGTGGACTGGGCCCCTATTTTACAAACTCTCTTAATGACCCTCCAGCTTCAATCAACTCAAGTGAAGCTATGGGAGTGGGCCTTATCCCTCCAGCATGCTGCCCATGAGATCTTGAACTTTGGGGGCAGTTCCCTGTGTGGGGGAGTATCCCTCTGTGCCCCAGCCAGGCCCTTCGTAATCACTACTCAGCCATCTTTCTCTCCCCTGTGGACGCTCCCCATCCGGGCACCACACACGGGGCGGAGCGCAAGGGTTACCACTGTGAGACTCTGCATGTTGGCAAACCATCCTCCCCGGAAATGCTTCTGCAAGTCCTTCAGGATGACCTCTGTCTTCTGTTTCATGCCTCCGATCCAAAAACAACAATTAGGGGGCAGGGCCTTAACAGGGAGAAAGGAACACACGCTCCCGCACGTCCCCGCCAAACCTCAGAGATCAACAGGGTTCAACAGGTGCAGTAACTGTTGCCCAGCGGAATGGGGAGAGCCCCCTAGAGCCAGGCTGATGGGTGGAGGGAGACTGTAGCTGGGGAGGCGGTCTGGTCCACTGGCCCTGCTGTTCCTGTACCCATGCCGCCCTGTGGACTGTCCCCACCCCTCACCCCGACAGCGGAGCAAAACAGGAAGTACATTTTGTTGAATCATAAAAAGCCAAGGTTTCTGAAACTCCCATTAGGGCATACTTGCAAATCCCTCTAGCACCTCTGTAAGTGCGCCTGACTGTCTGCATCTTTGTTTTTTTCTGGGGCAGAGGTCTAGAACAAAGATTCCCAAGTTTGCCCCCTGAGGAAGGATGCCCATTTTCTCCGTCGTACACCCAGCAGGAGCGATGGAATCTCACAGGGGGCTGAGAACCTAGCTCCCCCTTGTTTCCAAGGATCTTCTAGAATCTTTTAAAACAGGGTGTTGCATCAGCATGAGTTTGGAGTTCATTTAGATAAAGCCTGTTTACTCCAGTGCCCCTGCAGGAGAGAACTGCCCTCCGGTGTGCCTGACACAAGGTAGGCGCTCAGGGACCGGTGCTGGTTTGCTCCTGTTGCTCGGTGGGTCCCCACCCCTGCAGCCACGTGATGGCCCGGCTCGTATCACTTACTTCTATGAAGCACAAGGATTTTGAACAAGTAATGCAATGCCTCTGAGGCCCCTGTGCTGATCTCATAGTTGGTGTTCATGCAGAATAGGCCTAAGATGCCGATTAGCTTCCCACTCATCGAGAACTCCGTCATGTCCTGCCAGGAAGAGGAAGGGGCTCCACCATCCCGCAAGGCGCTCCTCCCCACCAAGACCGTCGTCCCCCTCCAACCCCCCTTTCATCCCACATCACTAAGATTTGCTTGTGTGTGCCCCTCGCCCCACCAACTCACACTCTGTCCTGGATTGGGGGAAACTCTCCAAATCGACACCCAGGGACATGGGGCAGCCAGACTCCTCAAATACGTTAGCCAACAGAAGGCTGGGGGCCCAACCCAGCTCTCCGGGCCAAGGTCTCCCACCGAGACTTAGATGTGTCTGGACAACAGAGTTTACTAGCTAAGGGCAATATCTCATAGAAGCAGAAAAGGCACTCGTGCTAAATAAACAAATAGGCAAATAAGTAAAGTGCTCTGGTTCAGCCCCACAGAGACTCAGGCTCAGTCAGGTGCCCCATGTTCCCAGAGGTAAGGCCCGTGGGTCCCCCTTAGGCACTCACCGACTTCCCCCCCGCCCCCCAACCCAGGCACTCACCGACAGCTCAGGGAAATTGCAAATAAACCTCAGCATCCGGGCAATGGCGCCCAAGGCCCGGCTCTGTTCGTGCACTTTCTCTGACAGTGTTACCCAAGGCAAGATGATCTGGAAAGGCAGCATAGAGGCACCACCAGTGCCTTCTAAGGGAACACTGGCCTCACCCCCCACCCCTTGCTTTGAATCTACCTCCCACCTGCCAGCAAGACAAACAGGTGCTCGCTCTGGCAGCTCAGAAGCCAAAGAGAAAAACAGATCATCTATGGTGAGGGGTTGGGGTGGGCAGAGGGGTTGACTACAGAGTTGTGTGGAGACTTGGGGGGATGGTAGAATGGCTCTGTAGCTTGACTAGTAGTGTAGATGTGGCTTCGTTTGTCACAAACCTCAGAACTACGCACTAGGAAGGGGGCATTGTACTGTATATAAATCATGTCTTAATAAAAATATGGAAAAAAACAAAGGCAAAAAAGAAGAGCCCTTCAAAAAACTAAATAGACCTTAAATATTTTTTCAAATTAACCCTCTTTCTGATCCCACTGTGCCAAGTCAAATATGAAATAAATGAGGTATTATGCGATCATATAGTTTTTGTAGGAAAAATTAGGTCTAAATCTTTTTGTTCCAGAATTACCTCAAAGTAGCAAATATAATCTAAATGTTGTTGCATGTAAAAATCTTATTTTTATCATTTTAGTTTCATTTATCGATATAAATCGATAAATGAAATTTTGGAAACGATTTTAAGTGGTGCCTTTGGAGAGCACCGTTTACTTTTGGATAACGAGGACCGCAGTAGTAGATTTCCCGAGGACCCCACCTGATGGAGAATCAAAGCTCTGCATCTTTGTTCCCTAGAAACTCAAATTATAATAGTGCATTTCCTAGTCCACTAACAGCGCAGGTACCTACGCTTCTCAACCAAGGTACCAGAAATGACACCTTCCAACAAAACCGTGTCCCTAATCCCAATATGGATATTTGAAAGGCTCTAAAGACAGAGAGAGGGCAATACAAGCAGTGGTCTCCAAGTCACTGTGATGCTCACTGAGGTTTGACAACCAATGGCCTCGGGGCTAGAAAGATCCCCCGACTGTCAATATTCCATGTCTTTCCCCACAAAAGACCAGAGTTAATACAGGGCTCCAGTTTGGCTGATCTCGACAGCCGCTTACCTCCAGGAAGTCCTGCAGTAACAGCATGCTGGGGTCCGGACCCTCCATTACGAGACCTTGTAACATGTCATCTAAGGCTTGGATCGTCTGACAAGTGAGGAGGCCTGGAGTGTAGGAGGCCTGACAGCCACCGGGCCAGCTGGGCTCCCTGGGGCCCTCCCCCATGTCCCTCAGACCCCTCCTCGGGAGGAAGGAAACTGTGCCGCCACAGCCCACCTTCCCAAGTGCTGACCTCCGGTGACCTCACTGAAGACTGCCCCGGGGGCCAGCCCAAACCGTAGGCCAAATAGTAAAACGTAGGCATTGGGCAGGTCTCCCCAACAAATACCGTCCCCGTGAGATTTTCACCATTAGGGGTTCACGCTGTTAGATTAAGGAAAGTTCTATTTTTAAAAGTGAAAATTCTTGAGATTTGGCAGTCCACTTGGTCAGTTAGTCCACAAAATCTATGGGTTTTCATCATCATATTGTCTCTTCTTAAGACAGAGTCTGCCATGGAACTAGAGAAACGAGAGCCTTTGCGAGAGAGGACGTGGGCAGTGTGGGGACTTGAGTCACTCCCTAGCGAGCCAGGCGAGGATGAGCCGAGGGGCTGCACCTGGGCTCTGAGCTCCTGAAAGAGGGGTCGGGGGGCGGGGGAGGAGGGCCCAGGAGCTCCGAGGACAGAGCAAGCCTCGGAAGACAAATCCTCTCCCGGGGAGGCCTCCACTAGGAGGCGCTGCTGGGGATTACCTGGAGGTAGAGACTAGCACTCTCCTTTCGGTCCAGACTGGGCATGATGAGGGGCAGAGAGAAGGTGCTAGAGATGCAGGCATGTACCAGGTCCAGTTTCTGGGATAAGTAGAATGGTGGGTTCACC
Organism: Ailurus styani; assembly: GCA_002007465.1. Classification (NCBI taxonomy): domain Eukaryota; kingdom Metazoa; phylum Chordata; class Mammalia; order Carnivora; family Ailuridae; genus Ailurus; species Ailurus styani. The sequence goes on from LNAC01000043.1 coordinate 5,472,841, forward strand.
TGGCTGGGGTCAGAGGGGAAGAATGACAAGAGAGCTTTGGAGGATATTAGTGACACGCTGGGTTAGGCTTCCAGGTCCCTGTGGTAGAACCTGTTCTCCTGCCTTTTCTGAGGCACAGGAAACAGTGCGGACCTGAGCCCCCAGACACTTTCCAATGGCCTCCTTGCCAGGGAGGGAGGTCCCTGGCCTCTTGGGAAGACTTCCCTACACTGGGTGTCCTAATAGGTTTCTAAGAATGAAATGGGGGTACCTCGGCCACCCCTGGATGCTGGTAGATAAGGCAGTAATCATGGGGCCCTGCCACCCACAGCCCAAAACTCAAGTCCCCAAACTTTGCCTTTCCCCCCCAACCCCAATGTTTTCAGCATCAGAGACCCAGGGGTCAGAGGAGGAAACAGCAAGGAAGGAACCTCAGGGCCACGATGCAGAGCATGGCTTGCTGACGCACGTTGCTGACCAAGACCTCGGCGGATTCTTCAAGGATTAATACCTAGAAGGGCCAGGAAGAAACAAGAATTTCCCTCAGAGAGCGATGCCAGCTCTCCACTCTGGGACTTGGTCATCCTCATCCCCAGATGACCAACTCCCAGAAGAGCTTGGGGTCTTTCTCACCTCAATTTTCTTGGCCAGAATGGTTTTGGGAAAGTAATCATTCATATTGCCATTTGCCTGGGAGTGAACAGCGCTGCTCAGGGTGTCCACAGCCCTCAGGAACTTCAGCTTGTCCGATTGGGACTAGGAAGGAACACAGAAACTGCCCGCCTGTGAGCCAGGCCTCAGCCCTTAGTCCCTCCTACAGGCTGGACCTGCAGCTTGTACCACCAGACCCAGCCCCTCACCGTCAGCCCAGGCCTCAGAGCAGCCGGGATGGATAACTCAATCGATTTCCTCATCAGTTCCCCCATTGCCTAGACTAACACTCGTCAGTGTCCTGGGCCCCTCAGAGCCCTCTGGGGACCGTGGAGCTGGGGGTCCATAAGGAAGTTTCTTTTGCACAGATCCTGTCTGCTGACTAGACCTAAGTTTGTTCAGGTCAGAAGGCAAAAGTGGGCTGAATTTCGGGGTGCCTAGGTGGCTCAGTCAGCTAAGCGTCTGACTCTTGATTTTGGCTTAGATCTCAGGGTTGTGAGATTGAGTCCTGTGTGGGACTCTGTGTTGGGCATGGAGCCTGCTTAAGATTCTCTCTCTTCCTCTTCCTCTGCCCTTCCCCACCTCCTTTCACTCTCTTTTACCTCTCCCCTTATATAAAAAAAAAAAAAAGATGAATTTCAAGTAACTTCCAAGCCAGGGCTAGTATTCAAGACCCAAGGAAGCATGAGTCCTCATTTTTTTCTACTTTCCTCCTCAGCTCTCAAAACGGTTCAGAGGATTTCCTTACCGTTTGTCCTTGTTCTAGAAATTCCAAAATGAACTCACAGGCATCTCTTTCCGACTGGCGCAATCCTGCAAAGGGACATAGTTGGGAGGAGTTTGGCTGATTATCACAGATGGAATGGGAAAGCAGGGTCATTCTAGCCCCTACCCTCTGCCCGAAAGGCTCAGAAACTATCAGAGCCTGGGTGGGTGTCCCAGCTCCAAGAACCAGCTTCTCCAGGCCTATGACCTAGTGTGGACCTCTGAAGCCTCTGTGGAGAGGCAATCATGTGGGGACTCAGCTAAGAGTTCTTCCGCATCCCGATTGGCCAGGGACGGAAGGACAAATGTATATAGAGAGAAAGGTAAGTCACCCCCAGTGGCCACACATTATTGGAGCTGTCCTAGACAGGCTTTCAAAATCCTGAATGTGAATGAACTTGAAACTTCAAATCAGCCTTGGAAGCTTCCTTGTCTGTCGGGCTGGTAAAGGCCTGTGGGAAACCTCCCTGAGTGGGGCCCCAGGTGTAGACACAGAGGCTGGGGAGTGACGCTAAGAACAGAGCCTGTCCACCCCAAAGGGAGTCAGGAGGGGATGAAGAGCTTGGAGATGGTAGCAATGCTAGGGCCAGAGCAACAAAAGCAAAGCAGCCCTGACTTCAGGCCCCTTCACACTGTCCGGCCAGCAGAGTGCTGTGGGGGTGGGGCTTGAAGCCATGGCCCAGCAATTAAACATCCATCTGCCAGAGTTCAAAGCTCAGCTCTTCTATTTTATTGGCCTTGTGAGCTTCAGCAAGGTAAAGTCTCTCAACTTTTGCTTCCCCATCTGTACAAGGGCAAAGATGATAGTATCTATTATTGTGATGATTCAATGACGGAATGCACGTCAGGAGCAATCTCAAACAGATTAAATGTCCCCCAGGTTCAGTTATATCATCTTAACACAGGGATGATAATCTCGGTATGTATTATTATGAGGTTTGAATTAATTCATTCATGAAAAAAAAATAGGATAATCCCTGGCACATAGCAGGAAATTAATTCATTCTTAGGCATACATTTATTGCCTATGGAAAAGGCACTCTTCTAAGCCCAGCTTACAGATGTAGAGCTTCCATACCAAGTGGTTCCTTCATAGAAACTACTGTTACTATTGTTCTAAAGGTATTTTTTTTTGCATTTGTTCATATAGGTTCGTATATATACATGAGAGGTCAGAGAAAATGTTATTGATTAAATTTAAGTAGTCTTCAAGGGCCAGTCCTTCAAGTGAGGACCAGACCATACAGATGTCTAGGGAGAGAGCACTCTAGGCCAAAGGAACAGCACATGCAAAGGCCCAGAGGCAGGATCATGCCGCCATGGCCAGGGAACAGCAAGGAGTGTGTGCCTGGAGCGGAAGGAGTGGAGAGAATGGCAGAAGACCAAAGCAGAGCAGTGATGAGATGGGTCATGAGGACCTTGCAAGGCCCATGGCAAGGACTGTTGTAAGGACTCGGGCTTTTGCTCTGGATGGGGTGAGGGCCCTGGGGAGGGTTTGCGTAAAAGAGTGGCATGGTCTGACTTTTGTTTAACAAGATCGCTCTGGCTGTTCAGTTGAGAATAGAGAGGCGTGGAAATGGAACGTGGCAGGGGGCATGGGGGCTGGCTCCCCTGAACAGCTGTGAGCTGGGCGAAGTTTAATTCAAAGATCTAGTGTCCTCTTCCCTGCCCAGCTCCAGGCTTCTCACAGAGGCAGGTCTGCAATTGGACAAGTATGCAGAGCCTAGAGCTGTGAAGGGGGCAGCCAGAATGGGACCACCTCGTGTCCATGAGGTGACATCTCAAGCCAGGGCTGGGCAATCGCCATCACCTCCGAGACTGAAATGAGTTGAAACACAGCCCAGTCCAGGGCCAGCTGCTCACCCATTAAGTTAGGATTCCAATAGACTTGGCCGGTCGATTGCGAAAAGGTTACTCTGTTCGGCTTTTGCTTGTTAGGGTATGGATTCATCAGCACGCTTGGGGCAGCAGCCTGCAGCTCGTGATGCAGACAGTAGGCAGGACGGGTGTCAGACGCTCCCTCCTAGGGAGGCGGCTTCGCCACCGAGGGGTGCAGCTGCAGGAGGCGGGCTGTTTAGGAGAAAAGGAATTGGCAGAGCGATGCCAGTGCCTGGCCCCACCATCAGCTTCCCTTTCCCTCCCCATGGGAAGATAGGGGACCCTTGGAAGGGCCCTGATTCACCCTGACTTGCCCACGAGTCTTCCACTCGGGGCTCTCCCTGCATGGGCAAGTTTCAGATTCAGAGGGGTCTCCCAGAGGCCTTATTACTACTGTCTAAAACACAGAACCAGGCACCAGCGGTGTCCCTCCCTCTGCCTCTGGGCCAAATTGCACTTGGCAGCCTTGTTGGTAAAATCCTCCATCTCCCTTGTACCAGAGGCTTCCGTCCCCGTTCCTAATTCCTAATCCCATTCTGCCCTGTGGTAGGGGAGCTGAGAGCCCCTGAATGTCTTCCCCTCCCAGAAAATGCCCAGGGACACCTCCTTGTGGGCCAGGAGACCCGCACCTTGTGTCCCCAAACTCATGTATCCCATTGCTGACTGTTCTTAGAAGAGCCTCGACACACGGCCTTGCCCCCTGCTGTTCTTTGTCTGTCCCCCTGCCACCACACACACACGTTAACTGGTCTCCACCAGTCCTGTTTCTGGGGAGCTTCCTCCTCTGACAGGCAGTCCCCCCTCGGCACACCCAGCACTCGGTCAGCCTCCCTGGGCCTAAGGCATCAAGCTGTCTCCAGCACAGTATCAAGCACCCCGTTACCAGCAGTTCGGCTATGCTGAAAATGCTAAGGTCCATATGATCAGGGTGCTCTGACCTCCAGAGACCCCTGGAGTCACCTTCCCCCCACCCACCCACCTCCACCTGGAATGCAGCACCCCCTTGCCAACCGGGATCAGGCCTAGCCCCTGAGAGGAAGCCAAGCCCCTGAAGCCCACAGATTCCCACTGTCCCCAGGGCTCAGCACCCAGGGCCAGCCTGGAGTCGCCCCTACCTGCAGGCACCGGCCCTTTGTCTGCTGTGGAGGGGGACAGGCAGGCAGGACCGCTTTACCTGACACACCAGACCCCTCAGATCCAGGGCTCCTGCTTCTCCCGGGCCTTGGGGCTCCAGGGGGCGCTGTGCTCCCGGATCCTATAGCGGCCCCTGCAGGGCAGGCCAGGAGGTGGTCCAAGCCGGAGCTTTCCTCCCCGGCTCCACCCCATGGTTGCTGGGCCACTAACCACGGCCCAGCCCGGCTCAGGGGAAGCCTTCAGACCTCCCAAAAAAGCCACCAAGTCCCCTGCCCTTGAGAAAGCGATTCCCAGAGCCCATCTCCTCAAGCCCTGGAGACCTGGGGAGCTTTGGCAGGGATTGTTCCTCATTCCGTCCTGTCAGGGAGGCAAAGAACCCGAGAGCCTCCCTCTACCACCCAAACCACCGCAGGGCTCCCCCGGAACCTGGCCAGACCGGCTGGGGACCAGGCAACCCTGCCTCCCCAGGCAGACATCGGGGGCAAAAGCTCTGCTCAGACAACTTGGCACAAAAGAACCCTTCATCGTCAGCTCAACCAGTCACGAAGAACAGACTTTATTGACATATTTGGCACTAAAACCCACACAGTTCCAGCCCTGCGGCCAAGTACCAGGCGTCATACAGGGGCCAATACGTTAACATAAAGGACGTTCATGTGTGTGTGGGGGGGTGCTTGGATGTCTCCTGGCTCAGCCTAGGGGGCTCTGGGCTCCCGGGAGGACACGGGGAGGGGAGGTGGCTGTACACCAGTCAAAGGGGCTTCGAGACAAAATGAAAGAGAACAGAATCCAAAGCGGGACATTCGAACATCATGGAGGCAGCATCCACCCAAAAAGTGGGGGAGTTGCAGGATGTGGTCAGAACGCAGGGACAGGAGTACAGGTGCTCGCCCCCAGGAGCTCCTCTCCTCCCCCAGGTTCCTCTGACGGGCCACCCAAGCTCCTCCCTCCGCAACCTTGCGCAGTTGGCCACACCGCCTTCTGTCCAGCGGGGAGAACTGGCTTTCTTTGGGGTCAGGCGTCAAAGTTCTTCGAGGTTTACGCTGTATTTGTAGTTTCTGTCTAAGGCCAGGGCACTCTGAGGGGAAAGAGTTCTGCATGGGCAGAATCCGCACACAGCTCTCCCTTGCCTTGCCTCTGCTTTCTCCTTGGAGCAGATCTGAGGGCAAAAAGGCCCAAGGATGAGGGACTATGGGATAGTCTTAGCACAGGACGTTTCCAGGCCTGCTCAAGTCTTAGCACATGTGACAATCAATGAATACCCTTAAGAGTGAATATTCCCATATTTATAAAAATAAGGACTTGCCATCTTTCAAGGAAATCCAGTCTCAGGGGGAAGCAAAGCTGGGTGGTGAGCAGCGGGGCAGTGACCCCCACCCCGCTTATGAGAACACGCCGCAAACATGGCACCTTTCCAAAAACATCTGGAAGGCACTGCTTTTCAGGACTATAATGAACATGTGATAGAAGGAAGGGTGGGGTTGCCAGTCTTCACATGCCCAGAGAAGGTGGTCAGAGTATGAGCTGCCCTCCTCCAAACACCACAGGCCGGCCCCCAGCCCGGGCCTCTGAACGCTACAATCTGGCGAAGCCTCAGATTCGAGGCTCAGAGGTCTGAGTAGCTGTGGGAGCCCAGAGGGCACAGACAGCCTGTGGTGAATGACTGGGGCCCCTACGGGGTGGGGGTGAGGGGTTCTGGGGTGAGGAAAAGACAGGGTCCATCCGGGAAGACAATACTCCACCAGACCACAGGATCTTTAACCCACCGCTTCGTGTGTGCATCACAGAGCACATTATAAAGGGGGAAGAAGATTCTCGCCCTGCCCGGGCACCCCTACAGAACCCACAGAGCTGGGAAACTGCAGGGCGGGGAGGCACACTAGTCTGCCTCCAGCTGCAGGGAGACAAGAGCTGTTCCCTGGGGGCATTCTCGGAGCCCGAGGGTAGAGTCTGTGAGGAACCCCGACGTGGGCCCCTCTGCCTCAGGCATCCCCTGCTGCTTGCAGAAGGAGACAGACGCTATCAATCAGACAGGCAAGGCCTCAAGTCCAGTAGACCAAGCTCCGGGGAATAAAGCATCATCATATTATAGGGATCTTGAGGACAAATCACAAATATAAATCCTAAAGCCAGGGTTTCTGGAAAAAAAAAAAAAAAGGCTCAGCCCCGGCTCATCGACCTGCGATGGGGGTCAAGTTGCTGAAGAAGGCACTCGAGGGTGGGAGGGCTCGGCTCCAGTCCTGTTGTGGAGCAGTCTTTTCCGGTAGCCGGGCCAAGGCGTGTGGGGCACGCGGTGACACTGGCCTTAGTTACACCTGGCTGATGATCTCGCCATTCTCAGGCACAAAGACTTGCACAGGGGCCCCTTCGGGTGAGCCCCGGGGCACATACACTGTGGCCACCTGCCAGGGTTAGGAAGAAAGAAGAGATCTGTGAGCAAACCAGGTAGAAATGTCCAGACAGCAAATCCAGGCACGCCATCCCTGTCCCTGTGGACGCTGACCGGCAGTAACACAGGCCCAGTCCCTCAGGCCCTGCCCCAGCCCAGGAGGTTCAATGTCCCCAGTGATCACCCTTTATCTATTTTCCACTCCAAGGGTGTGACAGGCACCCTGACCTCCTACTCCCCGCCTTTCCTGGGCTCACTTCTTGTCACCCTCCCTGTCGGGCAGGTTGGGATGGGCTGGGCCTGGGCTGAGGACAGGTTCAAGCTGGCAGGAAGGGAAAAGCAAAAGCACGTCAGCTGGAGGGTGTGGCCCGGGACAAGGGCCAGGCGGCTGCCGGGCCAGGATGCCAGCTGCAGCCCAGAGAACTGGGGAGGTGGGGGAGGGACGTGCAGCTGGGCCTGCTAGGAATCGTGGGTCTCAAAGGAGCAGCCTGTTGGTAATTTCTGGAGCACACCCCCCGCAGAGCCCTCCGTACCAGAGAGAAAGAAGACAGGACTCCTGTGTTACCCCCACTTCCGGAATGAAGAGACTGGGCCACTGAATCCAGAGTGGACACCCTTACCTCATGTCAGAGTGCTAATACCACGGACTAGTGCTTACTATACACGATTCTGATCATTTTACACATAACTCATTTAAAGGTCCTGGCCCTCTGAGATAGACGGTTAGCCAGTCATTATCACTTTCCCGTAGGGGGGCTGAGATGTGAACACCACCCCCTCCAAGCCTAACTTCAGAGCCTGTGCCCTTAACCTTCAGCCGCCCTGCGTCTCAGCCTGGAGGTGTGGAGGGCTATCCCGGGAAGTGGACAATCACAGGTCCCGGCTTCTGCGAACACGTACTCAGACTCCCTTTGTCCTGAGCCTTCAGGTCAGGAAGTCTGGGGGTTAATTCAGCTTGGACTTCCGATTATGAATAGAGGCTTCTCTGCTTTGCGGATCATCTGCGGAGCCGTTAAGGAAAACCGTCTCGGCTCTCTTCCAGGATCGCCTCCACCAGCGTACGTGGGTGTGCGCTCTGGAGCCGGGGGCAAAATTAGGAGGTGCCCCAGGGGAGTCCGGAGAGCCGTGCAGAGCCAGGGGGAACGGCTCTGTGGCCTGTCCTTCCCAGCTGGGGGTGGCTGCAGGCCTACCGCCTCTCTGCTCCGGACCCGCTGGGGTGGCAGCCCTTCCCCCAGCTGAAGGCCCCCCTCCGCATCGCCCGGGAGCCCGGAGCCGGCCTACCTGTGTCCGGGGACCCGGGGCTCGCCCGAAGCCCTCTCTCCCGGGGGGCAGGCTCCGGACGCGGAAGGCCCCCTGGCGGTCCAGCGAGTGCGGGCGGCCGCTCCGGAGGCGCGCGCGCTCGTGCCAGGACTTGAGCTCCTCGGAGACGGCTGCCTTGCTGAGCGCGCGGCCCGCGGGGCTGTCCTTGAGCGACGGCGTCCGCAGCACGCGGCCGCG
>LNAC01000043.1:5481301-5517621 GCA_002007465.1 Ailurus styani
TGGCGGCAGCAGCAGCTTGGGGTAGAGCGCGCGGGCCGGGCCCCAGGCCCCGCGGTGGCGGGGCGGCTCGGGCGGGGACAGCGGCCGCAGGAAGGAGATGTCAGGGCTGCTGCTGCCGGGCGACGTGGGGTGCGAGATGCTGGAGACGTCGGAGCCGCTGTCCTCCGAGCACGAGTGGTAGACCGGGTGGGGCAGCGGGGGCTTGGTCGGTGGGAAGCAGGAGTCGGGCACCGTCACGGTGTAGTAAGTGGGGCGGCGGCGGGGGAAGGCGCTGCGACCTCGGCCTTCGGGGCCCGCCCGGAAGGAATCAGTCCTGGGGGAGGAAGGGGACAGGCGCTGAGTCTGGGAGGCCCAGGCTCTTCCCGTGGCCATGGGCGGGGGGAGTGTGGTGAAGATAAACCAGTGAGGCCGAGGCCTTCCTCAGCAGGAGGCATGGCTCACAGGCCGGGGTCTTGGGTCAAACCTCCCCAGAATAAACACCCAGACACACCCCTGGCCCTCGCGCCATGCACCGTATCCCTCGTGCTGCATTCACACTGGTGCCATTTGTGGCAAGCATGCCCCAGCGATGTCCCCTATGTTCAGCCACTTTAGGGACCCTGTGTCCAGTGGCATGACACCCACAGAAATGCGCAGTGAGACGTGGCCGGGTATCTAAGCTGGACCTGTAAAGCTGTGTGGGGCACAGACAATGCGAAGGAAGTAGACCGCCCGCCACCCACAAGACAGGGAGAGAAGCTTTAGGAGAAACCAACCCTACCCTGATCTTGGACTTCGGCCTCCAGAACTGTGAGACAGTAAAATTCTGTCATTTAAGCCACCCACTCTGGGGTATTTTATTATGGCCTCACTACCAAATGAATATAGGGTGGCCGCCTACAGCGTGGTCCTTCCTAAGGGCGGGAGCCCAGGACCCAGCCCTGTTAACAGGCACAATGGTTCGGCTGTGTCTGTCCACAGGGGGCGCCTTTTACTGATCTGCACAAAGGCACTGTGTGTAGACTAGCCCAGGAAGTGCGTAAAATACAAAATTCATTACTTGACTTGCGAGCAGTTGTCCCAAGCTGCACCTGCCCAGCGCTGCCTGACAAGCACGTCTAAACCCACAGAAGAACCCAGCAGTCGTGCCCAGGGCTTTCGTGTGGGTGCCTGTCCTAGCTCTGTAAAACACTTGGAAAATAACATGCAACTGATTGTCCTTATTTGCGGATTCTGTCTTTGCAAAATCTCCCACAGCGAAAATGTATTTGTAACTTCCAATCGACACTCACCACACTTGTGGTCATGTGTGGGCGGGCGCAGAACGGTGAAAATTTTGGGATGCCCACTAGGCACATTCTCAGCTGAGGCGGAACAAGGCAATGCTCTGACTTCTTGTTTTGGCTTTTATACTATAAACAAGTATCCTCTCCACAGTCTAGTTAATGTGATGTGTTTCATATTTTTGTGCATTTTCTTGATGACTTCACTGTTTAAAACGGGCCCAAAACACAGTGCTGCTGTCTGGTGTTCCTAAGTACAGGAAGGCTCTGGATGTGCCTTCTGTAGAATATTAAGTATTAGATGAGCTTTACTTGGGCATGACCTAGAGTGCTATCGGCCAGGAACTCAAGATTAATGGGTCAATAATGTATATTAAATAAGGTGTCTTTAAACAGAAGCACACATAAAACAAGGTTATGTATTGATCAGTTGACAACCATGTTGTGACCAGAAGCTCTCAGGAGCCTACCCTGCTATTTTCCCTAGGAGCAATGGTTCAGTATGTCTCATTCAGTGTTTGCTGTGACATCATGGAACATAAAACTACTGTAAATAAGGAGAATCGACTGCACGTCAATTGAGAAAGTGAATCACCCACTGCCAGCAACCAATAATAAAACAATCTTAAACAATTGCAAAAGTATCTGCCAAGTTCCATATTCTCTTGCCATAAGAGAACGTAGCTAAGGGGGAAAACCGTGAATTGCATTGTGCAGAAAATAGCTTGCTTCACGGATGACGTGCTGATTGTGCGTGGCACGGCTCTATTGAGAGGTGTCCCAAGAAGGGATCCTAGGGAGAAGCCACAGCACGAGCCACGTGCCATCCACAATCCCACCTACATCCTAGAAGCCACCACCGTCCAAATGTAAGCTCTCAAGAGTGGGTCCCCCTCCCCCTGCATCTCTAGGGCAACCTCTTACCGCAGAGACTGCGACTGGCCCCTCCTCCCCTGGATCTCGGGGGTGGCTGGGGCGCTGGTGCGGCCCTGCCGCTGGCCGGGAAGACTGCGGATGGGAACCACGTGGTAGGAGGCAGGCTCCAGCAGCCAGAGGCCGGAGGTGCTGGGCCCGTCCTGCGGCGTGGTGGCTGGGCTGCTGCAAAAAGGATTAGAGACAGGTCAGTGGCAAGAATGCCTCCATTGTGGCGCTCGAGTTGTGCAGAGGAAGGGGGCACAGTGGAAGGGGACCTCAAAACTCACGCCCCCACCATCACACAGTTAAGGAGAGGGAGTCTCCCAGGCCTTCCCCTGTTGTGCCCCTCCTCCACCCAAGCACAGCTCCCACCTGCTCCCCGCCCTCCTTCGTCCCCGTCCTGACCTGGACTCGCTGTTGGGTTCAGAAGATTTTCTGGGCTTCTCGTAGGGGTGGTCCAGGCTGGTCTCCTTCCAGGGGCTGTTCTGGATTGGGGCCCGCTCGAGGCCCCCAGTCTCAGGCCCTGCTGACTGCAGGCCCTCAAGGCTCTGGGGTGGGACAGGCCGAGAAGGTGGAGCTGGGGACTCCGGGGGAGGTTTTGGCTCCTGGGATTCCTCTGCAGGGGTAGAAGAACCTGGTGAAGGCAGTGGCTGGCAAATTGGCCCAAGAACCTCCATGGCCCGGGCCTTGCTCTCCCTCCCGTGGCTGCTTGTCTGATTACTCCAGGCTGTGGCTCCAGGCCCAGACGCTCGAAGATGTTTTCTTCTCTTTTGGGACTTCCTCCCTCACAGTTGTTTTACACCTGCCTCCTTCAGGAAGCCTCCCCAGATTGACCCTGCTTAACTCACATTATTCCACCTTCTAACCTTTGCTCCCACTCCCATGTCTGCAGCTAACTTTCTGCTTACCGATTTTTCTTGTTCATGCCGTGCCCATGTATGCCATTCCCTTATTGACCCAGGCAGTCTCCTAGGCAGGACTGCACTACCCTCTTGGTCCACCTTGACCCCCAGCATCCTTAGGGTTTATAAACAGGGTTTTTAATCTATTGACTGTGCTTCTGTCCCCAGTGCTACCCTCTATTCAAAAAGAGCAATCAGTGATTGTGGCCAGATGGCTTTTAGGGTCTGACAGGTACATATAGAAATAATGTCCCAGGGCAAAGGCAGGGACCCCCCCCGCCAGACCCTATAGGCTCTGCTAGAATTCACTTTTTCCTTCCCTGTCAAAATGATTGAACTTCTAGAATGGGAAAAGGTCGGCACATTCCCATCCTCACATGAACATGGGCAGGGGCACAGAGAACTGAGTATCAAGCAGGAGCACAGACCCTGAGCTCAGCCTGGCACCCCCGCCTTCACTAGGTCACTAAATCTGCACTCCCCACTTGAAGGCCTCCCTAGTGAACTCTGCACAAGTACCCCCCGCCCCCCATCTTCCAGCAGGAGCCCAGCCCTGACCACAATCCCTAAACTACCCCTCTCACCTTCCTCCAGGAGCAGCCCATCTGATAGAGAGCTGTCGTCTGAGGCACTGAGCTCTGGGAAAGTGAAAGGGGAGAGAAGGAGGTGAGGAAATCAACCCATAGATCTGGGTTAACCAGCAGTATTGACCCCACCCCTTCCTGATAACATCCCTTATCAGGAAATGCCAGCTGTGTACTGAATATTATATTGGATATGAATATATTACTTGGAAGTAGAAAAGAATCAGAAGTTAGGAGCGAGAAGACAGGAAACCCAATTTTAATCCTGGCTCTGTCACTGGCTGTGCAACCTTGGATAAGCGATTTCAATTCTCTGGGCCTCAGTTTCCCCATCTGTCAAAAAAGCCAGAGCTTCCTCAGGGTTTCCTAACAGTGGAAGGGAAAGGCAAAGTGTCATTTTGGAAGGCCCTTGGGATGAAAATTATTTCCCTAACTTTTCCAGTGTTCTGAGATCATAAATACAATTCAAGGACCCCAAATCTGAGATATCCTCCATTATCAGTACCAAGAACAGTGCAAAGTGGGAATCTGAGCTGTGGGGATGTGGGATCAATTAACATTGGCCTGGCCGGATATGGAAGGTTCTGCAATTGGTGATATAGCAGGTCACTTGAAGGAAATGGGAGTATGACATTTCTGCATGGTATAGCAGCAGCTGTGACCCAAGAAATCTGAGGGAACTTCCATTTGCCATTGCTCTCGAACAAACTGAAACTTCAGACCTTGAGAATACTCTTAAAGTGACCTGGATGGAATTCACTAAGTATTTTCAACTATGTTTGATAACGATGATGAGGGGACATTAACAATAGCTAAAATTTCTATTGTGCCAACTTTTATAAGTACTTTGAATATATTAATTCGTGTGATTGTCATAACCACTATGTTAAGGTAAATACTATTATCATCATGTAACAGCTAAAAAAAACCGAGGCTTGGAGGAATTGAGGAACGTGGCTCAGGTCAATCCACCAAAAGGTGACTGAGTCAGAATTCATACCCAGACAGTCTGACCAGAGTCTGGCTCATCACCACTACCACTTATCGGCTCTCCTGTTAGCTGGCGTCTAATGCATAAGCCATTATCCAGAAAGTTCTAAGAAAAGTAAACAATTGCAGCCATCTTGAAATCTTTTATAATAAGGATTGGTAAACTGGGGGTCCTTGAGCCAAATCCACTTCACTGTTTTTATAAATAAAGCTTTATTGAAACACAGCTATAGTTTTGTTTATGTAATGTCTGGCTGCTTTTGAGTCACGATGTCAGAGTTGAGGGGTTGTGACAGAGACTTTATAGCCCATGAAGCCCATAAAATATTTACCTTCCGAGTTTCTACAGAAGTTTGTCAACCTTTCTCCACAACGTAAATGAAATAAAAACTCTACCCAGAGTGGTTCTTAAACCCCGTAGGGCATACCATCCAAGGAGCTGGGCCGGCTCCCAAGCAGCCAGCTACCCCAGGCTGCTGCCTCATATGGGCCTTTGCTTTGGGGTTTACATGAGGAGACACCCTTTCATTGAATGCTGGTTCTCTGCCTCCGATCTTTTCCAAAATCCAGGAGGATAGAGTTTTATTTTTCATGGATGTCAAGTTCAAGAAATTGTGGGACTGTGACTATCACAGCCCAGCTGTGCAGCTGGGGTTAGACTCACGTGTTTTGGTTTGACTCTATGGTCTGGGAGGAAAGATATCATGTCTCATCATCTCTAGTCTTCATAAAAACAAGCAGATCACTGGCCAGATTCATTGGCCCAAAAAAAGTGCACTGCAAAGAGGGTCATCTGGGGACCCATACCTTTGTAGAGGTAAGGCACAGGTGGGTCACATCTCTCGGCAAACACAAGCCATTCCTGAAGACTGCTCCCTGTCTCAGCCACACTGCCCCAACCCAGCTGGGATCGGCCTCGCCCTTGGTCCAGCAGCGGCCACAGCACTCCCCAGGTGAGGCGGTAAATATGGCGATCAGACCCACAACCCGAGCCTTCTCAAAGGCTGCACTGTTCCACAGGCCGCCACTAGCTGCACGGGGCTGTGTTAATTAAAATGAAATAAATTAAGAATTCAGGTCCTCAGTCACATCAGGCACATTTCAAATGCTCAGGAGCCCCTTGAGCAGCTACCATATTGGACAGCACAGATACAGAGCATTTCCACCATCGTGAAAATTCTAGGAGACAGCATGGCTGAAGGCAGGTATTTGTCAGTCTAACGAACGCATTCTGAGCACCTGCTACAACTAGAGGTGTGTGTCCTGGGGAATTTCTCCTCCAGTTCACCGTGGTAAATTCACTTAACACCTGACTGCCGCCCGCCACCTACAGGGTACCAGCTAATTACTCCCACCTGGCATAATTAGTAATTATCCTAAACCGAATAAGCCTTGTGCGGAGACCAAGGGAGCAGGCGGGCTTTTTCTTTCTTTTCTTTCTTTTTTTTCTTTCTTTGGTTGTTGTTTGTTTGCTTTTTCTTTTTAATTCAAAACACCTTACAGCTACTAACTAATTATTAATCCCTTTCTGCTTCCTCCTTCCAGGGAAAGCAGGGCTGGGCAGGGAGCCACAGAGCAGGAATTACTTGCTAAAGCCACCGCCTCCTGTGCTCCCGAGGGACATTAGAGCCCAGCACCTCATGCCCACGGTCAAGGCAGGGTTTGAAGGTAGAGAACACAGGGTCTTTCTCTGGTCTGGAGGCTGAAAGACAGCCTCTTCACCCCATTTCTTTACAGCTGGGTCTTCACCTGAGCTGAGGACCCGGAGAAGGCTTCAGAACCTCCTGCCTCCCATAGAGGGTTAACCAACGCCCCAGGCAAGTCCCGAACTCCTCCCTGCCCCCACAAGAAGCGTCATGGGTAGCAATGGCAGCAGCACAGGGACAGCCCCTGCACCCTCCATCACCCCAACATCTGCAGGCTTGTAAGCAGAGGGGGCTGCGGAATAGTACCAGCAGGTGGGGGACACAGGAGGGGCTGAGACAAACCGGGACAGGGGCGTGGAGCAAGTGAGCCCTCAGGGACTTTCCCGCCCAAGCCCATAGCTTCAGGGGGGTAGGGGGTGGGAGTTACTGTCAAGTCGTGGGGACCCTGTCAGGGTAAAGGGACGATGGAGAACTTCTTTTCCATCTGTGCCTTGGAGACCAGGAGAAAGACCAGGCCAGGCCAGAGCCAGGCGACCTAGAGAAGTCTGGCCATCTGAGCCTGGGTCAGGTGCAGAGTCTCCTGTGTCTACTGGGCCAACTGTCCCATGGAGGCCCCTCCTCCCTCCTTCTCTGCTTCTACTGGATGGAGGTGACCTGGGAGGTGTCGGGTCACACCTTTCTCCCCTATATTAGAGACGATGTGTGGCAGTGGGGACCTCTGAGACCTGTGCTGAGAGCATCCCCTTTTCCAAGGCATGGGCCACGGGGCATGGGGGACTCTAAATACAAGTGTCCCCAACCTCAGCAAAAAGCCAGCCCAGGGTGCAGGGGTAAGAGCCCGACGGCGGGAGAAGTAAACAATTCCCCAAGCCCAGACCAAGGCCACCGCTCCCCACCCCACCCCAGTTCTCTCCCCTGCAGCTGGGGAGGTCTGGGCCCCACGAGAGGCCTGGGGCCAGGGCAAGCCGTGGGCAGGATGCCCTGAGAACCGGCAGGGAGGGCTGCAAGTCGACCTAACAAGCTGGGTTCGGTCCAGGGAGAACAACAGCCACACCGAAGGGCTCAGAACCACTTGCTGGAAGGTAAGTGGAATGAGACGCATGGATGTCCAATGATGGCAGGCCCTCGGCAGGGACACCTTCCCAGGTACCCCACAGCCCCAAGTCTCTGGGCCACGGGGCTCAGTAACTAGAGGCCCAAGAAGAGAAGAGAACAGGAGTGGAGGACTCCTCGTGACCGGGGTGGTTCTTGATACTTAAGCGACGGTGGGGTGTGGTGTTTGTGTGCTGGATGTCAACCTGCACATCCCACGAGCAGCTGCGGGCCCCTGAAACAATTCAGTGAGCATCTGTGAGCAGCAACCGTAGGCCCCTGAGCGGCCTGACACAGGCCAGGGGACAGTTCTCAGCTCAGAGCCGAGGCTCACGGAAGCCTCGCACCCCCTGAGCCATACACGCCCGCCCCCAGGGCCTCGAGGGCAGGAGGGCAGCCCTGCCTACCGCCGCCGAGCAGACCTGAGGACTAAGCTCGAAGTCAGCCTGGGGAGCACCTTCCTGCCCGGGAGGCCTTCTTGAGGGCAATGGATTTTGACAAGGACGAGGAAGGAATGGGCTGCTTTCTAAGGCGGGGGGGGGGGGCTTCACGGGATGGAGGATGGAGAAGCCCTTTGCCATGGCCTTTTGGGGCTGCAGCGGGTCAGGGTGGGGGTAGATGGGGACGGAGGAAGCAGGTTCCGAGCTAAAGCCAATCTGGCACCATTAGGCACGGTGCAGGGCGCAAAGGCAAGCGCAGTGGCCCCGAGCCCCGCCGTGCATGTGAGCTGGCTCGGGGCCGGGGCCCTGGGGGCGGCGGGCTCACCTCGGCCCAGGGGCAGGGCAGCGGCGGAAGGGGGCCCGCTGGTTCGCCGCTGCTCGCCCAGGCAGCGTTCCAGCTCCCTCAGCTTCTTCTCCTCCTGCAGCATGGCATGCTTGCGCTGCCGCCGGGCCTGCCTGCTGAGGTTCTCCGCCCGGCACAGGCGCCGGGCCGCCTCGGCAATCTGCAGCTGCAGGGCCAGCTCCCGCTCCAGGCTGCTCAGGGGGTCCTGCGGAGGGGCGAGAGGCAGGGGGCTCACTCGGGGACCCAGAGAACGGCTCTGAGCCCGGGCCCTGGATCCTGACCCTGAGCCCGGGAAGCACAGAGCTGCGGCCAAGTTCATGGGGCAGAGGGTGGGGTGGCGGGAGGTGGCCGAGAGCAAACCAGTGGGCCTGAGAGGCGGGCAGGGGGGCCCACCCCTCAGCCCGCCCCCTGAGCTCCCTGAGCCAGGCAGCATGGGAACCAAAGTGGGACACCTTCCCTCCTGAGCCCAAGGGCTGGTCAGGTGGGCCCAGGGGAAACCTGTCGCCTTTCACACCACGGGGAAGGAATCCTAGGGCCCCAGCCATCGCCGCCGCCGCCGCCTGCCTGGTGTGAGGAGGAGGACAGCCCTAGGGCCCAGAATAACCTGTTTAAACAGGCCATCGCCTCTCTGGGCTGGTGGTGGAGCTCTTAACTGATCTTCTGCCTACCGGGGACCAAACCCAGCGTCCTCTCGAGGTCCCAGCTCTCCCGGTTCCTGTGGTGGCACCCCTTCCCCACGGCCATCTGTGCTACCGGTTAGTGGGTGCCCCTCATTGGCACGGAGCCAAGCACCCTGACTGGGGGTGATGCGGTGGAGCGGAGATGGCCAGGTCGCAGCTGAGGGCCGTGTGCCCCAGGAGCTGCCCCTCCACACGAGGGGCAAGGCCTTGGCTCAGTGAGCAACACTTGTGGGGGAGAGGCGGCCTGCTCCAGCTCCTCACCTCTCTGTGCAAGGCCCGCTCGTCCAGTCTGTAAGCTGCTCCGATCCTGCGGCGGACTTTAGGGGCCTTTTCCCCTGGTTTGAGGGGATACTCTGCTGGCAAGACACCCGTCAGCTCCTGCGGTGGAAACAAAGTCAGCCAGGCCCCTCTCCATTAACGCAGCCCTTGGCCAACCAAGAATCGCCAGTCCCACGGGCTCTGCATGGCCTGTGCCTGCCCTTCCCCAGAGGCCCCTGCCCACTCCTCGCCTCACCCCATCACCCGGGAGAGTCTCACTGGCCTCTTCAGGGCACCCCCTACCTTCTGTCCGCTTTCCCTTCAACCTTCAGATCTCCCCTCCTTCAGAGATCTGCCCCAGCCCTGCTTGCAGTCCCACACACACCTCTGCCTACTCCCTCTCCAGCCCTTCCGTCCCTCCCCCCGGGTGCCTGGGGCCCCACCTGGGCTATTTCCTTCTCTCCCAGAGCCGACCAGTGCCCAGGCCAAACGCTGCACGCACAGGGACTCCAGGCACCACACCATCTGATTCCCAGAATTCTCTTACAAACGGGGTTCCCTTTCCTCAGTCCCAACATCCCAAAATGTGGCTCAGATTAACCCCAAGTTTGTTGGTGGGCTGGGGGGCTCTCACCGCCTCCCGGAGGCAGAGTCTCTTCAGCTCCTCCAGGCGTGCCTCCAGCCGCTCCTCCAGGGCCCTCTGCTGCTTGCGCACCGCGTGGGTCAGCTCCTTCACGGGGGAGACGGGGCTGTCGGGGCCTAGAGGGCGGCAGGGCACGAGCTCAGGGGAGCCGCAGTGGGGAAGACCCTCTTAGACACTTGTTAACTATCCCCGGGGTGGTGGTGGTGGGGATGTGCTTACATGTGCGTGCACCCACACGTACACACACACTCATGTACACACACAGCCTCATCCCTGCCCACAGACTACAGGTCAGCTGCTGCGGCCTGCGTCATAACCACAAACACCACATCTCCTGGCTGTCCCAGGTGGCAACAAGACAGCTCACAGGGAAGGGCTGCCCACCCCCCAGGCGATCTGCAATGATGGGAGGGCTACTGGCCAGAGCTCTGTTCTTCTTCCCCTTCTCACCCTCCACCCATACAATTCACTTCTGCCTCTACTACTTCTTCCTCCTTCTCTTCTCTCCCTCTCCCTTTCTCTCTCTCATTCACATTCGTGCTTCTTTCTTCTCTTCTGTCAGGACGAGCCCAGACTAGGCCCCCAGACTCAGCCCAACCAGAGAGACAGGACCTTTCCAGTCGCCCAGATAAGATTTTTCTACTTCTTACTAATCACTAGGGCTAGGGTTGCAGAGACCTGTTCCAGATAGGATCAGACCTCCTGGCCAGACCGTCCCGGAAAACGGCAGCCCCTCCGGGATCTAGCCCCCAGCAGAGGCCTCTCCCACCCCTCCCACCTTCCCCTACTCATCTTCCAGCCACTCCGCCTGGCCAGCCCTAGGGCCTGGGGCCTCGGAGAGTCAGGGCTGGGGACCCACAGGGCGGGATTCCCCAAACCACTCACCAGACTGCAGGATGATGCCACTGTCGGTGTCGCTGACCTCATCCTTACTCTCCATGGTGGATTTCTGGGAGGAAGGGGCACAGAGGAGGGACGGGTGACCCTGTTCCCAACCTGCGCCAGGATGTGGCGGTCGCCTGGAGGTTCCCCAGCTTTGAAGAGAACAATAAAACCAGCTGTAGGTAAAACCCCTTGGTTATACACAGACCTTAAGTAAGGATCTGATATTTGAGGGCGGGGGAGAGGAAGTGAGGGCCGGGTTTCTGGGACGGTCTTGGGTCGGGGCGTTCTCAGGGCTGGGGGTGCTGCAGAGAAGGCTCGGTGGGCCTCACCAGCAAACCTGTTTTCGGGGGGCTCTCTGGGCTCACCCTAGCCTCCTGCTGCCTCCTGAGTGGCCACAGGGACCACTGAGACTGGGGCGAAGGATAAGGAAAGGGCAAGAAAGAGGAGGAAAGGAAAGCGATAATAAAAATGGGCGGAAGGACGAAGCCAGGAAGAAAGGAAAGCAGAAGGGGAAGATGTCTTCTTGGGGACCGGCTGTCCCCACGGGGCTGACTGTCCTGAGCCCGAGAACCCAGGAGGCACGAGGCCTGTCCCTTTGCCCAGTGGGTGACAGACAGCACTGGGTACTCGGCCAAGCTCCTGCTCCAGGGCCCTCAAAGCCCGTGCTGCCCAGCCCTCTGGACCAGGGTGTTCGTCCAAAGACAGGTGCCAGAGAGCGGCCCCGGAGCCCTGAGGTAATTCCCAAGCCACTATGTCTAGGAGACCCCTCCAGGAGGAGTCGGCCAAGATCGCCGATACCTCACAGCCTGGGAGACCCAGTGTGTGTGTGTGTGTGTGTGTGTGTGTGTGTGTGTGTGTGTGTGCGCGTGTGTGTGTGTGTGCGCGCGCACGCACGCGCGTGTGTGTCAGGGTCACGGGCGGGTGGGATTTACAACTAGAGCAGAAGCGGCAGGAGGACAAGGAGGAGCCGAGACCACCCACTCCTCTGCCTCCGTGGGACTTGAGCGCGCTCGGTGGCACAGGTACAATCTCAGAGTGTGTTAGCCCAGCTGGGCTCCAGTCGCCCAAACAACACCTGCTGCTCGCCCCCTCTCTCCTCTTGGAGTTCACACCCCTGCTCGGGGTCCCTGCCGGGCCTCTGGCAGCTGTTGGCTGGAGCAGGGCTGGGGAGGGGCGGGCGGAGCTCAGCCAGGCAGCCTGGAAGGAGAGCCCAGCCACCTCCTCACTGAGTCAGCCCATTGAGCAACAGTCCAAAAGTCCTTCTGAGTTTCTGTATGGAGCTTATCCTGCCTCGCTACGGCCCGGCCCGGGGCCCCGGGGTGGAGGAGGTGGGCGCCGCCCCTCCACCGGCAGCCGCGGCAGAGGACAGCCGGCCTTGGGAGAGCTGAGCACAGAGCAAGGCGAGGAGAGGGAGAGAGGAGTGCGGACAGCCCGGTCCCCAAGTGGATCTCCGCCTCTCGAGACTGGAAGAGCAGGAAGGATGGAGCACTTTTACAGACCTCCATAAACCGCGCAGCCCATCGAAGGACCGTGAGCAACAACAATAAAAACACAGCCCTGGAAACAGTATGTACCTGCACTCTGGAATTTCAATTCTCCAGGAAAGTCTACAGAATGGATGGAAGGATTAAAAAAGAAAGAAAGAAAGAAAGAAAAATTTATGTGGGTCCTTGGCAAACATGCCAAAGAGAGAGAATGGCCCATGTTCTGGAAACCCAGAACAGGACACTTGGTGGGAGAGCCACCCGTGCATGGTCCATCCCTCCGGAACCTTCATCTGTCTAGAGAGGAGAGCAGGCCCGAGGGGCAGGCAGCTGACCCAGCCCCCACCCACCACAGGCAGCCTCGAACCCTCCCCGGCAGCGGGAGCAGGGCCCAGCCAGAGCTAGAAAGCAGGGCCCTCACAGCAAGGATGGTGAGCACATTTTGCTTTGGACAAGGGAGAAGGCAATGTGGGAGTGAAGCCATTAATTAGTCACACTTGCTAATTAATTATTAACCACGAAGGCGTCGCCTTGGGAAGTTGTGATAACTCAGCCCTGCTTCCCTCCTGGACTGTTGCCGTGCGTAGTAGGGCCACCTGGGCAGAGGGGTGGGTGTGAGAGGAGAGCCCCCCGGCACACCCCCTCTCCTCCAGCGTTCACTGCTAGGGTCAAGGGGTTGGCCTGGCATTTTCAGTGGCCCCAGTCTGATGCTGGGCACACCTGGGGGCTAACTTGTGCCTCCAAGCAGAGCAAAGAGCACAGGACCTGAAGTTGGGAGACTGAAGTCTTAGTTCGGCCACTGCCCATTCCGTCCTCAGAGAGTCACCAGGCCTGGCTGGGCCTCCTTTCCTCGTAGGCACAAAGATTAGACAGTGTCTAGGGAAGGCCCTTTTGGCTCCCTGCTCTGAATCTGGGCCCCCCGGACAACATCAGGCTGGGCAGAAACCCCACACGGCCGTCCCCCTCCTCACTGTGTGGACCCTGCCCGGGTCCTGCCTCCACCGGCAGGACAGAAGTCTCTGGAGCCTGATGTTTTAGGCATTGCTTTCCAATAAAGGCAGTTCGGGGCACATGCCCAACCCCTTCCTAACGCAGGAATCCCTCCCTGCCCTCCAGACCCCCAGTCCCCCGCGGCAAGCCCCAGTCCTGGGTCCTAGGAAGCAGGCCACCTGACCGAACAAGGTCCATGGGAAAAGGCAGAGGAGGAAAGAAAAGGCAAAGAGGGAGGAAGGGAAACAGCAGGGTCCCTCTGGCTGAGCCACTGAGGACCCTCCCCCATCACAAATGTGCCCCCAAAGCCAGCTCCTGGGCCTCTCCCTTTCTCCCGCAGAGCCTGAGGCCTGGGAACTACGGCGGAACAAGGGGCTCCTCATCTAGGCCGACCAGCACCCCCCTATGGTCCCGTGCCCCAGACACAAGGAGGAAGGGGGTGTGCCCCCGGCCACTGCAGGGGCCCCCCCGCTGCCCCCTCGCCCCCAGGGGCCAGCATGCCCCTCAGCCCCAAAGACCTGCTCCACCCCGCCCTGCCCTCACCTGCTTCTGGGGTTTAGTCCAGGATTCCGGAAACAACCCCTGTTCCCAGGTCAGGGGCCTGAGGGGTGTCGCATGCCGCCTCAGGGTGTCCCAGGCCACAGGCTGGCCTCTCTGTACTCTGTCTCTGACCTGGCTCCGGCTCTCCACTCGCCTCCGATGGCCGCACCTCCCTCTGGTCCCGCCTGCTGGCCCGCCTGCCTTCCCTCCTAGGCTGCCTGCCGGGCCAGGGGAACCAGGTTACTTGTTCCGACTTGAGTCAGAGGGGAGGAGCAGGTGAGCAAGTCCTTCCCGGAACTAATCCTGCTGTGGCTGTTGCCAGCGGGCAGCTCCTGGGCCTCTGCACTTCCGGGGGCGGGGAGGGGGCGGGGAGTGAGGAGAAAAGGGCTCCCCAAGGAGGAACCCCAGAAGAAGGCAACAGGGGTCATGTCTTCATGGCCTCAAGGGACTCTAATGCGACACGGTGAGCTGTTAGGTGCACAATTGCCCTCCTGGACCTCAGTTTCCCTTTCCAGAAATCAAGGCCTGCAAGACCCCCAGAAGAGGGTGAAGGTCCGCAGTCCATGGGGATACCAGCAAGAAACTGACAAAGTAACAAGAACCATTGCTCCCTCCATCCATTGAAATGGAAACCAAGGCCTGAGTTTTGTCTCTCCCAAATCAGGTTTTAAAAAGCTTCAGGCAAGGCAGTAACTACGGAACTCCATCTGGGAAGGGTCTAGGGTCCTAAAGAAAGCAAGGGTGGTCTCTCTTTCCATCCTAGACATTTCCCCCCCAGGATCATCAAGGCCTATTTGTTACTTACAGCCATCCCTCAACAGGGTCCACAGAGCACTAAGCCGAACCACAGTCCCGTCCCCTGCTCCACAGGAGAGCCACTGGGACCCCAGCATCTAAGCCCACTCCGCAAACATGAGGGACCAGAGACCAAAATGCAACCTGTTCTCTACAGAAAATAAGCCTCCAGGTCTCCCACCCCACTGATCCTCAACAGAAAAACTGTTCACCACTTTGCCCATTTCACTGAGAGAAGCAAGGGCTAAGGCCACCTGTTGCTACACCATGGACAACACAGAGACGTACCGTAGATTGACTGCACCCCTCGACGTCTCATCCCACTGCCTCCCTTTCTCCCTCTCTGATGCTCCCACTGCACCCCTCAACTGTGGGGCATGGGCACCTCAACATCTCTCTGGATTGCTTCCCTCCCCCACCCCTGACCTCCAAACCCCATGCCCTTCCCCATTCCCCAGGGTCAGGATGACGGAAGAAGTCTGCTCCACCAAGCAACTCCTGTGGAGCTGAGCTGTGTCGCTGATGTCCCCAGAGTCCCTACACACATACCCCGCTCACCTTCACATTCCTCTACACACCTTCTATCCAAACAATGCTAGCCCCAGAGCCCCCGGGCTGACCACCTCCTTCTCTCTCCAGGCTGCGGCTGAGGGGCCCCACAGAGGGCAGACCCCTCTTGCGATGTGGAGCCAGTTTTCAGTCTGGTCTCCCAAAGAGCCTGCAGCCCTTCCCTCCCCCCTAGTCCTCCCCATCCCCCAGTGGGCTTGTCACATTCTTTCAATGACAAACAGAGAGAGATTGATTCAGTGTAACTGGTCCCCTTCCTCCACCTTGCCCAGCCCCCAGCTCCAGGTGGTGCTTGAGGGAAGTTTCTAGAACCAGCTGAAAGCATGTATTTTAATGCACAAAATAAAATTAAGAGAATCACTAAGAAAACCAATCATATTGAAATACAGTTCTAAAAACAGAAAAACATGGTAATATATATGCTTCTTTATTAATATTAAACAGAATCCAGCAGTGGGTAATTTCATAGGAGAGATGAATGTGAACAATAATTCAAGACAGTTACAACCGTAATGTGATGTAAAACTATCTGTGAATTCTGTTAATGGCAAAGTCACAGGTACTGCCTATGGTTTCTTGCCTTCGTACTTGAAGACAACACTAAATTTTTGTTAAAGGTTGGTGTGAAATAAAAATATTTTTTTCCCGTCTAAGTTCACAAACCCTCTGAATTCTATCCACAGCTGCTTTGGCGCCCAGGACCCAGTTAAGAACCCCACCATCAGGGACCCTCCCATCTCTGAGCTCAGAGGAGAGAAACACTGATAATCCACTCACTGCACTGATCCCCTGGAAGTCTCAAAAAACCCCTTATTCCCTCAAATTCACATGCAGCATTTCCTGACCAGCAGAACATGAGGTTTGGGATGGGACCAGCAAACCAGCTCTCCCAAGAACCCCAGATTCAATGGGTCGGATCTCACTATCGGCCGTGCCTGTCAAATCAAAATACCAAAAGGGAGGTGGGCACCCCAGAAACTGGCTGGGAACTTTGGGTTTCAGTGCCTCCCTCCCAGCCAGCCTAGGGGATCCGGGGACTGATCAATGCCCTGCCCCAAATCCCAGAGCGTCGACACCAGGACCACCACTTGGTGGTGGAGGAAGTGGTTTCCTTGAATGGAGTTAGAGGACCTGGAATCTGACTGTTGAAAGGAGCAAAACTACATCTCTTTCGGGTTTTCACTTCCCAAGGACAAGTCCCAAATCAGGAAACTTCCACCCTCTGTAGCCATCCACTCCAACATTTTTTTGAAGTCCCTTAAGTTTCTTCTAATATATGAGACTGGAAGTTGTTTAAAGCATGGGCCTCATCCCACCGTCCTCACATTGCTACCAGCACCCAGCCGAGGACGGTCTCAGGCACTCCTTAAAACCCACTCAATGAATTAACAAAGCAATGGTCGGCCGCGGGGGTCAACCGAGCAGAAAAATGCCAAGGAGCCCGGGACCCTCTAGGCGCAGGCGGGTAGGAGAGGGCTCCTGGGCTGTTTTCCTTCTGCAGTCTCCTCTCTTCCCACCGGGAAAGGTGTGCCCCTCCGGCAGGCGACGGTGCAGTAGGCTAGGGCAGGAGGACGCCACTCCAGCCTGGAATGCGCCCTGAAATCAGACCTCTAGACTTTCCTTAAAAAGCCCCTTTGTCCGGTCCACCCTGCTCCCCTCCCCCACCGCGCCCTCCGCATCCAGGCGGCCCCAGACTTTGCTCCTTTTGTTTGGCTGTTTTCTGGCTTCCCGGAACCTGGCCGGGGGATCCACGGGCATGGGGAAGGTCGAAGGAGAAGGGTTGGGGAGTCGGAAATGTGCACTTTGGGTAGGACCTTGAAATTCCCTCCCCTTTTGTAAATGACTCCATTCCCTGTAGGGCCAGCTCCGCTAAGGCCGAAGGCCACGGGTTCAGGAGCTTGAACCCCCAGCTCGCCCGCGCTGCGGCCCCCTAAGTTTCCCCCCTTACCTGTCCCATGGAGCGCTGGCGCCGCCCGCCTGTCCCCGCGCCCCCCGTGGCTGCCTCGCAGCTTCAGGACCTGTTTGTCCAGGCCATCTCCTCTCTCCCCGAGCCTCCCCCCGGCCTTCCCTCCCGGGAGGTATTTCATTTAACTTCGGCATTTGCAGCATCCCAAATGTTAAAGATCCCAAGACATCTGTCCCCTGGGGCATACCAAGGCCCAGAGGAAAGAGGGGAAAGACGCAGGAAGGGATTCGAGATTCCGAGCCACGAATCGGGGCGGGGCCCCCTGTCGGGGTGGTGAGGTGCCAGCAGGAACGGGTTTCCTTGGGAGACCCCCGTCCGAGGGGGCGAGGCTGCCCCCTTCTCCCGCTTTGGGGCGCGGGCGTGGCGGGGCACCCCCGGCGCTGCCGGTTTCCGCCGCCCGGGCGGGAGGAGGCTCCGCTCTCCGGCCGAGGGCCGCCTTTCATCCGCGCGCTCCGGCCCGACCGGGGGCCGTCCCCATTCCCGGAGACCCCGGGTGAAAGGATGAGAGAAGCGGCAAGAGGGCGCCGCGCCCCTCCCTCGCACGCCCCTTCCCCCTCCTCTCCGGTCCCCTTCTCCCTCGCTGGGCACCGCGCTGGCTGCGGAGCCACCGCGCGCTGGCGCCGCCGGAATTGCCTCCCCCTCCTCCGGCCCCAGCCCGGTCCTCCTCCTGGGCGCCGGCGGGCCGCACTCCGGCCGGGCAAGGAGAGGAGCCCAGTCCTGGTAGGAGCGCCCCCTACTGTTACCGCTAGCCTCGTGCCCCTGCAGCCATCCATTCATTCACTTCTCCCTGCTTTCGTCTGTGCAAGAATCTTACTGAGCACCTACTAGTGCTCAGCACGGTGGATCACAGTTCAAATTCTTCCCTGGATGATTCCCCAGTTGAGGCGAGTAACCAAGCAGCAATAGTATGAATGAAGTAAGGGCTAGAATCCAGGGCCAAGAGAGACAGAGACAGAGAGGAGAGGAGAAAAGGCTGGGCCAGACGGAGGGCAGCAAAAGCGGGAGAAGGCAGTGCCAGGGGAATTTGGGAGGTATAAGGAGGATTTTGAGGCAGCAACGACGGGATATACAAAAGCATAATGGCAAAGAAGCACAGTAGGTTCTAGGGGCTACAGGGAACTTAGGGTGTAGGATGAGGTGGAAGGGAAAAACTGAAAACAAAGACAAGGCTAGAGTGGCAGGCAGAGACTCATCAGGAAGAAGGGCAGCTCTGTGCGGTTGTCTAGGTTGTGTACCATACTAAGAGGGAGGACTCACCCGTGTTCCACCTACCAAATTGTGTGCCCTCGTCCTGCCTAGAGACGGCGACTTTTTCTCATTCGTACAAAGGCACTATATGAACTAAGTTGACTGAAGAGCTCTGTGGGCTAGCTAAGATTTAAGATTTTTATCCTGAAGCCAAAGAGAGGCTAATTATACTAGTCAAGGTTCTCCAGAGAAACAGAATCAATAGGATATAAATGTGTGTGTGTGTGTGTATATATATTAGAGAGAGACAGAGATGGAGAGAGAGATTTATTTTAAGGAATTGTTTCATGCTATTGGAAATGCTGACAAGTCCAAAATCTGCAGGGCGGCCTGACATGCTGAAGACCCAGAGAAGATTCCAGCTGAGTCCAAAGGCACTCTGCTTACAGAGTTCCTTCTTCATGAGAGGAGGTCAGTCTTTTTTCTATTAAGGCCTTCATCTGATTGGATGAGGTCCACCCATATTATGCAGGATAATCTGTTTTACTCCTGTCTACTCTTCCTTTAAATGTTAATCTCTTTTAAAAATACCTTCACAGAGGGGTGCCAGGCTGGCTCCTTGGTAGAGTGTGCAGCTCTTGATCTCTGGCTTGTGAGTTTGAGCTCCATGTTGGGTGGAGAGACTACTTAAAAATAAAAAAAATTAAAATGCCTTCACAGAAACATCTAGAATAATATTTGACCAAATATCTGGGTACCACAGACCTAGCCAAGTTGACACATGAAATTATCCAGTCCACTACCACAAACTGCCTATCCAGAACCTAGGCAGATTCATCTTTAGATCGATGAGCAAATGGAGTGGGGAGAGTTTAGAAACAGAGCTATATAGGAGGTAGATCTTGCTTGACTTCACAACTGACTTACTAAAGACATGGCAGGCGGGAAGCAGGAAGAGGCAAGGGTTTCCCAAGTTTCTAGCTTGAGAGTTCAGGGGAAGATGTATTCACCTGAGGACATTGAAGGTTATGTCCAGTGAGCAGCCTAGTTGGGGGGGGGGCAGCTCTAAAGCACAAGGAAGTTTGGAGAAAGAGGCTTGGGGGCCACCAGAGAGCTGCAGCTCTGGGAGTGGGTGAAATCACCCAGGAAGGGTGTGTAAAATGAGAAAAGCGGGATGGGGAGGGGGATGCGGAATTCTGGGAACTTTTAAGGGATAGACAGAGGGTAAAGTGCCTTTGAAGGTAAACATTATTATATTACTCATGAAATGGGACAGTTTGTTGAAACACTGATTTGCCTTCCTTCTCCCTTCCCACTCACTGCTCCCTTTTCTCTGGGAGGAAATCAGAAGCTTCTGGAAGGCCTTAACCCCAAGCCTCCTGAGACAATGCCAGGGGTCCTGAGGTTCAAGGGCAGAGATGTGGCTTTTGGAGGCCAGGAAAAAGAGGTGTGATGACCTGGGAATATGAAAGAAAATAGTGTGTGTCCTGAGCAGCCAGGACCCTGAACACTACTTCATGCAGTGCCCAGGGTGGTACCAGGGCTGGGAGGTGGGGTGCCCAGGCCCAAGTTTCTAGCCTTGACATAACCACACACCACACATATCCAGGAAGCAGGAGCTCAGGCTACAAGAGACCCCTAGAGCAGCTAGATGCCAGCCCTTACCCTGCTCTCTGGCACTCCCCTAAACCTTCAGGATTCTGCTTGAGAAAATAGCAGTTTTTGCCATCCCAGAGACCCAGAACAGAATCAAATTGATTTATGGACCTGGCCTTGGAATATGTCGGGGGTCGGGGGGTGGCACGAAAGGGCGTGGTGGAGACTACGGCAAATTCCAACACTGAGGCTCTGTCTCAGGGCAGCCATCCCTGCAAATGTCATGAGAAAAGGGCTTCTATTTTAAAAACAAATGCTGGAAATCCAAACATTCCTGTGAAATCTTCTGATTTGTATGCATTTGATTCTTTTATTAAAAATTCAATAGAAGTCAAGCAAAATGTATCTGCACTCCTTGGACTGTAGCTTGAGTTGCTGCTGCTCGGCTCTGGGCACAGAGCCCGGGACTGGTCTGAGTAGGGTCTGAAGAAGCCAGGGCTGGGGAGGGGGTGCCCCAGAATTCTCCCTGCCCGTGGGAGCTGCTAACCCAGGTGTCCTCAGGCCCTTGGGCCTAGCAGAGGATGAGGCTCACTCACCTTGTCCACCCTCCCCTCCCCCCCCTCCGTGGGCTGGGTGAAGAGAATGAGTCGATTCTCAGTGGCCCAGACGGTGCCCTGCTGATGCCCTCGGCAAGAAGCCTTTTGGAAACCCCAGAATGACTCGGAGCCCGAGGCCCTGTTTCCTCTCCTGACTGCATCCTGCAGCTCCCAGCTGGGGGCAGGTGCAGGAGGGGCACTGCCCGTTGGCATCTGCCTCTGTGGGCCAGAACCTTCTCGACGGGGCACAGGCTGGCGGCAGGCAGGTGAGTAGCTATGGGAAATGCGTACGACCACCTTAGGGGGTCAAGCCAGGGGGGTTCACTCCACTGCCCCAAGGGAAGAGCAACTGGGGCCAAGACATTGAGTTTAGAGAGCTGCTTGGAATGCAGGACAGACCCATCAGTGGGGCTCAGACTCCTGCATTGCATGCGATGGAAAAGGAGCCCACTTCCCCAAGATACAGCAGCATCCTGCAGGCCAGCAATTCTCAGCTGGTTTCTGGATGCCACCAGATCCTCTCCACTGTGCTTAGAGTCCTGCCCCTTACCCTTCCCACCTTCTCTCTCTTCCCTTGCATTTTCCTTTCACCTTCTCTCCTTCTTCCTTCCCTTTCCTCTCCACCTCCTCCATCCGAGCCACCAGGCCTCCCGTAGGATTCCAGGGGCCACAGCACTGTGTCTGAGCACCTCCTGTGGAGAGCGCTGGCCCCTGAGACGCCGCCGTCATCCTCTCTTCCCCTACTGCTCAAGCCTTAGTTATAGCTTGCTCTCCCTGGTGGGACCACCAGGGGGCGATAGTTGATCGCTCTTGGTTCTGGACTGATGCTGTGCTGGTGTTTCTTCTCTGCACCCCGGAGGAAAAAAATCCTGAGAGTGAAAGTGACAGTGACGAGGGAGGAGTGAAGTTGTTCTAGGCTCTAATCTAGACTGAGACTTCCTTGCTTCCTATAGTCCAGCTGATGGAGGACGTGGATCCTTCCTCTCCCGAGGGCTGAACTGGCCCCTCCCTCACCGCAAGCCCCAGCCCCCAGTCTCCAGCCTAGCTCCCCTTGCGCTGGGTTCACCACCCAGCTTGCCCTCAGGCCCTGGTCTCCAGCCATCCTTTCTTCTGTGTCTAGAGACCCAGAGAATTTGAAAGTTTTAAAAAAAATTTTTTTTAAGATTTTTTTATTTATTCATGTGTTTATTTATTTGAGAGAGAGAGAGCAAGAGTGCAATCGAGGCCGGGTTTGGGAGGAGGGGTAGGTGCAGAGTGAGAGGAAGAAGCAGACACTTTGCTGAGCAGGGAGCCCAATGCGGGGCTCTATCCCAGGACCCCTGGGATCATGGCTTGAGCCAAAGGCAGATGCTTAACCGACTGAGCCACCCAGGCGCCCCGAGATTTGAAACTTTAAGAAAAGATAGTGAATTATGTTAAAAACAATACAACTACAACGATAAAAAGCTAAATACCACAGAGCAGAGAAAGCAGTGATTATTGTGGGGCTTTCAAATACGGCGGAACCAGCATCCCGGCAGACAGGACGTGTGGGTCCTGAGGGAGTCTCTGCTCCCAGCTCTCCTTACCCCCCTTCCAGTGCCCACAGAGAAAGCCTGCATCTGCTTGAAGTCAGACGGCACCTAGTAAGACTTTGTCAGCCTGGTCCCCACTGCATTTCTTCCCTGGCAGGGTTATGTGTGGCGGAGAAGTCCCAGGCCCCTGGGAGCAGACCCCGGGCCCCCAAATCCCTGTCCGAGCTGTACCTCGGGTGATGAGTTCGAGCAGCTGGCAGCGGAGGTGGCGGGAAAGATGGAGGGTGAGAGTGGGTGTCTGCCGCTCTGATCAGAGCTGGATTATTAGAAATCCGATAACCTGCTGCTTTTCTCAAACGCCTGGAGATAGAGGTGCCCTCCAAAGTAGCACCTGACCTACTTGGGGCCTTTCCTCACTTTACCTGGTAGGTGGTTATTGAGCAACCCAGGGACATAATTTTAGGAGAGATATAAAAAGTACGTGTTTTGGACTCAGACAAATTACCCTCAGTTTCTTCCTCTGTAAAATGGGGATGGTGGACCCGCGGGTGTGGCTGTGGGGAGGATAGTGAAATCAACGTAGATAAGATAGTTTTTAGCATTATGTAATTATCAAGGAATCTCTCCAGTCAAAGTTGGGCTCCAACTCATGACCCCGAGATCAAGAGTCACATGCTCCTTGGACAGAGCCAGCCAGGCGCCTAGGAAAGGTATTGATTTTTAAAAAAATTTTTACTTATTTTTTAAATATTTATGTATTTGCCAGAAAGAGAGAGAGAGAAAGAGAGCACAAGCAGGAGGAGCAGTAGGCAGAGGGAGAAGCAGTCTTCCTGCTGAGTAAGGAGCCCAATGCGGGACTCGATCCCAGGATCCTGGGGTCATGACCTGAGCCAAAGGAAGACACTTAACCAACTGAGCCACCCAGGCATCCTGGTAGTGATTTTTTTAAAAGACATTTTCCCCCACATTCCTAATCTTAAAAGAAAAATAAGTTCTTCTTCCTCACACCCAACTCTCATGAAAAAAAAAAAAAACATAGAAACTTCTGCATGATAATTATGACTTCAGTGGTCCAAACCTGTTTACTGGTGACCAAGTTTCACTTCCTGTGGTTTAGCAGCTCCAGGCTTCAAAAGGCCACCCTCCTCCTGTGACCAGCCCTGGGCCTGGGGCCTTGGCATGTATTTACTAGAAACAAATTCATACCTCCCACTTCTGTCTCCTCCTAAAATACTCAGTGTGATGAGAAAGGAAGAGAAAGGAGAATGGTTTACCTTGAGGTACAATGCTCTTAAAATCCATTGAAATGGTCCATAAACCCAGCTCTGTGTGACCTCTTCGCACCTCCCACCCCAAAGCTCTTGTCCAAGCGCCTCTGTTACTGGTCAGTGCATTTCCATCTGTTTGTTCATAAATTCATGCACTAAAAGTGTTCTAAGTGCTTTGATAGCTCTGTGGGGGTGTGGGCAGAGAAAGGGCACTTACTGATTGGAGTCAGTTCTGTGAAGTGGTGAAAGGCACCAGGCAGGATGGAGGGGGGTCTTTTTTTTCTTTTTTTAAGATTTTGTTTATTTATTTATTTATTTATTTATTTATTTGTTTGTTTGTTTGTTTGTTTGTTTATTTGTCAGAGAGAGAGAGAGAGCGCACAAGCAGGCAGAGTGGCAGGCAGAGGCAGAGGGAGAAGCAGGCTCCCTGCCAACCAAGGAGCCGGATGTGGGACTTGATCCCAGGACCCTGGGATCATGACCTGAGCCGAAGGCAGCTGCTCAACCAGCTGAGCCACCCAGGCATCCCTTGAGGGGGGGATCTTGAAGCAAAGTTAAGCTGGGTGTTCGTGATGGGCAAAAGCCCCCTAAGCTGAAACCAGGGAGGAGAAGCCACTCAGTTTGTCCAAGAAACTTCAGATATGTCTTGGATGCTGGAAAGTGGGTGGTGACTACTGTCTATCCTTGCCCACTGCTAGGAGCTGGGATTCCAGAAGGCACAGCTAAAAAATTGAAAAATAATCTCTATACACCCAAATGCTAATGGTATTTACTTCTGGGGAGGGGGCTGGCCTGGGGACTGGGGGATGAAGAGGAATTGAGCTTTGTTTATCATTTCTGTGTGGACTTTTTGCTGCAAAAATGTATTCTTTATTCATATGCAATTTCTGCAATTTAAAATTAATTGTTAAAATTAATAGTTTAATACTTTTTATTATGAATACTTTCCAACATAAATAAGAGTCTAGTATAATGAACTCTCACTTATCCATCACCTAGACTTAGCGATTATCAACATTTTCCTATATTTCCTTAGTTTATCTTTTCTTTAGCAAAATGTTTTAAAGAACGTCCCACACATGGTGACATACCACTTCAAAATGTTTCAGAGCACATCTGTGGGGAAAAAAAACTGGACATTTTCCTTAAAGAATCATTTGATCATTATAACACAATAGCCCCTTAATATTACCTAATACCAAGTCACATTCAAAGTTCCCCAATTGTCCCACCGCTGTCTTTTAAAGGTGGTCTGTGTTTATCTGGATCCAGGTAAGATCTACACATTGAAATTGTGTGGGTCCCTCACCTGATTTTTCTTTTTTATCGTGACTTGTTGAAATCAGGTCAGTTGTCTCATGAAATGACCTACATACTGTGTTTTATCTGCTTGCCTCCTCGCATTGTCACTGAACTTGCTCCTGACCCCTATATTTGTCATTGTGTTTTCTCCCCTCTCACTGGGAGCTAGTCCCTGAGGCAATAGGGGAGCATCTGGTAATGGTCCAGCCCCCACCCCGTGGCTTTAGCATCCACCAGGCATCATTGCCTGAATCAATTATTTCCTTCGAGGTTGCAAAAGGTGATTTTTTTGTTTCTATTTAAAATAATTTTTTTCTTAAAAAGCAGTAAACTTCATACGGTGTGGCCAATCGCCTCCTTTTTGACCTGTCTTCCAAATTCAGATTATGATATAAGAAAACCCCCAAAAGATGTCCCTGTTGATTTATTATATTTTAAAATAACTTCCCTGTTTACGGAGCCTGCTGGGGGCCCCCCCGGAGAGGCTCTGCTCAGGTGTCTTTCGAGACTTTAACTGCCGAGAGTACCCAGGCCCCATATGCTTGGGTCTCTCTTGGTACTGAACCACAGAGAAACAGATTCTGAAATGTCAAAATGCATTTATTAAGTGGACTGAGAAATGAATTTTATTTTCTGACTCGATGTTGCTTGTTAGTCTCGCCTTGTTTGTGGTAATGGATAGCGTGGTTGAGTTGTTGCCTTTGCATGTGTGCGGATTGTTTTGCCGTGATTGTTTGATTTTTAATTGATGGATATATGCTTCCAGCCTTTTGGTGGGTGCATTTTATAAAATATTTAAAATATTTTTAAAAGCAAGACATTAGATAAGTCTCTGGAGAACAGGTTGGGCCTGTAATCGTGGGACTGTGGGCCAGAGGGGTCCCCCTCATCCTGCCCCCACCCAGGGCTGGGCCCTTGTCTGCAGCAGCCCGACCACCCACTGCTGGACATGACCCCTTAGCAGAGCAGCTGTGTGTGGGAGGCTGCCTGCCCCACTCATGTCAGGGAACGCTCCAGGCTCAAGGCAGTCCCCGCCTGAAGAGACGGAGTGACCAGGGTCTACTCCCAGGCTTTCACTCAAGGGGCACTCTGGTCAACCAATTCTCAGGAAATCAAGGATTATAAAAGTGATTTATTCACACAGTACGGAATTCTTTGTATAATTTTGAGTTTCAAAAAAGAGGAAAAGAAAAATAGCATTTTACTCCAAATCAAAGGTCTGCGTGGCTTTTATTTCTTTTATGCTCATAAGCCCACACTTTCCGTCTTGTGTGTATGTGTGTGGGAGGGAGACTCAAGTTGTCCGTGGTTGTTCTTCAGGGGATCTGGAAATCTTTTTAATCTCTGTAGCCCCACGGCCCTGCTGACTAAGTGACACATAGCAAATGCAAAATGAAAATGTGGTGAATCAGTGAATCAGAGAAGAGAAATCCCAAGCCGTGGTAGAATTCAGTTCCACTTAACGAATTAGTTTGTATTGTTTATTTTACTCCCATCGATTATAGCAAACATCAAATGCTTGATATGTGTCACGTAGTTCTAAGCACCACATGTAGTAACACATTTAACTTTTTCACGTGCCACTGAGGTAAAAAACATGATTCCCATTTTACAGATGAGGATTTTGAAGTGGAAAGGGTCGAATATCTTACCTGGGTAACAAAGAAGGTGAGAAGCAGAGCTGGGATTTGAACCCAGGTGGCGGCCCCAGCTTATGCACTAAGGCACTATGTTACACTGTTTTTCACAGTTGATCCATCAGGGTCTAAAATAATAATAAAGAATTACCGACATGCACTTCATTACATTCATGTGCCACGCTACCTGTTAAAGTGTTTCCAAAATGCATTGTTTATGAGTCCACAGCTCCTGCTCTTCAGGTGGGGGGTTTTGGTGTTTCGAAGGAGACAGGCCATCAGAGGTGATGGAATGACGGAGGACACCGGGGGAGAAGAGCCTGCAGGAGGGGAAGCAGGTGGCAGGGAGTTCTGTTCGGTTTGGAACGGGCATCCCAGACCAGGCCTGAGCTGGATGGGAAGATTGCTCGCTGGTGTGTGTTTATCAGAGCGAAAGCTCCTGAGCAAGCTCAGTGTCTAATAAGGAGGTTGGTTAGTTACATTATGGTTTATCCACAGGGAGCAGGGAGCCTTCAAAAGTGACCATTAGGAAATCTATAGAGTGGCATAGAAAAATGTTTATGGTATATTCCAGAAAACAGAACAAAACAAAGCAGAACATGTCCTGAGGACAGCAATGTAAGATGTGATGGTGATAGAGAAGCGTTGGAAAGAGAATGTGCCCACGTGAAAATTACTGCTATTAGGGTGGAGGGTCTGGAGTGATTTTACTCTTTTTTCCTTTCTTTTTTTTTTTTTTTTTTAGATTTTATTTATTTATTTGACACAGAGAGAGAGAGATCAGATCACAAGTAGGCAGAGAGGCAGGCAGAGGGAGGGGGAAGCAGGCTCCCTGCCGAGCAAAGAACCCGATGCAGCCTCGATCCCAGGACCCTGAGATCATGATCTGAGAGGCTTTAACCCACTGAGCCACCCAGGCGCCCTGATTTTACTCTTAATATGACATTTTTCTCTCTTTATGGTAATCGGAATTTTTAAAAACGAAACCTGAGAGGATTTGGAATGATTTGTTATTAAAAAGAGAGAGAGAGAGAGAGAGAGAAAGGAAGCATCCAAGACTTTGCTTAAAAAGAAAGAATTCAGCAAGTCTTGTGTCCTCTACCACGCTGTGACTTTGTGTGTAGGATTCCATATGGGGACAGCACGAAGCTTGTTTTATGGTGGCTGGGGCTGAGGCGAAGAGACATATTGGATTAGAGACGAGATGCAAGTATGCACATCATGAAGACAGTCATTTTCAGAGCAGGGTGCGCGAGATTAATCACCCTGTGTCTAGCACATCTCCCGGGGGCAAACCACAGCCTCCACCCAGACATGAGCAGCCGTTGTCTCAGATCTGTACTTCAGGCTTTGCTGCCCACCAAAGCCAAGCCTCTCTGCTTTCACTGCCTAACTTGCCAGTTAGGACTACCCAGGCAATGTGGGGGAGGGGAGTGGTTTGCACTGTTTCTCCCCATTTTGATCCCTTATCTCACACATCTGCAAAGAGCCCCATTCATCCTCTCATTCTGATGCCTAAGCCCTCCTCAGTGAGGGGACCCTGATTATATTAGTCTCGGTTCTCCAAAGAAACAGAACCAATAGAAGAGATAAATATATCTATTATATATATATACATATATATATCCCCATCTAAATCCAACCATCTCTCTATCTAAAGACGTGTATTATAAGAAATTGGCCCACACCATTACAAAGGCTGAAAAGTCCCAAAATCTGCAGTTGGTAAGCTGGAGACCCAGCAGAGAGTTGATGATGTAAATTCCAATCCCAGTGTGAGTCCAAAGGAAGAAGACTGATGTCATGGNTACCATTACAAAGGCTGAAAAGTCCCAAAATCTGCAGTTGGTAAGCTGGAGACCCAGCAGAGTTGATGATGTAAATTCCAATCCCAGTGTGAGTCCAAAGGAAGAAGACTGATGTCATGGCTCAGACAGTCAGGTAGAGAGTGGATTCCTGCTTAGGCAGCCTTTTTGTTATGTTCAAGCCTCTGATGGATTGGATGAGCCCCCTGTCTCCCACCTTCCTCCTCCCCCTACCAGCCACATGAGGAGAGCAATGTTCTTTACTCAGTCTACTGATTCACATGTGAATCTCATGCACACCTGTGGACACACTCAAAATAACACTGGACCAAATGTCTAGGCACCTTGTGGTCCCCCCGTCAAGTTGACACAAAAAATTAACCATCACTTAACCATTGATCTTTTGAGAACAGAAATAGGATAATTCTATGCAGGGCCAGTACCGGTGATCTTGACCTTGGTGTGCCATTTGGTTTAGTACTGATGAGTGATAAAAAGGGTAAGGCAGGTGCTAGTAAACTAGTGGAAGATGGAAGCTGACTTGAGCTGTGGGCCAGGGCGCATGGGTTTTAAATTCTGCCATGTGTGTGTGACCCCTGGGGAGTCAATAGAGCTCTTGACAGGCACTTTAGCTCCTTCATCTATAAAATGGGGATAATAATACAAGTTCCTTAGGAAAGATACTTGTACAAGTTACATAAGTTCTCCAAGACTCAACTCTTTAATGTCTAGAACAGGGACAATAAATTCTATACCTCATAAAATTGTTGTGAGGATTAATATATATAAAATCTTTAGCTTGGTGCCTCTCATATACTATGTGCTCAATAAATATTAACTATCATTTTAATATCTACTTCAGAGAGATGTTGTAATCACCAATTACATATAAAGTCTTTGGAATAATATAATAAGATGGTATAATCTTGTGTCCTTTTAAAGTTGGGCAGATACCAAATTGACAAATATTTTTAAAAATAATAATTCCTATAAAATGTCAACTAAAAATACCTAATAAAATCATTAATTAGTATCCAGTAATAAATATTTTTATTTATTTTTTGTCTAAAAAAAATTCCTGGTGGTGTTTGTTAAGGGTGTGGTGAATGGGCACTCACATACACCTTTAGAGAGAATATAAATTTTCCAAGAATTTGGCACAATGTACCAAAAGCCTCAAACTGTTTATAGTCTTTGATGCACACTTTCACTTCTAGGATTCACCCTAAAAATTAATGATAAATGGTTACAGAAATCTTTGTACAAGGATGTTCATCATAGAATTATTTATAAGGGTGAAAAATTGAAATAAGAGTAGGGGTTTGGGGGTGCCTGACTGGCTCTGTTGGAAGAGCGTGCAATTCTTGATCTTGGAGTCATAAGTTCCCATGTTGGCTGTCTCTACAGAGACTTTAGAGTCTCTGATTAGTCTCAAGATTACTTTAAAAGATAAATAAACTTTAAAAAAAAGTTTAAAAAAAAGTTTAAAAAAAAGGGGCTTGGTTACATAAATGAGATTGTATTTCATATAATGATGTAAACTTAAAAACATGTTTTAGAAAAATATCTAGTGATATGACAAAATATGGTGTATTGCAACCTGAAGAAAGCAGGCTATGAAATAGTGTATATGGGGGCACCGGGCTGGCTCAGTTGGTAGAGCATTGACTCTTGATCTTGGGTCATGGGTTCAAGCCCCATGTGGGGTGTGGAGCCTATTTAATTAAAAAAAAAAGTGAGTGCCAAAATAATGTATATTAATATACATTCCACATATATTTACTGAGTGCCAGTTTTGTGCCAGGCACTGGGTATTCACTTGGGAACACAACAGACTCAATCTATAGTCTCATGTAGATTATCCCCAATTTAGCAGGGAAAAAAATGTACACATTTATTGTTATATACATAGGAAAATATTCTAAGGTATCTTTTCATGGTGGAATGATGGGTGTTTTTCATATTTTCTTTTGTATTTTCCTGTAATTTCACTTCTTATTAATAAAGAATCAGTGTTATTTTAATTATCAGAAGAAAACTCTTAAAAATTAAAAAAAAAAACTGGGGCGCCTGGGTGGCTCAGTGGGTTAAAGCCTCTGCCTTCAGCTCAGGTCATGATCTCAGGGGCCTGGGTTCAAGCCCTGCATCGGGCTCTCTGCTCGGCAGGGAGCCTGCTTCCTCCTCTCTCTCTGCCTGCTTCTCTGCCTGCTTGTGATCTCTCTCTGTCAAATAAATAAAATCTTTTTTAAAAATTTAAAAAATTTAAAAAATTTTTTTTTAATTTGAGTATAGTTGACACACAATGTGACATTAGTTTCAGGTGTACAACATAGTGATTCAACATCTCTACATCATGCTATGCCCCCCACAGGTGTAACTGTCATCTGTCACCAGACAACGGGAGTGCAATATCATTGGCTACATTCCCTGTACTGCACATTTTATTCACATGACTTATTCGCGTATTCATTCCATAACTGGAAGCTGGGATCTCCCACTCCCCTTCACCCGTTTTGCCCATCCCCCCCTTCCCTCAGGCGACCACCAGTTTGTTTTCTGTATTTCTAGGTCTGAGTCCACTTTTTGTCTGTTTATTCATTTGTCTTATTTTTTTTTTTTTTTGGATTCCATATACAAGTGAGATTATATGGTATTTGTCTTGGAAATTCTTAAAATTTTTAAGAGAGAGCCTAGGTAGGTCAGGGAGTCAACGAGTGTGAGCTGGGTTCAGAACAGGGAGAGCAAGCACCTCTTTGGGTATCACATGGGAAGGGATAGCCTGGGAAGAGAGGGCAGGAGGGTTTGACCAAGGTTTGAGCTGCAGTGTTTGCTTCTCTACGCGCTTGACCAAGCCTCTTTACTCGTCAGTTTCATTGTCAGTAAAATGAAGCTAATCATTCCTGCCTGCTGCGGGGTCATGAGAATTGATGAAATCATGTGTGTGTGCCTTTTAAATGTGATATGTTACACAGACATAACTAGTGTTATTATTACCTTAAACAAGTGACTTCCCATCTCTGATCCTCGGTGTCCTCCTAGAACGGTCAAAATGGGGTTCTAGCTCTAAAGTACTGTGAGGTAGTAAATGTGAATCTCAGCCAGTGTCAACTTTCAGAGAAGATGTCATTACACACCCAATACACACTTCTTGACTTTGGTGATCATAAAGTGGAAGAGCGATAGCACAGCTTTGCTTCCTCTTTTCCTCTTCCTCTGCAAGCAGTCCCCGGTCTGTTGGCCATGGGTCTCTCTCCCATTTACCCCATTCCCCTGAGGCTGGGGAGCTCGGAATGGGGCAGGGGTGGTCAGGGGCTTCCTGCGGGTCACTCCCGCCCGGTAAGGGAGAGATTTAGACTTGATAAGGTCTACCACATGAGAAGCCCTCCCGAGGGTCCAGAGTCCTCACTTTAACCCCAGAGAGACACGGGGACTGAGTCATATCACCAAGGGCAGCTTTGCCAGCTCTGCCATTCTTCTGAACTCCTCAGATCACTCATCACCCCGGAGGGGGCCCTGGGTTCCCACACTGTGCCCTGAGAAAGAACCTTGGAGGTCAAGGGAGGTGAGAAGAAAAGCCCAGAATTAGTCACAAGAGTGAAGTCAGAATCACACATGGCAAATATGCCCAGCCTTTGACCAGGTGCTGACCTTTTTTCTTTTCTTTTTTTTTTTTATCCATTTTTTTTCATTCAAGTATAGTTGATGCTGACCTTTTCAAACCCCAGAGCAGCTCCACCCTTCTCACCTCCACAGTGAGGGAGGGCGAGGGCCAGAGGGCCAGGGCAGGGAGGGGCGGCGGGGGTGGGGATGCCGACTGGGACGGGAGGGGGCGGCGGGGCCTGGAACCAGATAATCCCAAGGCGGGGCGGGCTCCTGTGGTTTGTTTGTCTAAAACACCACAGCTTACAAAGTACTTTCAAGAACATGATTTCCTTTGATCTACCCGGCAGCCCAAGCGGACATAATCATCTCCATCCTTCAGATGAAGAAAGTGAGGCTCACAGGCAGAGAGACACCCCAGGACAGGCAGCTAGTTGTGGCTGCGGGAGGCAGGGCCCAGGACGATGTTAGCCCCGGAGCTTTGGCAGTTTCACGTCCCTTTGATAACCGCCCTTAAAAAAAAAAGTTATATACATTTCATGAATAAAGAGGTGGAGGGGGAGAGGGGTCTGTAATCCCCTTACTCTAACACAATCACTGCTAACATTTATTGAATTTCCTCTAGACTTTCTTCTGTGCCCTTTTATCAAACATGCATAAAATGACATAGCCTTCATATGATGATGTGGTTCTGATGATCATTCCTCCGACAGGCAGCTCGCGAGTGCCTACTGCAGGCCAGGCAGTGTTCCAGGCAATGGGAATACAGCACTGAATAAAGCAGACTCCCTTCACTTATGGAGCCCTTATTCTGATGTGAGAGACAATGAACAAAGATAGATGGCATTTCCTTCCTTAGCACCACAAGAAAAGCAACATACCTGTAATGCTTAAAACTTGTGCGAGACAAAGAAAAGAGTGAAAGATAGTTTTGTCCACATGACGTCATGGCATGCAATGTTTTCCTTTACCAAAACCCATCAAACAATTATTGAACTTGAAGTGAGTGGGTGTTCAACACACACAATTTTGTTACCATCTTTTCTTTTATGGTCAACATTTTCCAATCCCTCCTTTAAGCAGCATCTTAAAAACTTGCATAACAACAGCCCATGATGTTAACGAAGGCATCGCACCACCAGACATTCAGGTTGTTCCTGAACAGTCTTTAAGAATGTATTAGAACGGGCGCCTGGGTGGCTCAGTGGGTTAAAGCCACTGCCTTCGGCTCAGGTCATGATCCCAGGGTCCTGGGATCGAGGCCCACATCGGGCCCTCTGCTCAGCAGGGAGCCTGCTTCCTCCTCTCTCCTCTCTCTCTGCCTGCCTCTCTGCCTACTTGTAATCTCTCTCTCTGTGTCAAATGAATAAATAAAATCTTTTAAAAATAAAAAAGAATGTATTAGAACTTAGTGCATCAA
Source organism: Ailurus styani (assembly GCA_002007465.1). Lineage (NCBI taxonomy): Eukaryota > Metazoa > Chordata > Mammalia > Carnivora > Ailuridae > Ailurus > Ailurus styani. The sequence goes on from LNAC01000043.1 coordinate 5,514,210, forward strand.
ATTTTTCTTATTTAGTATTATTGTCTTAGTTGAGAATGGCAAACATGAAATCAGAGGGTCACAGGGAATGAAGATTTTGGAGGGTTGGGATATGAATATTTTTTAAAGCTCTGGGTATTGATTGACAAATTGCTTTCTAAAAGAATCTGCCCTTTGGGTGCCTGGGTGGCTCAGTCAGTTGTCTGCCTTTGGCTCAGGTCATGAACTCAGGGTCCTGGGATGGAGTCCCGGGCTCCTTGCTCAGCAGGGAGCCTGCTTCTCCCTCTCCCTCTGCCTGCAGCTCTGTCTGCTTGTGTGCACACTGTTTCTCTCTGCGTGTGTCAAATAAATAAATAGAATGGAAAATAAAGAAAATAAAAGAATCTGCCTTTTAACACTCCTGTCAGCAAAATACGTGAAGTGCTCATTTATCCAGCTCTTTCCTGAGCCTGTGCCTCGCCTTCCTCAGTGCAAACTGGAAGTTTACTGGTCCTCTTTCACTCTTGTGTGAGTATAAAAGAAAATGTCTGGGCTCCTGGGTGGCTCAGTGGGTTAAAGCCTCTGCCTCTGGCTCAGGTCATGATCTCAGGGTCCTGGGATTGAGCCCCGCATCGGGCTCCCTGCTCGGCGGGGAGCCTGCTTCCCCCTCTCTCTCTGCCTGGCTCTCTGCCTACTTGTGATCTCTCTCTATCTGTCAAATAAATAAATAAAATCTTAAAAAAAAAAAGGAAAGAAAATTTCCAAGGGACCCAAGGCAGACTAATTCAGGGACCTGTGCAAACAGAGGGAGGGAACTTTCTCCCCACATGGGCTGTAAACCCAAGTTCTGCAGCGGGAGGGAAAGGCTGAGTTTCAGTAAGTACTCCAGGGGGGGCTATGAAATCCCACCTGTGCATGGAAAAACCTTCTTCCCATCTGTCTTTGGGGAGCTCAGTTAGTCAGTAAGTCAGGAGAATTGGTGGGAGTAGTGGTGGAACCTTAGTCAGAATGGCCAAGGGAAGTGCCTGGCCTGTGCGCTGAGGTTTCTCCACATCCCAACCCATGTGCAAGCTAGTGTCCCCATCCTGCAAGCCCAGCATATGACACAATAATTTCTTCCTTCTTTTAAAGATTTATTTATTTATTTAAGTAATCTCTACACCCAACATGGGGCTCGAACCCACGACCCCGAGAACAAGAGTCGCATGCTCCTTGGACTGAGCCAGCCAGGCAACGCGATGAAGAATTTCTTGCCTCAGAGAGCAATGGTGAGGATAGAAGAGCCATGATAGACTTGAGCTCTTTTTTTTTTTTTAAGATTTTATTTATGTATTTGACACACAGAGAGAGATCACAAGTAGGCAGAGAGGCAGGCAGAGGGAGAGGGGGAAGCAGGCTCCCTGCTGAGCAGAGAGCCCAATGCAATGCGGGGTCTTAATCCCAGGACCCTGAGATCATGGACCTGAGCTGAAGGCATAGGCTTAACCCGCTCAGCCACCCAGCTGCCCCTAGACTTGAGCTCTTAAACCGTAAGTGCCTGAAATTTGTCCTGCCGGTACCAGGGACCCCACAGACTGCAAGTCCTGCCTCTCTCTGGGTGTGTGGGAGGAATGTGCTTAACTCTTCTTAACAGCCTCACCTATGAGGGGCAGCTGACAGGTGGGGTCACGGTGGGGTGTGACATTCGATCCACTCTAATCCAACAGCCCCAAATGCTAAAGACAAATGCAGTGGTATTAGGGAGGGGGATAAGCAGCTTGAGAATGAATGCCCAGGATTCAGACCCAATCTAGCACTGAAGTGCTGATCTCAGGGGATGCTGCCCCCAAAGCCTTTATGATGTCCTGGTGGAGAGCTGGCTGGGAGGCAGTTCTCAAGGAGAATTACATTCCTTTCCCTGCACTTACTGACATTCCTTTAAGCCAAATCCTCTTAAATCAAAAGTGTAAACACCGAATTCCCAAACCCTCCAGAAACCTCAAAGGGTAAATCAGTCAGGAAATGGATAGACAATCTCAAAAAGGATAGGGGAAAATGCCCAGTACACATTTAAAAAATCACAGTGACTCAGTTCCTCTTTGAAGTGACACCTGGCTAGCAGATGCCCTTACATCTTTTTTCATCTTTTTTTTTTTTTTGGTAACCTTCAAAATGTGAAATATCCTTTAAAATAATAAAAGCAAAGCATTTGCTGCCTTTCTGTAGGATTACTGCACCTGCAATTGTGCAGCTGTCTAAGTCCCTGACATCCCACTAAATCCTGATGATCTGAGGTTAGCCTCAACTACTGGGTTGAATTTTGTCTGACCCAGTATTGGATTTTCCTCCTGACACTTATTTCACTCCCACTGCTCAAGCAAAGGAAGACATGAATGTCCACCTCAGGCTAGCAACAGTTTTTATTGAGAAAGGTGAACTGACGCAGATGGTTCTGGCATCCCTGGCTGAGGGGTAGGGAATCTGAGTGTCTGGTGAAAGATTTCAGAATCTTCTGTCCAGAGGAAAGGGCCAAGGTAATTTCCAGGGTGGGTCCATCGGCTTCACGGGAATAGGGAGAGGATACACAACTAGGGTAGGCCTCGCACTTTCCAGGAACTTGTCAGGAGGAATAAAGCCGGCAGCGCACACTGGGGCTGGTCCCCATGGCTTTGGTGAGCTTTGAAAATGCAAATCTGAATTGATAGTGACTAAGGATACAGCATAGACAGCTGCAAAGATGACTAGATGCAAAAGGGCTGTCAATTCCCATATTCTATAGAGTTTTTTGGGGAGTGAGAGGGCCAGAGGGTCTGGCTTCGAGAAGGTATTTCTCAGAAGGCAGTGACTATTGGGGTTCAGAGAAAGCATAGCCGGGGACGACAGTAGCTTTTGGGGGGTGGTCTGTGTTTGGTCTTCTGGCCAGCGCTGCTCCCAAGGGGGCCGAGAAGGAAACCACTTCCCTTTCTTCTACTTGGCGAAACTGTGGGTGTCCAGACTGCTGTCTGCTTCATCTCACCGGACCTTTACTGGACGGGAGAAAAGCGGCCCCACCGCCCCCTGGGCCGAGAGAGCGGCTCTTCTCGGCGGGCTGGTTTGGCGGCGGGAGCCGCACAAGCGCTGAGCTCCGGAGAAAGCTGACGACGGAGGCCCTGGGCGCCCAAGCAGTGCGGGCCCGAGCCGGCTGCCGGCAGCGGGGAAGGCACGTCTGGGGAGTCGGCCCGCCTCGGCCCCCCGGGCCTCCCTCCCCTGCGGGCTCCGCGCCGCCGCCTCCGTCCGCCGGGCGGGGGACGCCTACAGCAGGGCCGGGCCAGCGGTCGCCGTCCGGGCTCGCTCCCCGCTGGCGGCCGGGCTGCGGAACAGCGAGCTGTCGTCCCGGGAGAGCGAGGACGCCGAGCTGCCCCCGCGCGCCGGCCGGTCGGCGAGCCCGCAGACCCCGCGCCAGGCGCGCGCGCGGAACGAGCGGTCCAGCAGCAGG
>LNAC01000043.1:5518334-5644804 GCA_002007465.1 Ailurus styani
ACGAGCCGCCGCGGCCCGCGCCGCGCCGCCAGCAGCCACACCACGCAGGAGTTGCCCAGCAGGCCCACCACGAAGGCCGCCAGGTAGAGCCCGGGCACGTAGGCGTAGCCGTAGGGCAGGTCCCGCAGCGGGCACGGCTCCAGCTCCTCCAGGTCGCCGGACCCCGAGTAGTCCCAGGACGCCGTCCCTGGGCTGGGGATCCAGGGCGCGGTGGGAGGCATGGCGGCGGAGGGCTGCGAGGCCTGTGCGGGACGGGACGCAGCCCGGGTGCGGGCGGCCGGAGCTCTCAGGGAGAGGCTGGGGGGGGGTGCTCTTCACGGCCGGTGCCCAGCACCTCCCTTCCTGCCACCCAGGCCGAGGCAGAGGGGTAGGCAGGAAGGTGAGGGAGGAGGGGGGTGGCGTGGGAGGGGCAGGCTCGGGGGTAGAGGCCTACGTTTGGGGGTTGGCCCCAGAGGAAGGACAGGGAACCCGGCCGAGGAGGCTTCGAGAGGGTTCTTCGAGGAAGGGCCCTCGGGGCTGGGAGACCTGCCCTGCCTCCCAGGGGGAGCCGGCGGACGTCAGGTGGCAGGAGGTGGCGGGTGCCCGAGAGCCCCCATCTGTTTTCATCCCCCACTTGGCTCCTGCTGGTGCTCGGCGCTGCAGTTTTCTCTAGATTTTTTTAGAAGTGAGGGCTGGAACCCCGGCTGACGGTTTTGTGAGAGGGGGCGTTGCCTCAGCCTGCTGCGGGTTCACCTGTTCTCCAGGAAAGAGGGGTTCTGCCATCTGGTGCACAGCGGGGTCGGGGTGAAAGGGGAGCCAGCACTTGGGAGCCCACCTCCTAATCGGGAATTGGCCACCAGAGCTCTCCAGCTGTGGTTAGGCTCCTGAGGCGCCAGGCTAAATGTCCTAACTTCAAGAGTAGCTTTTCTGACCAAAGCAGGTCCTTATGGAGCCCCATGGGAAGGTTTTAAGCTGGAGAGGAAGAAGTATCCAGACAGAAAAGGAGAGGGGCCTGGGCTTTAATCCCAGATCTTCTTTATCTGCCCTCATCTGGTCAAATCTACCTATTAAGCCAAACACAGGCGTAAACTCAGGACAAAAGATGACTCAGGATGGTATCTAATTTAGCAGCAGATTAGTTGTCTTTAATTAGGAGTCAGAAATTTAGAGGAGGGTGAGAGCCCTTATGGACCGAGTCAGGGGAGGATTGATGAGAGCGTGCGAATGACACCTGACCTTGAAGGGGGCGGTGGCCCCCGAGGAGGAGAAGATGGGTAAAGGAAAGCTTGCTCTTTCCCCAGGAGGTACCCTTTCTTCTTGCACTCGGTAGCTTGCCTTTTCATTTTGTTGATGGTTTCCGTTGCTGTGCAAAAACCTTTTATTTTGGTGTGCTGTTCCTACAGCAAGGATTCTGGGCAACTCCACTTAGGCCCAGATCCTCTTTTTTTTTTCTTTTTTTAAAACTTTATATATTGACGTATTGACGTACATTATTAGCTTCAGGTATAAAATAGGGATTTGACAGTTCTATACGTTGCACAGTGCTTACCCCCATAAGTATGGTTACCGTCTGCATGGTACCATGCGGTGTTGTTACAGTGTTACTGTATTCTGTATGCCGTACTTTTCGTTCCTGGGAATTAGTTGTTTTATAGCTGGAAGTTGGTACCTCTTAATCCCCTACACCTATTGTGCCCACCCTCCAACTTTCCTCCTCTCTGGCAAATACCAGGTCTCTGTATTTATGAGTCGATTTTTGTTGTTTATTCATTTTTTTTAGGTTTTATGTATATGAGTAAAATCAAATGGCATTTGCCTTTCTCTGAAAATTTCACTTGGCAGGATCTTGGTCCTTTTTTATGGCTGATTAATATTCCATTATATATACATATATAAAACATTTAATATGTATATAACATATTATGTAACTTATAAATTATATATTACATATAATCTGTAACATCTATAACATATATTAATATTCCATTATATATAATTATATATATAAAATTAGAACAGATATAGAATAGAGAACACATATGCACACCACATTTCCTTTGTCTATCAGTGAACACAGGTCGCTTCCATTTCTTGGCTATTGTAAATAATGCTGTAATGGGGGTGCCTGGGTGGCTCAGGCAGTTAAGTGTCTGCCTTTGGCTCAGGTCATGATCCCAGGGTCCTGGGATCAGGCTCCCTGCTCGGTGGGGAGCCTGCTTCTTCCTCTCCTCCCAACTCCTGCTCTCTGTCTTTCTCTCAAATAAATAAAATCTTTAAAAAATAATTCTATAATGAACATAGGGGTGCAGATAATTTTTTTGAATTGGTGTCTTCATTTTCTTTGGGTGGACACCCAAATGTATGATATTTCTGTTTTTAGTGTGAAACCTCCAGACTTTTTCCCACAATGGTTGTGCCTATTTCTGTTCCTGCCAACAGAACGCAGAGCTTCCCTCTCCACCACATCCTCCCCAACACTTGTTATTTCTTGGGTTTTTGATACTAGCCATTCTGACTGGTGTGAGGTGACCCCTCATTGTGGTTTTGATTTGCAATTCCTTGATGATGAGTGATGTTGAGCATCTTTTTAGTGTCTGTTGGCCCTCTGTGTGTCTTCTTTGGGAAAATGTCTACTCAGGTCCTCTACCCATTTCCTAAATTGGATTATTTGTGGGTTTTTTGGTGTTGAGCTGTATAAGTTCTTTGTATATTTTGAATATGAACTTATGGAATATGTCATTTGCCAATATCTTCTCCCATTCAATAGGTTGCCCTTTCATTTTGTTGATAGGTTTCCTTTGCTGTGCAAAGCTCTTTATTTTGGTGTGGTCCTGATTGTTAATTTTTGCTTTTGTTCTGGGTCCGAATTCTTAGCAGAGATCCCCCCCAGGAGATACTGTGTTGGGACCAATGTTTCTGTGCCCTCCCAGAGCCCACCACACTGTCACCAGGAATGAGTGACTGACCTGTTGGGCACTCTGGTGTTGGAAATTTGAGGAGGATTATTGATTTTGATTTGGTTCACTTAACAGTGAGCTCCTTCCTGGGGCAAGCAGTGTTCCAGGCATCGCGAGAGAGCTGCCATTCCTGACCTTTGAGGCTCGGTGTTGAGGCAGGGGACAGATACAGATGCTCAGGCAGCGGCCAGCGTACCAGACATCACACTGATAAAGGCGAAAGTCCTCTTGGACGTTAGAGGAAAGAGCAGTTACTTCTGATGGAAGAGTATGTCAGAAAAGGCCTTCCAGGAGATGACCCTGGAGGGCAGGTCCATGAAGGAGCTGGAGGGTGAAATAGAGCAGCAGGACATGGGCCCACTGTGACCAAAGCCCAGGATGGGAATTGGGTGGCAGGAGAGGAAGCAGGATAGGTAGCAGGGAACAGATCACAGGGCGATCTTGGTTTCATTCTGTAGGTAGTGGAGAGCTACTGGACATCTGTGAGTAGGGCAGGACCTCTATCTGTTTTGAAAAGATCACTGGCAGACCTATGGATTGGACAGGGGAGAGGCTCAGGCCTAGGAGACCCCAGAGGAGGCTGTTGTAATTCTTTGTGGGGGAGGGGGGGACAGGGAGCATCTGAAATAGATTACTGGTGGTGGGGACTGAAGGGCACGGATCAAGAGATCATTGTAACATTGTGGATCTCAGCAGAGAGGAGTCAACGACGGGCCTGGGGTGGTTGTGTTTGGGAATTACTTGGATGCCGTCCCATTCACTGGGCTCAGGGAGCACAGAGGGGTCCGTGCGTGTAGGTGCTGTGTTTCCTGTTGATTCGAGGTCAGGTGGTGAAATAATGTATGATCCAAACCGGGGCACTTCTGAGAGCGAGAGGAGCTATGGCACTTAACCCGGGCCATAAACCAGGACCGTTCTGGGCAAACTGAGACATAAGGTCACTCTAGCTTGAGATCCCTGTGGTCCTTGGGGATCCTCACAGAGTGGGAAGGCTTAAGGAGCATCAGGCATGCCCATATCCAGGCCATTCTTGTCAAGATTGTTTCTCCCCGGCCAATTACAAGAGGCAGAGAGACACGTGAGAGGAGAGGTCAGGGAATGAATGGTTTCGGGTTCGTCCTTCCACGGGCACCCCAGGCCTCAAGCTTGAGTTTCCTGTGAAGACCTGCCTGAAGTGTGGGAACCTGTGGGGGCTGCTGGAGTTTCAGAGCAGTTTTGCTCATGTCTGATGAGTGACACCCACAATCCTGGGGGTCTTGGGGGCTGCAGCCTCCTTCCCTAGAAGGCGAGCAGGGGCAGTGCTTGCTTGCCAGAGCCGGGAGCCGATCGGGACAGGCCCAGTGCCACTGGACCTCACTTCCCCTGGGGCAGGGAGCGCATGAGTGATTGTGAAAGCTAGAGGTGAACAGCCGGGAAACCACCAGGTGAGAAAGAAGAATGGGGCAAGGGACCCAGAGGGAAGCCTAGGGAGGGGGTTGAGGGGGAAGGAGAAGTAGGTTGTTTATTAAAAACACAGAGATTCTTGCTTCCTGGGGCTGTGGTCTCGTACCCAAGGGAAGTGTGTGGCCCAGAGCACAGGGCGGCTTCTCTGTGCTCCTGCCGAGCCCTGTGGCCCTTTGTGAACCTGTCTGCCTGGGAGGAAGCAGCAAATGCCAGAGCTGGGGAGATTTCTATCCAACTTTCAGGGACCAAGACCAGCTCCACGATTCTGCTCGCTCTCCTCCTCGGGGGTGGGAGGGGGGGAGGGTTCCCTTACAGGATGAGAAGCAAGTCAACTACTAGAACACTCATCCCGCTCCACCGAGGGTCTTGGCACTCTCTGGCAGGTGTCAACAGCTCGAAGCAGAGGTGGTCTTCCCTCTCCCTCCGTTCACCCCCAGGAGCTTTCTCTGATCCTGATCCGTTAGGGGCTTTCCTCTCTCTGGACCAACTTTGTTGTGTGGGTCAGCCCCACAGTGCCTGTAGAGTTTATCTCGGTCCCTTACTGGGACTGAGAACAGAGGACACGGTTAAATATCTAGTGCTTTGAGCTAGGTTGCTTTCAGGAATAGGTTTATTTCCGTTCCTTCATGAGCTATATATGGAAGCTTTTACAACTTCTTCCCCCAGTTTTAATTTCCCTGTACACATAATCTTAACCCTTTAGGAAAAATTTTGAACGTTATATTCGCCTTTTTCATTATAAAGGCCAAATAGCAGACTGTACTTTAGAATAGGGTACGTCCACCCAGACCCAGCGCTGAACGACCATATGTAGCATTTTGGTGATTTTCTTTCCAACCAGAGGAGAGAATCTATTTGTAATCCCATTATTCTTGGATTTTCTATTTTTTTCATATTCCATTTCAGATGTTCTCCACCTACTTTTCTTTTTAACATAACAGTTTCAGAGTTGTTAGTGATTAGAGTGCACACAATTTCATCATCTGCTTGTCTCAATGCCATACAAACCCACATTTTTCTATGTTGCCTAATATTTATGTTTAATGTTTCTAATAATTTGATTTGGGACATTTTGGATTTCTCCAGTATATTTTGCTGTTAAAGAAATTCATAACATAACTGTACCTACGAACTCTTTCGCACTGTTCTCATAGTATAAATGACCTTGTGAAGGTCACAGGCTGTGAAGATGGCTCAACACAGATGCTTAAAATGACGAGGAATTGTATGACATCGTATGAGGGTTTGGGGTTCAACACAATCTTGTCAAAAATATTCATCAGTGGCGCCTGGGTGGCTCAGTCAGCTAAGTGTCTGCCTTCAGCTCAGGTCATGATCCCAGGGTCCTGGGATCGAACCCCTCATCGGGCTCCCTGCTTGGCGGGAAACCTGCTTCTCCCTCTCCCCCTGCCTGTATTCCCTCTCTCGCTGTCTCTCTGTCAAATAAATAAAATCTTTTAAAAAAATATTCATCAGTAAGATACATTTTTCTCCACTTTAATAGGTAATGAGGTAAAATGGTTCCTTCATTTTAATGTACATTTCTTTGAAGATTGAAAGTCTTTCCATACTTTATTCTTATGTGAACTAATCATGTCCTTCATACATTTATCACTATATTTTTTTATTTATATGAAGAATTTAGGATTAAGTATTGTCCCATTTAATTCAAATATTCTTCCAGACTTTTTCCTTGACTGTTTTCCTTTATTTTTAATTTTACATTTTCATATAGTAAAATTTATTTGTCTTAGCAGTTCCAGAGTTGAGTGTTACTTTTTCTTTGGTCTAAAAACATTCAACTGTGTTCTTGTTAAAAAATAACTTTCTAGCGTCTTTTTTAGTCTTCCTACAGTGTAATTTTTTTTTTTAAGATTTCTATCCAACTTTCTCAACACTATTACATTAAAAGTATTTTTTTAAAAACCCTGTTCTCTGGGTTGTGATGTTGACTTTATTGAATACACATTTTATGTCATCGTGTCTGCTTGTGGTCAGCAAACAAACAGAACAGGTCCGATTACATCTGGCTTCTGTACCTGCTTTATGACTTGGCAGCAGTGTGGTCTTGGGCTCCAGTCTCCACGTCTTAAAATGGGTGTGATTGCATCCACCTGATTGGGTGTTGGGACAATAGTATTCGCCCCAGTGCAGTGAAGGCCCCGTCCCCCAGCGGGGTGCGAGCAGGTGTCCAGTAGATGCCCTCCCCTCCCTCCGGCCTGTACCCGAACCCCCGGCAGCCTGCGCTCCTGCCCTGGGCCGCACCACAGAGGCCTGGTTGTCTCCCCAGCTGGCGCCGCCCCTCCTCCCCTCCGGGACGCGAGGCTTTCTCTGCACACATAGTGGGTGATCAGTAAATGCTTTTGGAATTGCACTGGGAATCCAGAAAGGGACCATCCCCATCTGGGCGGGGTGGGGGGCGGTCTTCAAGTCTTGGACAACCAGAGTTCACTGGACCTGGTGTCACTGATGGTGAATCTCCCAGGGAGACAGAAGGCTGCAGACAAACTGCTGACAAGGCCAAAGCACAGACAGATGGCAGGACGCCAGTGCAGTTGCGGTTGACAGGGAGGTTAGCAGTGATGGAGACCTGAGTGGGAGGAAAACCCCACAAAGCCGTGTGTCCTTGTGTCCACACCCTCTCCTGATAAGTATGGAATTGGGAACAGGGAGTCCTCTGTTTTATTCACTATTACTGACAGGTTGCCAAGATGAGGTTTCCCGTAGGCCCCAACCTCTGAGCCCCAGAGGGGACCCTCCGGGCGTGTGGGTGGGGAGGGAGGCGGGGAGCCGCAGAGTGATGAAGACTAGACCGTTCTTGCCCTTGCCCTGCAGCCTCACCACCAGTGGGGTGGCACACAGCCGGGAAGGGGCCCCACCCTGGATGCCAGAGGCTGCGCAGAATGTTTCAGATGGTCGATCATTTCCGAAACTTTCAGGTGCTAAAGGTGGGGTAGCTGGGAAAGGACAGCGAGTTGGCCACGGGCCTTTGGGCTTCAGCCCACACTGGCGAAGGCTGACTCAGTGCGAAAGCCCACGGCCCGCAGCTGTGTGTTTGTCTCGGGATGTACCCCAGATTTCATTGTCGGCCTTTAGGAGGCCTGGGGGAGGAGTAGGATGGAAGTGGAGGGTGAGGGCAGGAGTGTGGCTTTCAAGGAAAGTAAGGCTCCCATCTGCCCTCCATTGCAGGTTTCAGCAGCTCAGAGGTTCTTTTCAAGGCCAAAACAAACCCATCAGAAACTTAAAAGACAGACAGTAGGGAAGTCCCTTGATATAAAAATGGCCCCAGAATTTGTTTGGAAAGGAAGTAACATTTTTCTCTTTGTAATTATTCTGCCCACAGAAGCTTTTAAACTAGGACTTGCAGTGACTTTTCAGTGATTTTACAGAAAGTTGGTCATGGGAAAGTTAGTGTGAATTTTCAGTTACTTGCAGCAGGAATTCGGCAGTGTTCCCTGTGGAACATTGTGTAGGGACTCCCCCACACGGTGCCGTGGTTCTGCCAGGGATCAGTGAAACCAGTTTCTAAGGTCACCTTCAATTCAGACTGACTCTGGAAATGGCCCCTTCCTACCACGGGGCAAGCACTCAATTAGGCAATGTTATGGACACAGTGCTTCCTCTTAAGCAGCTAATGCATTATCAGAGAAAATGAACTGTAATGTACAAATTGCTTTGACATGAGGCCGACTGTGATATCCTACATTATATCAAGGTCAAAGCAGGTCAGCCTCTCTGAAGAAGAGGTCTGTGTTATAGGAAGGAGCGACATGAAAGACAGGAGTAAGACCTTCAGTGGTCCCAAGCACCAAAAGTTTACAAATCACCTGAACACCCCATCCTCTCTGCAACCGAAAACCAAAACAGTAAACTGTAAAATAAATATGAGAAAGTCCTTACAGTTTGATTTTTTTTCATGATCACTATGATGAGTTATTTTGAAATGTCAAATCTTTCTGAGTTTTGGTGCCTGTTGGATATTTGACTATCAGATGTTGATGTTGCTGAAGAGCCGAGTTGTGACAAGCCTGTGAGGGCTTTAAGTGCTGAGCTCAGGAGTTCGAGTTTTATACTGTGAAGATAAGGCCCCATGGGAGTTTTTGACTAGTGGGGAGAACATGGCAAAAGCAGTGCTTTAGGAAAACTGAGTCCTGATTGGCAGCACTGTTTGTGGGGGAGAAACGGAATCAGGGAAGGAGGAGTTGGAGGCTCTTGCAGAGTTTAAGCAGGAGCTGTTAGCACCTGGACATGAGGCTGGTGGCAGTCGAGATGAGGAACAGAATGACAGTGTGAACACGGACGGGATCTGGTGGTCGTCCAGATACGAGGGAGGTGCTTTCCGTGTGCTGGACAAAGAAGGAGTAAGACAAGACCATGGAGGTTTCAGCCATGGTGGCTAGAGATATACCAGGAAGGAGTTGGTTTTACTAAGAGGTTGACACTTGGTTTCTAAACTGGTTGAGTTGGGAAAAATCTTAAAAAAAGAAAAGAGAAAAAAAGAGGGACGCATGGGTGGCTCAGTCGGTTAAGGGTCTGCCTTCGGCTCAGGTCATGATCTTAGGATCCTGGAATCAAGTCAGCTCCTTGCTCAGCAGGGAGTCCGCTTCTCCCTCTGCCTGCTGCTCCCCCTGCTTGTGCTGTCAAATAAATAAAAATCTGTAAAAATAATAGAAAAAAAAAACCAGTTGAGTTGGGGACAGTGGAACTTTCAGGTGAGAGGCCGAGCTGGCAGTCAGGTGCCCAAGTGGGGCTGCAGGGAGCTTTCGGGCTGGAGATGGAGGTGCTGTGCAGAGGGGCCTATTGGAGCTGATATTGAAGGCCTTCTTAGAAGGGAAGTAGAGGTTGAGTAGGGCATGAAGGAGAACTGAGCCTTGGGATTGGCCCATAATTTGGGGGTGGAGGGGCACATGAGGAGCTGAGAGAGAGGGTAGGGGAACCGAACACCACCATCTCACAGTCATCGATGGTTTGAATTTCCAAGCTGCACGTGAGTCCCATGGAATGGTCTGTGTAAAGCAGAGGGAGTCAGACCAGGTTAGTCAATGTGGGGCTTATATTTTTAGGACAAAAATATGATAGTAGGAAAATCAGTGGTAGCCTAGCAGAAATCAGACTAAGTTTTGGGTGTGATTTTGAATCTGGACTAGGCAGCCTCCTTACATTTATTCATTTGACAAATCATTTTTCAAAACCTGTTGTATGTAGGCACTGAATGTAAAGATAAAGAACCCAAGCGTGACCCGCCTAATACACGCAGATGTATCCATGGTCCTCCCAAGTGTTCCAAGGCAGCCCTCTGATGAGACTGCAAACTTGGCTTTTTTCTATCTGGTAGGAGGGGACAACAGAGAAGCAAAAAAATAGTGCAATACAGCTGTCTCTGGCTACAAAAGTGAAGAGGAAGCAGTGTACAATCAGCTAGCTTTCTCAAATGTTGACGATCATAAGTAGGCCTTTAAGGCTCTATCACCAGAACAATGCCTCTGCAATTCAAAATTCAAGTTTGAAGAAAACTAGGGTGGGCCTCTTATTTGCTGATGACGCAGCCTAGTCTTACGTTCTTTATAAAGTCAGTTTTGGTAAGCGTGAACTTGCTTAACAAGAACCTCTTAACTGTTAATAAGAAGGGGGCTCATCTGCCCTGTGCTTCAGGTCCACACCTCTCTTAGAGCGTAGAGTTTATCAGATGCTTGTAAAGGTCTAACCGCATCTGCCTCAAGACAGGGGGCTCCTTGTTAGAAGAGCCCCCATGTCTTTGTGACCTAGTCTCTTGTGCCTCATTACTGTTTCCTGGATAAATTTGATCAACCTATTAGCAGAATTCAATTCTTTCCACCACATCTGTACTTTCTCCGTTCCTCTATTCTTAGGAATCTAGATGTTTAAGAGTATGGGGACCCACCAGTCTTGATTTTAGCCATTGTTGTGTTGATGCTGGTTACGGTTATTAGGCAAGAGAACAAAATCCACTGTAAAGACAAGTTCTTAGTTTTCCATCAATAGTGAATGTATTACTAACTAGAACAATTATCAGACCTCACGTATTTTTATCCCACATCCACAGCAGTGGAAGACGTGCACTGTGAGGCACACCGAAGGGGATGTGAAATCAGGTTTAGACTCAAGCTGTGATGTGGCCACTTACTAGCTTTGTGTCCCTGGCCATTACTGGCCTTTGAAGCTTGATCATCCTTGTCTGTGAAATGGAGATCTTACTCTCTCTTCACAGAAAGAAGTACTTTTACATCATAAAGCAGTATTAGAGTGAAGAGTTTCTACTTGCTTGAGGGTTGAGAGCCACATTTACTTTCTCATATAAACATGCAAACCGTGAAGTATGAATAACTGGGTGGGGTCAGGAATCAGTGCCGCCGAATAGAGCTGGAAACCAGCAACGTTCCCCACTATACAGACCGTCCTGTGCGTCTTCCAGCCCCGGGGCACTTCTAACACCAGCAGCTGCTCCTGAAGGAAGGACTAGATCAGCCACCTAAAACAACAGACTGAGGTTAAACAGAATGAAAGGCACCCATATTTTAAGTACCGCAGTGGCTGTGCTTGCCACCTTAAAAAAACAAAAGCCTGAGTGGGTCGTAAAACATTTTTTTTAAACTTGTTTGCTTTTATCTTCTTCAATAGAAAGTGAAAGAATTCATTTTTTTCTTTTTCTGACATAACCATAAGCCACTGTGGATGGAGGTAACTTGAGTTACACTACAGTGACATTAAACACATGCACAAACTAATTCTCGGTGTCTGTGCATCTGGACTTGGAATACTGAGGTGCTAGAAGGCTTCTACCCCAGATGCCAAAAGCAGACGACCGAAACTAGATTCTAGATCGCCTTATGTGAAGAGCAGCTGGGAAGTACCAACCCAGGCACACACTGCCCTCCCTGAAATGATACAGAATTGTTTGTTTCTTTGAAAAGCAAAACTGCCATTTAAGAAGATACAGATCTCTATATATTTCTTAAAGATTTTATTTATTTATTTGAGGGCATGAGCTCATGAGCAGGGGGAGGGGCAGAGGGACAAGCAAATTCCAGGCTGAGCGCAGAGCCTGACACCAGGCTCCGTCTCAGAACCCTGAGATCAGGACCTGACCCGAAACCAAGAGTTGGATGGTTAACCGATTGAGCTACCCAGGTGCCCCAGATAAGATCTATATTTTAAGCACCTATATACTTCTGAGGGATAAAAGAACTCCACACTCATTTTATAGATGTGTTTTTCCAATGCCTGATTCCTAGGTCAGAGTATTACAACTGTATTTCTTTCGCTGGATGTTATTCTTTTTTTTTTTTTTTTTTTAAAATTTTTTTTTTTTTTTTTTTTTTTTAAAGATTTTTTTTTTTTTTTTATTCATTTGACACAGAGAGAGAGAGAGAGAGAGATTACAATTAGGCAGAGAGGCAGGCAGAGAGAGAGAGGAGAGAGGAGGAAGCAGGCTCCCCGCTGAGCAGAGAGCCCGACGTGGGCCTCGATCCCAGGACCCTGGGATCATGACCTGAGCCGAAGGCAGCGGCTTTAACCCACTGAGCCACCCAGGCGCCTGGATGTTATTCTTTATTATTTCTCCGTGTGCACAGGTTACAAAATAAAAATGTTCCTATTCACTGTAGAACACTTCCCTCTGCCTAGCTTTTTGTTTTAAGATTTTACTTATTTGTCAGAGCACAAGCTGGGGGGGCAGCAGGCAGAGGGAGAAGCTAAGCAAGGAGCTGATGCGGGATCATGATCTAAGGAAGGCAAAGGCAGACACTTAACCAGTTGAGCCACCCAGGCATCCCTCTCTTTGCCTAGTAAAGAACTATTAAGCAGCCAGATCAGGGAACACACTCTTAAATTATGAGTGGGCTCCAGGGTATCATGGTTTGTGTTGACTTCTCTAATGCTGCATGAGTCTTTGGGTTAAATATTTTTGTTTCCAAAAATTAAGCATTACAAAATACTATGGAAGTTACTGCTCTGTTCTGAAGCTGGGGTACCCTATCAGAGGATCTAAAGGTAGAGAACTAACACTTATATTTAGCAACAGGAGATATTTCTTCAGGTATATAATTGTGTGTGAAGACTTTGTTGTTGTTTTGTTATTAGATCTTTTTTCCTTAATTGCTCTGTACTAAATGAATATAATCTGCAAAATCAAAGTGAAACTTAGAGTAAATCAAGAACTGTTTTGGCTACTAGAGATCAGTGAGTTCATTAGCTAGTCAATTTCAAAGGTATAAAGTGTTAATTCTGGCACATTTTAATCATTCACCAAAAGAAAGGGATTTAACATGGGCAGAAGGATGTATCATGAGCACAAACATTTAAACACCACTATCTATGTAGACGGTCTGAGCTAAGCACAGAAAGTTACAGACTTTTTAACATTGCCTTAAGTCAGTATTTAGACAATGTCTAATATTACGAAAAGTTGCCTCTCGTGAATACTCAAATTGATATATTTAAACATAGGTTAAGAGGTAGGAAATCTATATGATGAGTTTACCCAAGTTCAAATATTAGGAAAAAAACACATTTTATTCAAGAAACAGAAAAGGAGTCCTTTGGTGCCATGCTTTTATTCAAATGAAAGGGGAAAAACTACACTGTACCAGGAAATAGCAAATATGACAGTATTTTACAGCACAGCATCTTAAAAAAACCTGTAAGCAGTGCTCTAGAGTGGACAGGTAAGCACACCATACACTGTACATTGCCCCACAGTGTCCATGAAACCATAATTAAAAAGCTGAATTTGGCTTTAAACAGCCAAATAAAAACTGTAACAGTCATTCTAAAACAAAATCGAAAAGTCAAGAGGAATTAAAAGCTTTCCAAAGCTGCGTCAAATAGACTTTGACAGGCTGCACTGGAAACCATGACAAGTGTTTGGCAAACTTAACTGAATCATCATCATCATAATTTGACCTCTAATGATGAAAGCACCAGTGTATTTCAATAAGGTTGATGGAAATCTCCAGACTTTATGAAATGCCATAATTTTCATTTGTATAATTTTTAAAACATAATTTTTTAAAAAGCTGCACCATAATAAAAATCTGCAGACTTAAAGAAATATATCCATATTCCTTCTGTACTAATAAAGTAAAATATACTGAGAGCAATGAACTTTTGTGGCAAGGTTCACATTCTACCTTTAGACATTATGGACATTCATTGTTGGACACACATAAATTTAAGAAGAAAGGGTGGTCCTACTTAGCTTTAAATAGTTCCTCCATTGTCTTGCATCCAATTTTTAAAACTTTAATGGCCAAGTAATATCATAAAGATGACTGATTTGATAAGGGAAATTTGATTGAAAAGAACAAATTTAGTAATGTAAAGTGCTTATTCTCCGTTTGACTATTACTTACCGTATTTTGATTAGATTTACTTTTTTTTAAACTAGGCTTAATCTAAACATGTATCTGACAGTCATTTCCTTCTGTGATAGAAACTGTTGTCTGAAAGGTAAAATGTGCAAGTCCCCATTCTTAATATTCATATATTATATACACAATATGTATACACTTAAAATATAAGAGTTACATGTCCTGGTCTCTTACATGCAAACAGTAGATCACAAATAGTTTTGAGCTACACATATATCTTGCACAGGTATTGGAAAAAAAATCTGTGAAATTTTTTTACAGTTTTAACAAATATACATAAATATAAGAACATAAATTACAGTAAAATATTGACAGCATTTGAGAAAATGTTGATAACCCAGATGCACTGATGCCTAAAGGCCTTATAATAATAGAAAAGTACAGTTCAGGGACATCTCATTCCTATTCTCTTTTAAAATAAGTAAATACATCATGTGAGATATGTTATTTCTCTAAACAACTCAATTAGAGAAATGTATATATTTTAGTCTCTACTTTCCACAAAAGAAAACCAACCCCACATCTCATTTATGATACAATACTGTCTCTCCCCTCTACGTTTACACAGTTGTCACAACACTGAAACATAACAGGGTCACATAATCATTCAAGTCTTTTCCTGAGAATGAAGTTTTTCCCCAACTAACCCTCTGATATACACTGTTAAAGGAGCAAAGATCATGTAGAGAAGATTTCAAGTGTGTACTTTACTCTAAGCTGTTCCACTTGAAAAGGATAAAAAAAGAAAAACTCAATATAAGTAAAATAATGTGAAGCTATCTTAAAATTAAAATGTAGCCCTTTGTACATGTTTAAAAATTCTAAATATAATTTTTATATCAGTTATAAATATAATGTAAAGACCTCTTGAGAACTTGTGGCAGGAAGTCTTACATCTTCAGACTGAAAGACTACTCTCAAAGTGTCCTTCACTTCTGCCAGCTTATAAAGTGACTTACTTTAAAAGAGATAGAAAGCCTTTTTTGTTAAAAGAACAATCTAAATTATTCTGAGTTGGCCAGAAGTGGTGTAAAAACAGCACTGATTTAATCAGCAACTTCTTATAACATATTCTTGGTTAAGCTCATGTGGTTTAAAGCGAACCTACTAGCAGCTCTTAACAATACCTCCTCTTATTTAATAGAGAAATGTTAATACTTGAGTGAATAATAAATACAGAATTGTAAATACTTAGAATACTTGCAAATGCTCTACACCATTAAAACATGAGGGTTATTGTAAAACTAAACACTAGTGTTTCTCTTAGCATCATAAGAAAGGTGCGAGTTACCTCTGAAGGCGCATTTCCTACGCTTGTGGTCTCCACATGAAACAAAATACAAAGGTATCTTAGATTAAACCCCCAGGAAAGAAAAACAGCAAAATAAACCATCTGAAGACAAGCATGTACATTAAAAAGTTAAAAAAAAAAAAAAGAACAAATAAAACACATAACTTGTAATCTTAGCCATATTTCAATCATAAGTCCAACTACCGTCCATGAGAATTCAGTGCTTCAGGGTGTCTAATATCAAGCAGGTGAACCCGATGACACAAATCTCCATTTGTGAATCAGAACATTTCCTTCATCACTTGGACTTACCACCTATGTGAGAATCTTCTGCACTCCAAAATACTGTGGCTTACATTCCAGTTGTTCATGACAACAGAGCTTAATGTTCAGTTTCAATTAATAAAAGTCTTGTTGGCAATTAGAAAGATTTTCTATAGGCAGGAAAGATGAAGTGCAAATTTACCACGAATGTTCTGAAGCAAGTATTTCCCAACTCCTATGCTTTAGTGGGTAGAAGTTTTTTGGGTGTTACTGGTCTCTTGGTCTGCCATAAATGACTATGGATGGTAATCGCATCAACACTGGCAGATAAAGTTTTAGCAGGTATGTGGCTAAACTGTTTCCTGTCAGAATTATATTTGTAAAGTCCCTCAATCATTTTTTTAGTGATAGATTTAGGGCCTATCCCAGTCAGTTTATTAATTTCTTCAGTTTCTGGGCAGTAAGTATACAAAGACCTGAATTGGCAGCCTGAATCCCGGAACAAGATTAAAAAGTTGTTGGCATCTGACTTCTCCATTTCCTTCAGAATAAAAAAACAAAACAAAACAAGACAATAAAAACTCTTAAACATTTTGCTGTATAAAATTCATATAAATTGTTTTATAGCTATTTTGGTCAAATACTATGACAAGATTCAAAATATAAATTCTGAAGAACTAAAATAAAACATATATTATAAAAGCAAAGAACACTTTAACAATGTATGCAAAACTTCACTTCTGAGGTTCTTTTGGCTCTGTGTGGATATATATTATTATCGTGCAGGAAGATATGAAATATCTGCTAAATCTTGATCTTAGTCAAACAACCACTAACAAACCAGGCACTGGTTAGCAACTTTGCAATACAGCCTCATTTTAAAAAAGGAAAATTACCTTACTTACATTTATGAAACATGAACAAGTAGCTCTGGGCAAGAAGAGAACTTAAAATTTTATATTATTATCTAAGTTTATCCTAGTCTTAATGAAGTCCGCAGTCTTCTAAAACCCCATCTGAAAGTGAACTAACTCAATCTAAAGTTAAAACATAGCTACAGATCTTTTACATACTGCTGAAATCCTAGGAGGAGATGAAGGGTACTTTCTCTTGAACTGGTAGCAAAGAAGACTGCCACAATTTTAGAATGTTGCCAAATTTAGTTTTCGTACAAACATGCTTACCTCCAGTATTTTTTTCTTCTGACCTTCATTTACTTTTCCAGCCAAACAGCAATGAGCTAAAGCATTCTGTATTATGTGCTTATTGGATTTTGCACTGGGTTCTTTGTAGAGCTTTGGTCCTGTGGTAAGAATTTAGCAGCAAAATAAAAATACCATTCCTAAGTCAGAAATACTACTATGTTTAAATGATATAATTGTTCCTATATTGAGGAAACACTAACAGAAAATCAAAATCTGGGCCTAAAGGCCTCTGAGTGGCTGTACTCCAATCAGAACATTGTTTTATTCACACAGGGAGACATCTTAAGGATGCTGCCAAGGCTGCTCTGAGACAGTAGTGCTGGAAATCAGATGGGGTTGTAATTGCCACATTGTCTGCTTCACCCTCTTTCTCAAGTCAGCTAAGGTTACTGGTGAACTTAAAGCAGAATGGGTCCATGAGTAATTATAGCTTTTTAAAAGACCAGAAAAAGCTTCATCTTTTTCTTCATCCACATATCTGAGTTTTTTAAGCATTTGTTTTCTTTAACCAGTTCTACTCCTCGGTCTCCAAAGCAACAGAAGCACTTTGTGCCATTTTCCTGGGACATTCCTACTAGGAAGGGTAGTACAGTACAACCTTCCTACTTCCTACTAACTAAACTCTGTCATGGAAGGCAAGGACCGTCCTTATCCTCTGTAGTGAGCCAAGCAACCAGTTTTCTGGAGGGGGAAAATTAGCCTTGATTGGCAGCATTTACCTCTTTCTGTGATATCAATCACTCCTACCGTGGCTAATATCAAGCTACCAATGGTTCTGCAGCTGGCATAATTCCTGAAAATTTAACAGTTCCAAGAGCACTATGGTACAAGCTAGTCAGGCACACCACTGCAACTGTGTAGCTCTAGGTTTGAAACAGTGAGTGGCAAATATGCTTGTTAAGTGAAATTACATAGAGAAGCAGAGGGAAAAACAAGGAAATACCATTCACTCCCCAGCACTCAAGGCTGGCCAACTGGCTACAGGAAGAGTAAAGTACACGAGGGAAGTCAGCAAGTTCTAAACTCCTTTGGCCTTCATGGGGCTTCCATTTCCAGTGGGTCACACGTGGACGGAGGCAGTCTCCACTGCCCCCTGCGCGTTCTCCTATGCCTTTCCACTTTAGATCCCAATGGCTGCGTTTCTTTCATTTTCTCTCCTGCTTGATTACTTTACAAGTGTCTTATTCTGTTCTTAAATTTGCTTTTGTTTCAGTAATGCCTACCCAAAGGCTGGAAAAGGATCTGATGTGAGGCTGGATACCTTCCTGCATCAAATGCATTCCTCTTATCTTTTAGAGTCCCTTCATACTTTTGTTGTTGTTGTTGTTTTAGTAGGCTGTATGCCCAGCATGGGGGTCAGACTTTAGATGAAGAGTTGCACACTCCACTGACAGAGCCTGCCATGTGCTCGCCCCCCGTGCGTTAATACATGTTAAAGATGCACAACTCTAGATACCTGAAACCCCAATGTTAGAGACGCCTTTGTGGATTCTAGCCTTTTCTCAGTACTCAGGGCCTATTTATAGCTGATAGAACCTCTCTAAAACTTCTTCAGACCCAAACCACAACACTGATATGGTCAGCATCTTAAAGAAAGAAATAGAGGGATGAGGTATAAGTGATACTGCTAATTTTGTTTAGAAACTGATCTCAATTCACCTGGGACAAGTCACTACCTCCCTAAGTGCAACTGTATCACTGAAACTGACCTCCCTCAAAGGTGCCATCTGCACGCAGTGTTCTTGTTCAGATTCCCCCATGTCTAGACCAAGAGAAGAGCCCATGAAACTTTCATCAGGATAGCCTGTATCTGTTCTCATGACTGTGTTAAATTAAAACATCTCCCTAAAAATACAGACCCTGACCTGTGTATTCTGTTCCAGAAGCCACTGAAGAAGTTGTTGATGCATTTTCCCAGTCCTTCTCCCCATTGCGACTGCCGCAACGACTTGGAGACAAGAAGCCTTCTACAGACTCGGACCTAAATGGTAAATAAAACATTTCTTATGTCTCAAACAGAAGAACACTTGGGGGTCAGAAGGGATATATGTGAAAGTACCAACCAAAATCAACCTAGAAGCTTAAAAAATTAAAAGACGGCTTAACTGCCTTATTCATCCACATGCCTGGAGACCACAGGCACTCCTTACGTACTTGCTCCCTGAAAGGATGAATGTTTTTCTATATGAAAACTGGCAATTACTGCAACGGGATGGTGATAAAAAAATCAGAACTCAAAACTCATGCCTGTCACTACACATATTCTCTTTCTACACGGGTATTACAGTATGACCTAATGAAATTGGACTTACAGTTTCTAATATACATCTGAGAGAGACAGTACAAAAGGGATCTTTCCCAAGTTAGGCAGGCTACCTGGGAATTATTCTAGGGAAAAAAAAGTAGAGAGTCTGGCACTTACTTACATAGATGATGTGCTATTTCTGCACACTATGATTTTACCAAAACCATATCAGCAATTAATGTTTTATAGTTTAGAAAAAGTACCTTATCAATATCAGTAACCCTAAAATCCTAAAAGATAAAAAAGTCAAATATGAATAGCCTCTTTATATGTAAATTTCTTTAAACAGAAACACAAACAGTTCCAGTCAGCAAAACTGTAAAAATTTCTGTTATGATTCATTCATTATAAAATACAACAAAATTGTTAGAAACATTCTTTTCTGTGAAAAATATTCACGTTATGCATTTACCTTGGTGTCCTCTTGCCTGAATGCACACTCTCGTTATCACCTGTGTTCAGTGATGCCAAAGAAAGGCTAGAGACTGAAAAAACACGATAAATTCGTGATCCTGAATAAAAACAAAATTAGAAATTTAAAAGGAGCAACTAGAAAAGAGTCTGTTCATTAGATAACACCAGCATATGAAAACTGAACTTCTGTAGTTTCTTCTTTTTTTTAAATCTAAACACATAATATGCTTGCATGCATATATGCAAAATTTATTTAAAATTAGCAGTGGTACCTACTTTTAAGAAATAATGATAAAATTAATTGCTGTTAGGATTTATTCCAAAAGGAAAGTGGTAATATGAGACATTAATATTGTAACTGTAAGAAAAAAGTTAACAAAATTAGTTAAGAATAAAATATAGTTAGGAATATCCAATTCCTACGTGGGAAATTAATTTACTCATTTTAGCCAGTACTAGGAATCAGAAAATTTTGTTGGCTAGAAAAGGCAGAGTTCTCTTTAAACAGTCAATGTTATATTATTTTTTTCTCAGTTTTAGAGTAACTATGGGAATTCTCTAAAATTTCCCACAGGGTTTAGTTTTAATAAAATATATATTTTTTTAAAAGTGAATATGTGTGCTGAATTTTAGGATACATTCTCTCAACTCCAAAAATTGTAGATTTGGACGCTTGACCATTTCTGTCTTAAAGAAGGGACTCATGAACTCTTACATTTATATTCCTTATCACACCAATGTTTCTTACGTATTTCCATGCACACAATGTTTATCCTTAAATGGACGAGTATGGAAAGGGTATCAGAGAGATTCCATCTGAGGGCAGAGTTCCCTGATAGGTTAGTATTTATTCTGGACGCTTCAGCACTCACGTTGGCTCTACTGAATATATGCATGCACACATAACATACTTAAGTCATTAAAAAAACTACATTTGCTCATTTTGGTTTTCCAAATTAGGAGCATGCACCATCTCAAATTGTGTATCCAATTTAGCATACCAGAGCACGGTTGAGTTAGTATGACAAACCAGGCTGGTGTTTTTTTATGAACAGACTCTTCATAATAAGCTATGTTACCTGGAGGACCTTTTATTGGTGTTTTGGGAGACTCGATATGATCTCTGTGAATAGATTTTGGGCGCTGTTTTTTTTGTTTTGCTATTTGAGGACGGGGTTTAATTACTGTATCCATGTCTTCCATCAGTTTCAGTTGTTTTCGCCTCATATACTCCTGTCTGATAAATTCTCTGCGCGCTCTCTCATCTTCTTTCTTCTGACGCTCTTCCTCAGTTTTACGCCTGAGAAACCAAATGGTTGAATTTCTTATTCTGCACACTAAAGAAACCAGACACTGGGGAGTATGGCTTTGATGCGAGAGGGGAGAATTATTACATGTCAGCACCTTGGGAAAAAATGGTTTATTTACAATTTGCTTGAGATCATTTAGATCATTAAAATATAAATAAACGTACCATTAGTAAATGACTGCTTTTAAAAAATATGTGTGTAAAAACCAGTGAAGTTATTTTAAATTAATGTTTCTGGAGAAGGTTACTTTGAAATGCCTCAAACTTAGGATAAAAATGGACAAGCAACCAATACTTTGGGAAAACAAAGTAACCTGTACAAGCACGAGAACTCAGCATTAATTCAGTTGCCTCCAGATGCTGCAAATGTCCAAACAAGCTGGTAGGTACCCCTGAGGAAGCACAGCCTCCAGTGATACCACCCGATGGCTCTAGGCCTGGCTGCGTGCCCTCAGCACTCGGATCCATGGCCCGCGTGCCAGAGCCTTTACCTCGTTTCCTCTTTCTTATGCTCCATCTCTGCTTCCAGCTGCTGTTTCCGAAGCTGAGTCTCCTTCTCCCTCCGCAGTCGTTTCTCCAGCAAAGCTGCCCGTTTCATTGCCATGTCATTTTCTGCTTTTTGATCATCCTAAGCATGGATTTCATGGAAAAACATGAAATGCTGTGGGCACCAGTACTCTCATTTTTCAATTGTGGTCACATTATCTAGTCATCCTTATTCCAGCCCCATCATATGTGGACACGTTCCAGAAATGATGAAGGAAGGAAGTGAATCAGGGATGCCTCGGTGGCTCAGCTGGTTAAGTGTCTGCCTTGGGCTCAGGTCACTCAGCCGGGAGTCTGTCTCTCCCTCTGACCCTCCCCCTTCTCGAGCTCGCTTGCTCTCAAAGTGGTAACAGTTCTATCAACTACCAAAGGACACTTAATCTTACTTAATTGCATGTTTCAAAACCTAGCAAGTTTGCTGAAAACAACCATAAAAAAGAAAAAAAAAAGAGCAGAGGTTTTTCTGGACCCTAATAAATAACTTAAAAGTAGGGTGTTTTCTCTTGGTTTTAAAAATTATGTTCAAACCAGGGCACCTGGCTGGCTCAGTTGGAAGAGGAGGCGACTCCTGATTTTAGCATCATGAGTTTGAACCCCACATTGGGTGTGGAGATTACTTAAAAATAATATCTCTTAAAAAATTGCATTAAAATTGTATATAAAATACATGCTCAAAAAAGAAAACTCAAGTAAAAGTACCCAAAAATTAGCTGTATGGTTATAGCACAATAAACCACTGCCGCATGACAGAATGGACACCAAGGTACAGATGTGTGGCCTGTTTCACTCTGAAGGATTCTCTCCCTTCCGTTTACCTTTCTCTGCAAGAAACAGAGGTAGTCGGGGTCTTTAAAATCAGTAAACTGTATTTATTCTTGTCCACAGTAGCATTCTATTAAAAATTAGTCATTTTACATGGTTAAGAGACAAAACATGACTCATGCAAATTTTAAAAGGGGCCAAAGGACAATCACCCTGAGATCAACTTTAAGTTATAAATTTTCAATATTAAGTGACCAAAAGTAAAACTAGATTACAATCACTTCAGTATTCTTGGGTTCTTATTCCAGTAGGACTGCTGTTTCAATTTAAAATCTTAAATTATAAACTGATGCTGTTAAGCATTGTCTTTTTCCTCTGTATTCCAAATTGTGGAGCTAGACAGGATCAGAGATGATCTTACTTTAGTTCCTTAATTAAAAAAAGAAACATGAGTAACACATCCAAATGTTTCTGATTATTAAAAAAATATCCTTTCCTATAGGTAATTTAGAAAATACAGGAAAACATAAAGATGAAAAAAAAAGGATAATTAGAAGAAAAATTTAAAAATATTAAGCTTTTCTCATTTTTCTAATACCTATAATAAATTTTAAGAGCTTGACCATCAAGAGGTGCTATTGTTCAATATTTGTGTTGGCTGGCTACAGTATATTATATCCAATAAGAGTATTGAGATTAGGGCTCCTATGCTAGACCTTTTTCCAGTGCTTTCAAAGGAGCTATTTCTGTTCAAACTATATATGTTATTTTTAAATGTTTCGCCTTATAAGATTATCTGGTCAATTTTTTAAAAGTTTTTTTTAAAGATTTTTATGTTTATTTGTCAGAGAACAAGCAGGGGGAGCAGCAGGCAGAGGGAGAAGGCGGCTCCCTGCTAAGCAGGAAGCCTGATGCAGAACTTGATCCCAGAACCCTGTAATCATGACCTGAGCCGAAGGTAGAAGCTTAACTGACCTGAGCCACCCAGGCATCCCTTAAAACATTTTTTAAGAAACAAAATATATAAGGAAAGAAAATTTTTAAAAAACTCAAATATACTTAAAATGACAAATTATGTGCTTTTCACAAACTGATAAGTCTTTGAAGAGATCCAAATAGCTTAACATTTTTTAAAAGGCAAGAGAGGCAGAGAAGTAAAAACAGCGTATCTAAACATGTACCATGAATTTGGTGAAGGGAAGACTGTTCAGTGAGCTTGGGTGTTACTACAGTCGACCAAGGGGAGCCCCGAAATGTGTTTCAGGATTAGTGGCAAGCTTGTAACAAAAGGGACTACTACTAAAAGAGGCAAGCACATCAACTAAAACCAAATTCATCTAATGATGATGCCCCAAAATGATGAAGATTAGTATTACCTTAAAAAAGAATCCACAGCATACTTTCTGGTCATCATCAAATTGTTCTTTATCACTTTCTCCATCATATTTTTCAACAGCTACATCAGCCTTTTCAGGAGGTTTCAGATCTGAGAGGGAAACTTCAATCAGATTAACATTTTTAGGAGCAGCTGGTGGGAAAACAGGTTTAGGAGGAGGCTCTACAGGCTGGTTCAACTGGTCCTCATTTGGCGTCAGTCGGATGGTTTCTGTGATAGGCTGGGACAGGACTTCAGAAACTGTTGACTCAAGAGGCTTGATCTCCTTTTCTTCCAGGTTATGCACATGCTGTCCTGCGGGCCCTTTGGATTCCAGTTCCTCCTTTTTAATTTCTTCCTTAGGTTTGGATTCCTTTAACTGAGGCTCTCCGTCATCCCCAAAACATACAAATGACCTAGTCTGAATAGGAACTTGACTTGGTGAAAACCTCCGTAACCGAGGAAGACTGTCCACAGACCGAGGGGGCGTCAGGGTTCGATTCAACGGCGTTATTTTTAATTCATTTGGCCTAGGAGTCCTTTGATTTTTAACAGAAAAAGATGTGCTCTTCCTGTTGGAAGACTGTGGGGATGCATGGGTGGGACGGGGGGCATCTGATGAGAAGGGTGCAATGGCTGACGACAGGCCTGCCTGCCTGGAAGGTTTAAAATCTCGGATCTGTTTTTGTGGAGAGGGCTGAGGAGGTGAAATCACCCAGGACTGCTGCTCCCTCATCTGCATTAACATCTCCTGCTGAAGTGACAAGCGCTGCATTTCTTGTTGTAGAAAATGGAGAGATGAATTTAACTTTTCAATGGACTTTGTATATTCTAAGATCTCTCCCTCGTTTAAAGTCTCCTCTGAGGGGCTTGCCAGGTTCCACTGCTTCTCTGGATCAACGGGTGTGGTTGGAGACTTCAGCCATTTGGCTTGAGGGTTCTCCATGCTTTCCTTCAGATCTGCCAGAGACTTACTCCTCTGTCCATTAGCCTTTTGTGAATCCTTTTCTTTTGCTCGATCGGTGTACACTTTCTCATCCTCTGCCCCGGCTGCTTCCTCTCGAAGAGGGGAAATGCCGTCCCCTCTCTTTTTCACCACAGTAAGAAATGCCGTCCTTCCCATCTTCTGCCTCTGCTTCGTGAAAGCAGCCTCCATCTTCTTCTTCTGGGCTTCTATAGCACGCCTCTTTTCTTCCAGTTTCATCCTAAGATGAACCATTTCAGAGGCCAACAGCTGGGTAGTGTCCCGGCCTTGTGGAAGGCCTGCTTCTTCTGGAATTTGTCCCCAAGCAACCACGTGTGGAATATTAAGTTCAGAGCCTTCTGGTGTAGTTTTCTGAGAACTGCTCCCACTACTTTTCCCATCAGTATGATTCAGTTTCCTGAATTTCTGTTCAGCAAAGCTGGTCATTTTAACTCCGGAACTAGAAGAAGCACTACTACCTGGTTGAGACTTGGTACTTACAGTACTTGGACAAGGACTCAAAGCTTCTCTGGGGTTGCTGGTTCGAATATCATAATCCTGGAGAAATTTGGATGCATCATCCATGTCAGAGTCTAAGCTTACAGTATAATCTCTCAAAGAAGAATCTTCATCCATAGTTTCTGGGATATCTTCTGAAGGAACATGAATTCCAGTGTCTACTTCAGTATTGTCAGTTATGGGACTCAAGGCACCTTTTGTATCAGTTATGTTATCAGGACTAGACTGATTTAGCTTGATGTTTGAATTTAGGATACTCATTTCCTGGTTATGAAGAAAGAATCCATTAGCAATGTGGTCTGGCTGAGATGTATGGGGAGATTTTTCAGTATCATGAATTATTTGTAATGCTTCTTCAATGCTTGGTGTCTCGATCTGATTGCCAAACTCATCTAGAAGTACTCTATTTTGTAAAGCTCCATTTGGAAGCTTATAATGAATATTCTCGTTGGAATTTAGTTCATTTGTATTAAGGGGTGTGTAAGATTTGAGGCCACTGTGAGAGTCTATATTAAGTTCTTCTTCAATGCTTTCTGCTTCCTCTTCTCCATTAACTGGCTTAAAGGACAAATTTTTCCTAATATTTTTAGATACACAATTATTGTTCAAAGTAAGTCCTTCATTACTAATAGAACGAGTGATTCCTCGGTTTGAAGTGGATCTCTGTACAGTATTTTCTTTATCGAAAGAAATATCAAACGAAACTCCATGCACTGATGATCTAAAAAACATTTAAAGAGAAAATCCTTAAACACGCCCAGAAAAGAAATGATTTAATATCCTTTAACAATTATTTAAAATTATACTTCCTTTTCCCATTTCTCATAATCCTGTTGTGCTCACGGTAAGTGTAGGGCTACTGGGCTACCTTTAACATTTAGTCCCTTTGAACTCAGTCATCTGCTTACATCCCCCTTTTCAAAGAGGTACTAGTTGCAACTTGCTACCAACAAAATAGACAAAATTAGCATTTCTTTCTCTTTTTTAAATTACTGTAATTGACAATGTTATATTAGCTGCAGGTGTGCAATAAAGCAATTCAATAAATAGCATTTATTGATAATGTGATTATACTAAAAATAATTCCCTTTGTTTACCTTTTCTCTTTGGGCCATGTCCCTATGAAACCATCAACATAGGACATAGATGAAGACCTTCTAATTCCTCCTTCAAATGCAAAAAAGAAAAAGTCATTAAAAGTATATAAAACATTTTAACTTACAGCTTAACAGATTTCAAATATTTCAGGATTCATTAAGAGCACTAAAAAATAAGTAGTCATATATGGAGAAATAGAGATCATTTTATTAAGAAAAGCAAGCACAGAGAAACAGATCAACCTTTTAGTGTATATTTGACACTTAAAAAAGACTGGATATTTTTATTTACATTTATTCTCAATCATTTCCCAGTTAACCTAGGTTTTTTCAAAAAATATTACCTGAAGCTGAAGAATGAGCTTGGGGGCGTGAATGTCTAGAAGGCAAATGATGAGTGTGTGTAAATGCAGCTCCTTCCCCACTGCAATGTAAAATAAATTAAAAATATTTTGTTTTAGTTCTTTAACGTAAACTTTACACAGAATGGCTGAAATCAGAAACATTATCACCTCTGACTCTCCATCCTAAATTTAAAAAAGAGGAAACATATTGTTTAAACCAAAAATGGCTGTGAGTATATGTATCTCTATGTATTTTATATCTTTTAGTCAAAGAGCCTGAAATATTTGCATACACACCTCAGTGTCCTTGTGAGATAAGATATGGCATATTATTTTCATTTTACAGATAGAAAAACTGAGAAACAAGTAAGTTAAATGAAAGTCATCAGCTAGAAATATTTAAA
Organism: Ailurus styani; assembly: GCA_002007465.1. Classification (NCBI taxonomy): domain Eukaryota; kingdom Metazoa; phylum Chordata; class Mammalia; order Carnivora; family Ailuridae; genus Ailurus; species Ailurus styani. The sequence continues at coordinate 5,544,902 of LNAC01000043.1, forward strand.
TCTCGAGAAACTACAGGTATAATAACCCCTTGTAAAAGATCCTGACAGCCTCCCTGCTCACAGACCTGTGTCTGTACATCTAACAGTTACATCAAAATTCATGTTAATATATTGAGCTGCACCTTGAAGACCTCAATGCCTGTAACGATGTGAAGCTTTCCTGTTTCATAATTCCACCCCATTCGAATGAATGCAAGGGATTAGGCAGTCTGTTTCTCAAATTATCATGACATTTGGCCCGAATTTAATTTTCTCCAAGCTTCAAGTCTGTTGTAGCCTACCTTATAGTCAAGTGCAGAAATGACATGTTCCCACCCCCAATCAGTTGAGCATAAACTGGGGAACAGAAGTATGTAGTAACTTTTGTAGTCCCCCTTCAGATCACATTATCTTCTAGCTATTGTAAACTGAGACATGAATAAGTCAAACAAAAGACTCAAGTGAAACAATATTGTGTTCTTACTATTTAATGAAAGCTTAATCAGTGAGCTTTTCTAAAGGCAACAATACCTGAAGAACTTGCATAACCTTGTCTCCAAAGCAAATGCTTATCTGCTTCTGTTTGCCTTGCCCCCCCTAAACTGCACACATTTTCAAAGGACTATCGGGGAATACTCACCTGCCCCCCTCTTGTTAGTTTATGTTATCGCTCCCTCTAAAATCACTGCCTGTTTCTACTCCCTTACATCTATGACAGGAGGCTAAACCTGAAGGTACACAAGTTAGTAATTAAAATATATTCACTCTCTTCTTCAGATAATGGCTAAAGTGTTTTAAATTCCTATTAATTGCCCACTTTCACATTTGCATAGAAAATTTTGATCTGGTGTAACTGCTGAGCAGGTTAGTAGTCAGGTGTGCAGATTAGCTGCTACAAATTTTTTTCCTTTGCCTGTCTTCTTCGTTTTCCCCTCATAACTTCATTATTTAGGGGCACTCACATTTGTACATGTGACTGCAGTTTTCTCAGGAAGAGTGGAAACTTCTGACTCCCTCCTGAAAAGTTCTACAATGGGAGAACTCCAATGGACCACAGGGAGACTTAGAGAAATGAGAGGATTAGTAGGATCCTAGAGTGACAGCTACACAATGTCTCTTCAAGGAAAAGACTTTAGACATCCATCTGCTTGGAAAAATGAGTAAGGGTAGCCACTGAGAAACAGAAATAGGGGAGTCTTCCAGAGGGCCTTAAGACATTTCCCAGTGTCAGAAATGTGAAGAATGCCAATTAAGGTTCCTAGAAATAATAATTGTGGGATAATCTAGCCTTGAAGCAGAAAGTTTCAGAGATTTTGAAGATTTTATAATACAGGAGTCATAACCTAGACTACTGAATGTTTTTCTAAATTTTCAAGGAAGGAAATGTCACTATGTAATCAACCCAGGAAAGCACCAAAAAAATTAATATGTAGAAAAAAAGTTTCCCATGGGGAAAAAAAATAGAGAAGCCCCTAGATCAGCAATATCCTAATTTAATATCTTTTTGTAGAATCTCAGGCATAGTTACAGAATAGAAAAGTTAATGGAAGTGGTAAGAAAAAAGCCATCATAATAAATCAGAGGGTAAGTGAAGGAAAATGCTTTCTTAATCTGAAGGAAGTACTTTACAGACATCAGTCAGTCCAGAGGTAAGAAGCCCTACAAAGACAGTAAGAGTACCGTAAAGGTCCTGTCAATGTTCCAGTTTCATACCCATTAGCACCCACTTGAAAGAGAATACTTCTTAAATGTGTGAGGTGGGTGACAGCTCAGAACAAGGCCGTATTTTTATGTTAAGCCAAGAATTCATAAAGAAAGTACTTTGAATTGCTTGTTCATCATTTTAAAAATGTATTTTTAATGGATCTACTTGGATTTCTAAAACATTTTTAAACTTAAAAAAAACGGATAAATTAGGGAGTCCAAAGTCAATATAAATTTTAGGTTCTAATAAATATACCTAAAAAGCTGCTTACAGGATCTGCTGAAAAACATTTTTAAACAAACTAATGTGTCTCTCATATGTTTGGGTCAGAAGTCAGGATTATCCTGATATTAAAATTTTTACTTTCAGTTCCTGATATTAAGAACGAAAGCATCACATATAAAGATTCAGTATTACAATAAACATTCTATTGTGATCTTTGGTTAGCTACAGTAACCAGCAAATAAAGCAGCAGGGGAAACTACCTCAAAGATCAAAAAAATTAAAAATAAATAAATAAAACCTGGATAGAAATTTAAAATTCCCCCCACCCTATCATTTAAGCAGTTCTCAATGATAAACAACCTCTACAGCAAAAGTTTGGTTTTAAGCTGATTATCTGAATCTCAGAACATATTCTCCCATTCTTGAGTATGAAAAAAGCCTGTGTATGAAACATTCTTTTCTGTGTAAATTCAATTACATTTATGTTACAGCAAGCTGTAATACTGTAAGCTAGTTAAAAACTTGAGTTCAAAGTCCAACTGAAATTTTAAAAACAAAATTTTATTTTGAATTCATTAGCAAATAGAATGGAAACAGTGAAAATTAAGTCATTCTGGACTCTACCTTGAAGTGAAGTCAGAACTACACGAACTGTCCAGGATGTTTGTTTTGGCCGCATTCAAGACAGGAATTGAAGGCATATCGTTCACAGGTTCAGCTACAATAAAAGATGCAAGCTTCAAAATTATGTATTTAGCATACATATGATTGTTTCCAACATTTTAAGAATTTCCATTTTCCTTTATTATAGCATATTTAAAATTTTCTTTTTAAATTTTCAAAGACAAAATTTTAAACTCTTCTTGAGGTTCTGGCTGAAAAAATTCACGTGATTAAGGCTAACTGGGGGGAAGAAGATGGGGAGAGCCTAACATAAATACAGATATTTAAAAATCAATCTTGAGCGTCTAATTTTGCTAAAGCTTTCACAGAACTTCTTTACATGTGGTAATTTTTGTTTCTTTATGAAACAGTTGATATTTTGGCAATCAGTTAAGAGAGAATTTCATTGGTCAATAATTAAACCCCCTGCAGAGTTCATATTTTTTTGTAAATGACTCTGGGGAAGACTCCATTTACGTTTTGCCTTTGAGACCTAATGTAACAGCCATTGAATATTTTGAAGAGTGGACTTTGCAGATAAAAATCACAGAACACAATGTAAGTGAAAATTTTATATTAACTGTAAAAAGTTGTACAAATATTGTTCATGATAATTACTGAAGACACCTGACTTTATTACATGGCTTTAGGGAAGGATCTTAACTTCTTTGTACGTATTCTTTGATACATAATGGTTCAATAATCAGAATCTGCCCTAAGTAGCTTAGAGATGGAACAAATGAAATACTCTTTATTGCACAGTTCACAGAATTTTGCCTGAGATGCAGTGGACACGCTGGAAGCAAGCTCATTCTACTAACTACAATGACATGCCTTTCCCCTGACTATGTATTTTTTCCTCCTTTCTGATCTTTTTCTTTTAATTTTTTTTTTTTTTTTAGAGGGAAGAGATAGAGGAGAAATAAGGGTAACGGTGAGAAAAATAACAAAATTTGGAGCCACGGAAAGCAGGTAAGTAGTTGGGATGCACAATAATTGTGTTATTTGGCAGGATAGCCACTGGCAGCAGAAAGCACTGGTCCCGTAGTTACGCTGGAAGAAAGTTCTTTAGTGGAGCTAAACTTATATTTAGAATCCTTTTTCTCCCAACAGAAATGGACCTCTGGTTTCATAATGGAACCCAAAGGAAAATTTGTTTTAGAGAAAATACAGGAAGATTTTTTGTTTCTTTATCTCTAGAGATCTTTATAGTAACCCCTTTATTTTGTAATTAGTTTTCTTATTATGTGCAATCAATAGATCACGCTATGTAATAATCAGAAAACATACTGGGCTTAAAAATATGTCTATAAACCTTTTTATGGTTTAAAAGTAAATTCAAATTGTAGGTTAAAGACAAGCCTTCATTTAAGTGGGTTCTGGGTAACAATATTAAAAACGCAGCATCTAACGGAATAAAAACTAGAGATGGGGGTGAAAGATGGAGAGAAGAAAGCAGGCAAGGAGTTGAAGCTAAAAATTCCACAGCGTAAGGCTTCAAATTTAAAGCTGTTCTCTCCTCTATCATCCGTCTCACAGAGAATTTAGTAGCTTTAAATATTAAAATATTCAGAATTTATCAAGGCTAATAATAGCTGTTTTATAACAGTAGTAAGATTCCCTTGAACAGAATAACCAGGGGAGGTTAGATAAACTCTCCATTTTGTTTGTTTCCAGGAACACCTACTACCTCCTTGTGGACGAACAACACGAGGCTGCACAAACGAGGGCTTCACAACTTCGAACCACCAGAAGAGCTCGGCCATGAACACCAAATAATTACTCTACATAAGAGAGTGAAGGAAAGGAGAAAAATCAGGTAAGACTTGACCAGAAAGTAATGATAAATACAATATTATTCTGTTTTACCTATTAAAATATAGGTTTAAATCTCATTCCTTCATCACTGGAGTGTATCTGCTCTAGGCTAGTAAATCTGGGATACAATATTCATGCTTATAGGTAAAATTTATAACAGCTATTCAAAACTTCTTTGCTGCTTTTCTCTATATTTCCAGAACGGTAGTCCAATTTATGTGGCAGGCATGGATACTTCTAACCTGAGAACTCTGAGATAATGTATAAGGCACTCTTTGTCCAAAGTCAATACAAACAACTTATTTTTTTTTAAGATTTTATTTATTTCACAGCGGGAGAGAGATCACAAGGAGGCAGAGAGGCAGGCAGAGAGAGAGAGGGAAGCAGGCTCCCTGCCGAGCAGAGAGCCCGATGCGGCCTTGATCCCGGGACCCTGCGATCATGACCTGAGCCGAAAGCAGAGGCTTTAACCCACTGAGCCACCCAGGCGCCTGATACAAACAACTTAAACAGCCTTTGACACTCTGAAGAGTGGCTATCATTTAAAGAAAAAAACCAAAACAACTCTTTCCAGATCTCTAGAAATTTCTCCAAAACTTAATCAGGTTATCTATGTGCTTGATAATGCTAAACTCAACCAGGCACTAAATAACAAAAAGACTCTAGATTGTTATGGCTAATTATGAATAATTTTGAAATGTACACACAGAAACATTATATAACTTAATATATCAATCTAACTTTGAAACGTTATTAGTAAGTTAACAATTTCATTTGCTTTTTATGATTTATATTTAGAAATGTGAATTTTTAAAACAGCTTAAAATTATAAGAAAAGACTGAGGGTCCTCAAAAGCACATTTCTAGTTACAAGCTTATATTTTAGGATGCATACATCATAAAAGCTATAAGCATGAAGAACTACTTTAATTGTAGGCATCTAGCAAGTTTAAAAATTAACACTATACAAAATCTGTTTTATAATTACTTAAAATAATATACCTTTAAATTTGGCACCTAATAAAATTATTATCAAGTTAGTATTTAATGAGTGAGGTTTTATTTCATATTAAATTTTAGTTTTCAAAATTATCATTGGAAAAGTGGGTGTTTTCCAATGCCATGCCTTCTTCCTACCTGTTTTTTGTTTTTTTGTCTTTCAAAGATTTATCTATTTATTTTAGAGAAAGTGAGCAAGGAGTGGGGGAAGGGCAGAGGGCAAGAATCTCAACCAGACTCCCTGCTGAGCAAGGAACCTGCCCAGGGGCTGGATCTCATAACCCTGAGATTATGAGCTGAGCCAAAATCAAGAGCCGAACGCTAAAAGAACTGAGCCACCCAGGTGCCCTCGTCCTACCTGTTAATTATGAATAATCCTCAAAGCTCTATATACTCTTATTTAGAGTTCATCTACTCTCTGTTTTCTCATATTTAAGCTGGTGATTTTCAAATATTCATCTTTTACCTGATAGTTCCAGAAGGCTATTTTGTATGTAGTGAGTGAGGGCAAGAGAAGAAGCAAGGGTAACTTAGATTTTTGTTTTCAGCAACTGGTACTGCCATTTAATGAAATGGAAAGATTGGGATAAACAGGTAGTGGAAGGAATCCTAAGTTAATAGCTCTGAGATATTCATTAAACATTTAAGTGGATTTATCACATAGGCGTTTGAATGTAGGAGTCTGTAATGTCATCGAAGATAAGGCATGCTGGTGAACAGAATTTGGTAGGTTTCCTAATTTCAGCATTTGCTTTTAACTATAAATTCCCAGAATACTCAACCATTTATAGACAATACATATTATTTTAAGCAGTCATTATAATTTGTGATTTTTTTTTTAGAAAGGAAATGAGAATACTCACAATCGCAAAGGCTGCATTGGAATTCATCCCTGCTTACGCTCAGAAATTTACATTCTTAATTATATGTCTTTCTCCTATATATTCTTCCCTTCAACTGAATCCTTCCTACTTAGCTTTTAAACATGCTCAAATTTCTCATATGAAAAACAAAATGAAACCTTCACTCAGTAAGTTTCTCCTCACTCCCACCTTCTTACATCTTCATAAACTTCTCTAAGGTATACCTATGCTAACAATCTCCTTTCAGCCTTCTGGCTCCCTAATCCACTCCAGTCTGGCATCTAGGCACATCATTCTTCCAAAACAGCACTTGCTCAAGTCACCAATGACTTACATTTGTTGCTTAATCAAGCAGATTTTTGAGTCTTCATCTTACTTGACCTCTCAGCAGCATCTGATACTCCTGATGTCTCCCCTCATTGAAAACTGCCATCCATGCCCCTCAGTTACCAAATGACTCCCAAATGTATTAACTGTACTTACATATGAAGTGGCCTAGACAGCGTTTTCTCTTGTGTATCTCAAAGGCACCTCAAATGTTTGGAGGTGAACTATGGATCTTCCCCACAAATCTGACCTTATTCCTGTTTGACCTCACTGAATGGCAGCACTATCCCAGTGTGCACACCAGAAACCTAGGAGTCCTTAATACCTCCTACTTTTTCCCTCCCCCTATCCAGTTCATCACCAAAGCCTGCAAATTTTGCATCCTAAATATTTCTGGAATCCACCCACTTCTCTCCATCTTCATCAAAATCACTCTGATTCAAACTGTTTTCATCTCTTGTTTAGAACACAATAGCTTTTTTCTTTGACTATTAGGCCAAACAAACTTTTCAAAATGCAACACCCCTCCCCCCACTTCCACTGCTTTTGGGAAACTGACTATGGGCTACAAGAGGGTAGAGGGTATGTGACTGGGTCCCTTTTTAATTTCCCCAGCTTCATTTAATACCATGTTCTCCAGAGTTCCTCATTTTACCCATCAGACTATTAAGTCTAGAAGGACAAAGATCGTGCTCATCATTATATCTTAAGGGTTTTTTAAAATTATTTTTTTAAGATTTATTTATCAGAGAGAGAGAGAGGGTAAAAGAGAGCATAAGCAGGGGCAGTAGCAGGCAGAGGGTGAAGCATGCTGCCCACTGAGCAGGGAGCCCGATGCAGGACTCAATCCCAGGACCCCAGGATCATGACCTGAGCTGAAGGCAGACACTTAACTGACTGAGCCACCCAGGCATTCCATGTATCTTCAGTTTTTCAAACAGTGCCTGGTACATAATAGATGGCCAATACATACTTATTGAATGAATGTATAAATGAATGAATAAATGTGTAACAAAAAAGATCAGTTGGCAAAATACCAAACTGTTGGCAGAAATATCTCTGGTAATAAGATCATCATGATTTATAATTTTTCTTTCTTTTTTTTTCTTCAAAGTATTAACATCTTTATTTGCTATGAAAAACAATAGGCAAAATTTGAAACTGAGGTGAAAAGTTGAGTACAATGTCCATGTCCCTTCAGCGTCATACTGAGGTGACACCCACTAAAGCATTATCTAGGGAAAAGGTTCCCAAACTTCAGTGTGTGTCGAAATCATCCAAAGGATAATTTTTCTTTATACTTATCACCATAGGATATTTTCTAAAGCCAAAGTATAAAATCATATTTAAAATATTGGTCCTAGGTTCCACTCTGCTAGTATAGTTAACTGAAAGCTGTCTATAACTTTTGGAAAAACACTAACACTCAACCAAAGCGCTCAACTAAATTGTCAATTGATACATTGATATTTTAAGGACCTTCATGTTTGATATCACTAAACATGAAAGAAATGCAAATCAAAACCACAATGAGATATCACCTCACAACAGTTAGAATGGCTATCATCAAAAAGATGAGAGTAACAAGTGTTGGCAAGGATGTGGAGAAAGGAGGACCCTTGTACATTGTTGGGAATATACACTGGCACAGCCACTATGGAAAACGGTATGGCAATTTTTCAAAAAATTAAAAACTACTATATGGGTTCAGCAATTCCACTTTTGAATATTTATATGAAGAAACTGGAAACAGGATTGAAGAGAAATCTGCATGCTCATGTTCACTGCAGCATTATTCACAATAGCCAAGATACATATGGAAACAGCCCAAATGTCTGTCAATAGATGAATGGATAGAGAAGATGTGGGGCATATATACAGTGGAGTGTTATTCAGCCACGAGAAAGAAGGAAATCCTGGGGTGCCTGGGTGGCTCAGTGGGTTAAAGCCTCTGCCTTTGGCTCAGGTCATGATCTCAGGGTCCTGGGATCGAGGCCCGCATCGGGCTCTCTGCTTGTCAGGGAGCCTGCTTCCTCCTCTCTCTCTCTGCCTGCCTCTCTGCCTACTTGTAATCTCTCTCTCTGTCAAATAAATAAATAAATAAATAAATAAATCTTAAAAAAAAAAAAAAGAAGGAAATCCTGCTATTTGCAACAACACTGATGGACCCTGAGGGCATTATGCTAAGTACAGTAAGTCAGAGAAAGACAAATTCTGTATGATTTCACTTATACGTGGAATCTAAAAAAAAAACTGAACTCATAAAAACAGAATATAGAGTGGTATTCACCAGGGACTGGGAGGTTGAGGAAATGGGGAGATTTTGGTCAAGGGGTAAAATCTTCTAGTTTTAAGTGAATAACTGGGAATCTAATGATTATAGTTAACGAGATACTGTATTGTATACTCAGAAGTTCCTGAAAGAGTAGATCACCACGAAAAAGAAATGGTAAATATGTGATATGATAGAGGCGTCAGCTAATCCTTGGTGGTAATCATTTTGGATACTTTAAACTTACACAACGTTGTATGTCAATTATAGCCAATAAAGCTGGGAAAAAAAATACTTCAGTAAGATACTATGTTTGGCCACAAGATGTCAGCATAGTAAGAGTTTTCCTAAATAACCGACTAAAGATCATTTCTTTCTGAATTTATGATTATGAAACAGCAATAAATCTGTTACCATATTCCAGGCATGATACCAAATAAATTTCTTTTAAAAGCTTTCTTTCATTTTAGTTAAGACAGTCATGCAACTATATATTAACATTCTTAAACAATGTAACAATGCAGAAGGATATATAGATATACATAACATGGAAAACAGATAATCAAGTAAAAAAATGGGCAGAAGACATGAACAGACACTTCTCCAATGAAGACAAACAAATGGCTAGCAGACACATGAAAAAATGTTCATCATCATTAACCATCAAAGAAATTCAAATCAAAACCATATTGAGATACTAAACCTTACATCAGTTAGAATGGCAAAAATTAACAAGGCACGAAACAACAAATGTTGGAGAGGATGTGTTAACACTGTTGGTGGGAATGCAAGTTGGTGCAGCCACTTTGGAAAACAGTATAGCGATTCCTCAAAAATTTAAAAATAGAGCTACCCTATGACCCGGCAATTGCACTACTGGGTTTTTACCCCAATGATACAGATGTAGTGAAACGAAGGGCCATATGCACCCCAATGTTCATACCAGCAATGTCCACAATAGCCAAACTGTGGAAAGAGCCAAGATGCCCTTCAACAGATGAATGGATAAAGAAGATGTGGTCCATATATACAATGGAATATTACTCAACCATCAGAAAAGATGAATACCCAACTTTTGCATCAACATGGATGGGACTGGAGGAGATTATGCTGAGTGAAATAAGTCAAGCAGAGAAAGTCAATTATATGGTTTCACTTACTTATGGAACGTAAGGAATAACATGGAGGACATTAGGAGAAGGGGGCGGAAATCAGAGGGGGAGATGGACCATGAGAGACTGTGGACTCTGAGAAACAAACTGAGGGTTTTAGAGGGGAGAAGTGTGGGGAGATGGGTGAGCCTGGTGGTGGGTATTAAGGAGGGCACATACTGCATGGAGCACTGGGTGTTATACGTAAACAATGACTCTTGGATCACTACATCAAAAACTAACATAACACAATTAAAAATTTTTTTAAAAAATAAAGTATGCTTTAACTACTCTCCCCCAAATCCTAATATCAAACTCAGAAGAAACCACTGTTAACAGTTTTATGTTTATCCTCCTAATCTCTAACCTTTTTCTATGCATATATTTGCATACAAATAGAAAAAACTGTTTTTCATATATAAATTATATCATGCTATAATGTTTGCTACCCACTTTCTTCACTTAATAACATCTTGGAGAGCTTTCTGATCAGTATTTAAACAGCTCAACCAGATTAAAAAACATTTTAATTGTGTCCCTCTTAAGATTTGAATTGTTTCCAAATATTAGTCTTAAAATATTCAATGGAAGTCAAACTCGTGGTTCTAATAATTTAGTATATAATAGAGATAGTGACCAAAGCCTTTTCTGTAGACAGTTACCATTTTCTTTTCTTAATCCTCTTTACTTCACCCATCCTTCTACCCACCTCCCCTCTGGCAACCTACTAGTTTGTTCTCTGTATTTAAGAGTCTTTTTTTTTTTTTTTTTTTTTTTTTTTTTTTTTTTTTTTTTTTTTNTTTTTTTTTTTTTTTTTGTCTTTTTGTTCATTTGTTTTGTTTCTTAAATTCCACCTTTGAATGAAGTCATATGTTATCTATCTTTCTCTGACTGATTTCACTTAGCACTATACCCTCTAGGTCTATCCATGTTGTTACAAATGTCAAGATCTCATTCTTTTTTTATGGCTGAGTAATATTTTTTTGTGTGTGTATACACAGCCACATTTTTATCCATTCATCTGTGGATGGACACTTGCTTCCATAGCTTGGCTATTGTAAATAATGCTGCAATAAACATAGGGGTGCATATATCTTTTTGAATTGGTGTTTTCATTTTCTTTGGGTAAATACCCAAAGAATTACTAAATTCTATTCTTAATTTTTTGAGGAACCTCTATACTATTTTCCATAGTGGCTGTACCAGTTTGCATTCCCACCAACAGTGCACAAGGGTTCCTTTTTCTCCATATCCTCATCAACACTTGTTATTTCTTTTAGATTCTAGCCATTTTGACAGTATCCGTCAGTTATCTATTTTAAATATGCTTGATTTAAGAAAATGTCTTTACATCTAGATCATGCCCAGACTAAGTTGATTTAAACGATTTAAACATTAGGACTATATATTATTTAATGGAATTCCAAGGTAAGCAAGTTAAATGTACTCAATTTTATGTCTCAATGTATTTAATGAACTCTTTGAGACTACAGAAGTAGTATTTAATTTTTTTTAACAGACAAGTGCCAGAAAAGGCCTTAACAAGATATACATGGAAATAGTTATTTCCTGATAAAAATGGCAAGGTAGAAGCCTTCAAAATAAATCAGTGTTTTTCTTCTGATGTGTCAGATAGTGGGGAGTGAGCCCATTTGGGGTCAATAGGAATAGTGGCTTATTTTGGAAAGGCCTCTACCTTTGGCTATGTCTTCTACCTGTGGTGATCCAGAAATGGGTGAAGGAAAAAGAGAGATCAGAGAGTAAGAGTGACAGGAACCATGAGGCACTGCTATCATGGTAAGAGGGGTCCATTAGCAGTTTCTATTAAAGCTGACATTGGAACTGTGAGTAGAACCATACAAAGTTGTTCCTCTCAGCCAGACTTAAAAAAATCTATTATAAGATTACCTATTCTTAAAACCCTAAAGCAGAACTGGTAAACTTTAGGCAGGTCTGTAAGAGATACAAAGGAACTTTGTAGCTATGAGCTACTGGGAATACCGAGGTACGAGGTCACACCACAAAATTCTGGAACAAGCGGCTGCCTTTTAACTTGGAGCTCAGAAGCAGTTAAGCATGACACATGTCTCTCTTCACCACTACAAAGTAAGTTCCACCAGAACAGGGAGAATCTTGGTTTTGTTCACTTAGTCATCCCAACCACCCTGAACACGACTAGGTGCTCAATAACTTTCTTGTAAGAATGCAGTAAGCAGTGGCCTCAGCTATATTCTGAATCAAGGGGAGAAATTCGTGCAACTGAATTCCTTTTTAAAAGGTTCCTTTTCAGACTATTTTAGTATTTTCCTTCCCCCTCTTTCTTTCTCTAGGTTTTGTCTCAAGTCCTGGGATCTTAAGAATTCCTTCTTCCCATATTCCACAGTCCTGCTGAACGCTGAAAGTTACCAGAACTTCCTTTGTGCTCCTAGCATACCATAATAGCATCTGTCTAAGATTCAGAAACATGTAGTGGCTTATCCTCTATTTTGCTAACTTCAGGACAACAGGTCAGTTTTATACCACAACTTTTAAGTTTAGCTTTGTATTATAAAAGAAACCTGCAGCTAACAGTGTATTAAAACCTAAAATAAGCAGAAAAATAAAACTTTTTTCAAAAGCTCTTTTGATTGATATTACAGTTCATTTGTAAACTTATAGTGACCATGCCATTCATAGATCTAGTTATATTTAAAAAAAAACTGAAAAAAACAAAAACACCAAGAAATATTTAATTTACCTTTATGGATGAAGCAGCATACAGCATATCTTCCAGGGTGAAATGGCAACACTGGTTCAAATATTCTTGGCAAAATTCCTGAATCAGCTGCAGATTATACAGGCTATCAGCCAAAGACATGGTTTCTTTCAAACAAATATCTTCAAACAGGAAAAGAGCAAGGTGATGACTGTGGGTTAATTTGATAATATACATTTCATATCCATTTTATAATTAGTGGCTTAGTACAAATACATAATTACGTGGAATCTGTTTTACGCACACATACAAATATAGGGGCTTCTACACAGAAAGACTTAGCACTGTTTTACTCAACTATCTTCCTCAGGATTATACGTAAACTTTTTTTTAAACCCTTCATTACTTATTAAATACTGTTGTCTCAATATTTGTCACCATCTATCTATAGCCCAGAAATACTTCACTGGAACACTTACCCTCTAATCTGACAACACCAGGACAGTAAAAATGAATAAGAGCAGCTAAAGCACAGCCATCTGTACCATCCTTCAACAAATTTTCTACCAATGGAATGCAAGGCAGTTGCTTGAGCAATGTTTGCTCCTTTCTATAACGAGCCTACAATATAAAAAAAAAAAAGAGAGAGAGAAATGAAAATAAATGCTAAACAACATACAGGAAAAAAACAGCACTGTAGATTCTAATGTACCAGTAATCTACATCAAGAGAATGAGAACTATTCAAGCAATATCCTTCTTTTCTAAAGAATACTAGACATTACTTTACCAAAGTAAAATACAGAGCAACAGCATTATAGTTTCAAAGTACTTAGTATAACATTATCAGTTTACTTGAAATGACCTTTAGGCTAAATATTTAAATATAAAAGCATCACAAAGTAGATTCTGAACATATTGTATCCAAATCATCAGTTCTGTTCTTTTATAGATAATAAAATTCATTTATTTTAATGTTGGACTTAACTTAGATCACAAGTTCTTACATATGAAGAGCAAGAGTACTAACTGAGCATAAAGAATTAGAAGAGCTCTCAAAATTGGGAAGCAGGTGTAAGAATACAATACTACTACAGGAAATTTGGCAATAAGAAACACCACCTTGAGGAACTAGAATATCACCAGAATCTATTCTGGTTTGGTATTTGAATGTTAAGATAATGTAAATAAAATGTAACAACTTTGAAATTGAAAAAAAACAACCCAACTGAGTTTTCATTCACCACCAACAGAGCAAATATAAGGATTTCTGCTCCCCCTCAGAAAAACAGAAGAAATCTTTGTTTTTTAAAGACTGCTTGGTGTGACTGGATACAAATTTCTAAGACAGTTCTCTAAAAATGTGACCATGCTCTTAAATCAGATTACCTAGCTTCAAATCCTGATTCTGCCACTTACTAGCTCTGTGATCTTGGACAAATTACTTAAAAACTCTCATTTCTCAGGTTCCCCATCTGCAAAAATGGGAATAATAATAGTACCTACTTGATAGGACTACTGAAGGATGAAGTAAGGTGATGCCCATAAAGTGCTAAGCAGACCGCTGGGAACATAGCAAGCAATAACTAAAGGTTGGTCTGTTATTAGCTGTCAGCTCTCCTAAAGCCAAGAAAATAATGCTAAAGACTTAATGAAAATGCATACTGAAGTATTTTATTTAAAAAATTTATGATTATATTGGTTACTAATACTTAAAGTTTTTTTTAAAAAAGTAATCAAAACAGGGCGCCTGGGTGGCTCAGTGGGTTAAAGCCTCTGCTTTTGGCTCAGGTCATGATCTTAGGGTCCTGGGATCGAGGCCTGCATCGGGCTCCCTGCTGAGCAGGGAGCCTGCTTCCCCCTTCTCTCTGCCTGTCTCTGCCTACTTGTGATCTCTCTCTCTGTCAAATAAATAAAATCTTAAAAAAAAAAGTAATCAAAACTAATTTTTCTTCTAACTCCATCTGAACTGGTTATATATATTCTATAATTATAATTATGAAATAAAATACTTTTGTGAGAATAAAAACAGAAAAATAATTTACTGAAAGAGAACATTTACTATCTCGTGGTGAAGTTAAACTTCCTTTAAATGACATCCCTCATAAAAGTATATGCATTAATGAAGAAAGAAATATTTATTCCTATTTCTCTCTGGCTACCCAAGAACAAGACGCATGGAACATTTTTTCCTCTTGAAGATAGCTTGTTCTTTTTCATCAGTGCACACTAGACATCTCTATCTAATGGTATGTTCCAAACTCAAGAGTACTTATATTCAGAAAAAATTATGCACATGCACTATATAAATTCTTTAACTGATTACTGACTTTAGTATCTTTAGAAACCTGCCTCACTTTGCTGCTAGTAGAGTTTAAAATTCAACCATGAGGGCGCCTGGGTGGCTCAGTGGGTTAAAGCCTCTGCTTCCGGCTCAGGTCATGATTTCAGGGTCCTGGGATCGAGGCCCGCATCGGGCTCCCTGCTCAGCGGGGAGCCTGCTTCCCCCATCTCTCTGCCTGCCTCTCTGCCTCCTTGTGATCTCTCTCCCTCTGTGAAATAAATAAATAAAATCTTTAAAAAAAAAAATAAAAAAAATAAAATTCAACCATGAAAAAAGAGCAGAGAAGAAGTAAAGGGAAGGGAGTGAAAGAAGAAATCTAACCAGTAGCATCTTCTAGCCTTAAGTTACCCTTCTCACATTTGGTAAACCACAGTTCTAGATCCTTAAATTCCTTTCTCTGGCCAGTGAGAAACAAAACAGTCTCCCTCTTAGAAATCCTCTAAATTGGCTGGCTGGGCGCATTCCCAAACTTCTCAGATCTCTAGGAGTAGCCTGTTTTCAGCCTATAATCTGAACTGGATTGAGTTGAGCACCCAGAGTCATGGAATAAAGAACCGAATTGTGATTTGTCCTACTGCTCTCTACCAAGTAGCACTTCTATACAAGGCACACACACACACAGACTTATGAGGCTTTAGCAATAAATGTATGGTTTAGAATAGACTATCAGGGATGCTAAAACATTTTCCTGAAGATTATATCCTAAAAGAGGTATCAGATAAATCAACTTTTGAAGTCCTGTACAACTCCCATCTGCAGTTCATAAAAGTTGTCATCTTCTATACTTGATCTTATATGGTTTTATAAACCTGCTGTATGGAAACAGTATATTTCCATGTATGGAAATAGCATATTCCCTATTCTTTCTATAAACTGAGAAATCTGGTATTTAAAAGGGGCATCATATTTTCTATCTTCCAAAACTACAGTGTATTTCTAAATTATATACTTATTTCTGAGGGTATAAAGTATGTCTTCAGTGGTCTAACCACCTAGATTTAGTCCTTAAAGAACAAACCCTCAGGTCAAATCAGAACCAAATGTAGTTTAGGTCCAGTACTGGTACGGCCACTAAGAAAATTTCACTTTCTTATCACACAAAAAGTGCACCCTTAAAAAAGGTACAGGTAGGGCGCCTGGGTGGCTCAGTGGGTTAAAGCCGCTGCCTTCGGCTCAGGTCATGATCCCAGGGTCCTGGGATCGAGGCCCACATCGGGGCTCTCTGCTCAGCGGGGAGCCTGCTTCCTCCTCTCTCCTCTCTCTCTGCCTGCCTCTCTGCCTACTTGTGATCTCTCTCTCTGTGTCAAATGAATAAATAAAATCTTAAAAAAAAAAAAAGGTACAGGTAATTTACATATGTAATTCATATCTGCTTTTCCTAAAGTTATTAAAATTAATAAGCATCTCTATCCATACATGTTTTTAACCTAGTTACTATCAGTCTGTAAATATCAATAGGACTAACAAAAGAATGCTTATGCTTTAAACTATTTTTAAAGCTTCTAAACTGAACTTGGGCTAGATTTTTTTATCTTTTTATTTTATATTATGATCAAATACCTTAAAATCCAATCTCAATACAGCAACTAACAGAATTATATGAAATAACTATACCAGCAAGACATAAACAGTACCATTCTACAATTACAATTCTGGAGAGCAAATTGAAGTAGCTGGGCAAACTTACTGGAACCAGTTTCCAAAACCATTTGGAAGGAGACTTCAGAGGAAGCAGCGGGGGGGGGGGGGGGGAAGGGAAAGCAAAAGGTAAAGGGAAAATTCATCAGAATGATTTTCAGTTAACAAGTGACAGTAAAGCTTCTCACAGTGGAGTTCCAAGTTTACAGTTCTCATAATACTTTTTTAATGCTAATTAATGTTTTAAAATACATAGGTTCCTAATGATAAAGACTTACACCTTCTCCTCCCCTCCTCTCCTCTCCCAACATAACAATTCATTTTTCAGATACTCAGGATATTCTGTGTACTTTGACAGCAAAGAATTTTTTTTCCAAGTTCTAGAATCACACATCATATTAAAAAGTAAATCTATATCACAAAAGGGAAGTAGAAAGATCAGAGCTGGATCTGCAGTTACTATAATGCTTAGACATTACTAAACCAAGTCTGATATGGCAGTGTTTCTTTCCAAATAGAGAAGAAAAGAGAAAAGACTGTGTCAATCAGTGTACGAAGAAGGCAAATAGCATTGTAGACCTGAACAAGATAATCATTTCTTTCCACTATACGAAGAATTTCTTTTAATTAATGGGGTAGTTGGCAATTCTTACTAAGATTTTTATAGTCTCTAAAGCATGTAGCTACTTCCATAAAGAGAATATAAGTGTTATTAATTTTACTAGCTAGAGGTATCCCAAAGAATATAATTTTACTTCTTTAAAATGATGAATAGGGCGCCTGGGTGGCTCAGTGGGTTAAGCCTCTGCCTTCGGCTCAGGTCATGATCTCAGGGTCCTGGGATCGAGGCCCGCATCGGGCTCCCTACTCAACAGGGAGCCTGCTTCCTTCTCTCTCTGCCTGCCTCTGCCTACTTGTGATATCTCTCTCCCTGTGTCAAATAAATAAATAAAATCTTAAAAAATAAATAAAAATAAAATGAATAAACTCATAATTTCAGTTAATATGAATTAATCATTTGTGATTATCTTTGTAATTCTCAGCACAATTTCTAACAGCCCTGAATAAACATTTATTGAATGAACCAAACTAAATGGGGTCTGAGTTAAAATTCATATTCAACTTGGGCACCTGGGTGGCTCAGTGGGTTAAAGCCTCTGCTTTCGGCTCGGGTCATGATCTCAGGGTCCTGGGATCGAGGCCCGCATTGGGCTCCCTGCTCAGCGGGGAGCCTGCTTCCCCCTCTCTCTCTCTGCCTGCCTCTCTGCCTCCTTGTGATCTCTCTCCCTCTGTGAAATAAATAAATAAAATCTTTAAAAAAAAATTCATATTCAACTTTTATGTACGAAGTTTATTCTGCAGGGGTGCCTGGCTGGTTCAACAAGTAGAGCACGTAACTCCTAATCCTGGGGTTTTGAGTTCAAGCCCCACGTTGGGTGTAGAAATCACTTAAAAATAAAATCTTTTAAAAAGAAGTTTTTCCTACATAAAATTAATTGTAAAAATAAGATAATTTGGAAAAATAAATATTTTCAAGAGCATCAAGAGTGTCACCTCAAGAATCAGAAAAATACCAAATTTCCATAAAGAGATAACATGTCCAATAAGTCTTCCTTATTGCATCAGGAAAAATAACCTTAGTCATTTTGTTGCATGTATTTTAGTCTCTCATTTAACCAGAAGTTTGGGCACCTGCACTTATGATAACTGTATGATAAAAAGTATAAGAAAAGGAGCAAAGGAAGCCACTGAGAATGTGTCAGGATCCCAATGTATAACAGAAATTTCAAAAACAGGGGTTTTCTTGTTTTTGAGACTAGAAAAATTCATTTTACACAAACTGACAACAAGAAATTCATTGTGAACTATTAAAATGGGATATGCAAAGCAATCTCTAATGGTTCTACATATCTACATCTCAATATAACTTGTAAAATATTCAGTAGGACTTTTTACTAATTCAGATGCTCTGGCCTTCCTCCCACCTCTCCACTGACTTAATTTAGTGATAGCAATCCTATTTGAGGAAAAAGGAAAACCATATAGATTGCCTAGCTGAAGGAAATAGGACTAAAAAAAGTAGATATACTAAAAGAACAAATACATATCTATGCTATTCATGCTTATAAGCGCATGTTTCCATAAGCTCAAATATATGCAAAAGCTCCTTGCTGAAGGATAACTGTATCTCTGAAGCAAACAGCAACTGCCCCCTCCTTTTTAATTTTCAGAGAACAACTAGGCAAACTGCAATCTCAAATCCTATCTTAAGATGTAATTATGAGACCAAAATGTTTTTAAAAGGCCACAGACAACTGGTGGAAAATTTTTTATTAAGTCCTTACTGATGACAAAGACCAACCTGGGCAGTTCAGATTTTCTGGAATAGTTCCAATTTCCAGCAATCCTTTCTACTGTCTTCATCACACATTTGGCTCACCCTAAATTTTGGTTAGTTGTTTTAGGTCTTGCCATTAATACTCCCCAAACAGTTCTATGTCTTCCTCTGGGTATCCACAATCACTCTGGGATTTGGGATAATTCCTGAACTACTTCTGGGTGCTCTCAAGACACTTTGGGAGGATGCTGGTTTGACCTGTTACTGAAGACCTCATGAAGTTGGATTTTTTTTTTAAAGGTTTTATTTATTTATTTGACAGAGAGAGAGATCACAAGTAGGCAGAGAGGCAGGCAGAGAGAGAGGAGGAAGCAGGCTCTCCGCAGAGCAGAGAGCCCGATGTGGGACTCGATCCCAGGACCCTGAGATCATGACCTGAGCTGAAGGCAGAGGCTTAACCTGAGCCACCCAGGCACCCTGAAGTTGGAATTTGTTAAGGAATTAATCATAGTGTGACCTCTCACCTCATAACCCATTAGACTTAAGAATCTCTTTACTGCTGTAGGTTCAAAAGTTGTGCTGATTTGCTGATAGGAATGTAAAATGTTACAAACTCCTTTGGAGATTCTGGCTCAAGCTACCAAAACTACATAGGCATTTACCCTCCAATCCAGCAATCCAATTTCTATGGAATTTATCCTGAAAACCTAAGAATACAGAAGGACATTATTCTTCGTAGCATTATTTGTAATTGCAAGATACTGAAAATTACTTAAATGCCCACAGGAAAAGTGGTTAAAGAAACCATGGTACATACACACAAAAGAGTATTATGCTGCTGCAAAAATATGAGGAAGATATCTAGGGAGTATATGGAATAATTTCCAGGATATACTGTCATTGAAAAACACAAATTGTGAAAGATTAAATATGTTTTTTTAAAGGAGAAAAAACATACATATACATATATGTGCATATATATAAGCATATATATGTGTGTGTGTGTGTGTATATATATATGCTTACTTCTATAAAAACAAAAACAAGAAGGATAAACCAACTAGTTACCTATAAGGGTTGGCTGATAGTGAGGGACAGGAAAGAGGCAGAAGAGATAAGGGGAGGGACTGATACCTCTCTGAGTATAACTTTTGCATAGTTTTGACTTTTGAAATTATATTAATGTTTTACATATTCAAAAAATGAAATTAAATCAACAAGGATGGGACAAAAAAGCCTACAAAAACTAAATGAAAACAGAAACCGATAAAACCAAATACATTTCAAAGGAGTAACAGAACTAACACTACCACTTAATTGTAAAGTGGTGGTGGTTGGGGAGGGGGGACCCAAGCAATTTCAGAATACAGCATTCTGAACGTATATTATCAATCTAAAGAAAAGGGAATTATATTGTATCTATATGAGATGATGGATGTTAACTAAACTCACTGTGGCAATCATTTCACAGTATGTGTAAATCAAATAATTATGTTGTACACCTTAAACTTATACAATGCTGTATGTCAATTGTATCTCAATAAAACTGGAGAACATATAAAAGCATTAAAACCAAACCAAAAAACATACAAAAGCATTAAAACCAAACCAAAAAAATTTAAAAAGAAAAAGGAATTGCAAACAAATCTTAAGCTCCTTAGTAGGTTTCTTTTTCATATTGGTTTACACATAGCAACTCTGAAGCTATTTTACGTGTATTGTAGGATTGGGCAAGTAAGTATAGTCAACCCTTAAACAATACAGGCTTGAACTGCGTAGGTCATTTACATGTAGGATTTTTTTTGTTTTGTTTTTTGGGTTTTTTTTGATAAATACAGTATAATCTTGGAACATATTTTCCTTATGATTGCCTTAATACCATTTTCTCTAGCTTTACTGTAAGAATATAGTATAAAATGCATATAACACACAAAATGTGTGTTAATTAACCACTTATATTATTGGTAAGGCCTCTAGTCAACAATAAGTTATTAGTAGTTAAGCTTCTGGGGAGTCAAAAGTTATAACCAGATTTCCAACTGCATAGGTGGTTGGCACCCCTAATCTCTACATTGTTCAAGGGTCAACTGTAAATATCAATGTCCTCTCAAATTACTTATTAGAAAAGTAAAAATAATAACCATGAAGTTAAGAAACCAGACAATATCTTAACCAAGCTATCAAAATTAATATCACCTAATAGGGAGGCAAATGGATATCTGTGCCTCTGCATATGATACCATCAGAAGGACACAATGCCAGCCTAAAAAGTACCATCTTAATTTAAATAAATACCAGAAAAAAACAAATTGAGGGATGAAAATGACCTGCATTCTTTAAAAATGTCAAGGTCATGAACAAAGAAGAAAAGCTAAGGAACTATTCCAATTTAAAGAAGACTAGAGATATGAAACTAAATATATTACATGACCTTGGATTGGATCTTGTACTGAAAAAAATACTATACTGTACAATTGAGTACAACTGGGACAAGTGACAAAACTGAAATACAGACTATAAGACTGATCAAAGTATTATACTGACATTAAATCACCTGTACTTTGGTTATACAAACAGCTTTGTTCTTCGGAAATACACATTGAAGTATTAAGGGGTAAAGGGATATGATGCAACCCTCTTTCAAATGTTTCAGAAACATTTACATACATATGTGTTTGTGTGTGATGTATATGTATGTGTATATACATGCATACACATACGCACACACACAGAAAGTTAATGTGGCAAATGTTAAATTGATGAATCTCGGTAAGGAGTATTAGAGCTCTTTTTCTATCTTGAAACTTTTTATAAGTCTAAAATATTTCAAAATAAATATTCTTAAAGAGCTATATTAAGTCTATACCAATCCAAATCTTTGTAGAGTCTGTGTCCAAATGCATAAGATCTATAGAGCTGTTAAAGAAATCTGATTTTTACAGCCCTCTCAGCCAAAGATGAGAATCAGTACTAGGACATCTAACTAATATTTAAGTGTCTCCAGGGCAAGTCATCTTTATAAAATATTCCTTGGAGAAAAAAAATCATAGTACCATCTCTAAATTTTAAAAATGCTTAAAATGCCAAGTTTCTCATATTAAATGAGTTGATAATACAACAGGGGTATATTCTAGAGTGGGAAGCTACTTTGCCAGTAAGGGTGAGTAAATGACTATGAGAAAAGGTATATTGGCAATAGGTATAAAGAAAGAAATGAATCAGCACTGACCATAAAAGTCCACACAAGAATAAATTATAATTACAGAACAGGATCTTAGGAGTAGAATTCCTTTAAAATGATCTGCTTTTGGCAGGTCTTCACAATTATTTGAGTGAAATAATGGTATGAAAAAGAAACCAGGGGGCGCCTGGGTGGCTCAGTGGGTTAAGGCCGCTGCCTTCGGCTCAGGTCATGATCCCAGGGTCCTGGGATCGAGGCCCACATCGGGCTCTCTGCTCAGCAGGGAGCCTGCTTCCTCCTCTCTCCTCTCTCTCTGCCTGCCTCTCTGCCGACTTGTAATCTCTCTCTCTGTGTCAAATAAATAAATAAAATCTTTAAAAAAAAAAAAAAGAAACCAGGTAAATCTAAGAGTTAATGCAAATGATGTATCTGAAAATGATGTACTATGTTAGAACATATATATGTATATATATGAAACAGACAACTTAATCAATTACAAAATTATAAACTACAAGTCAATGTTTCCCAAAGCACGCTCCTAATAACACTAATTCTACAGGATGTTAGTAGATGTCATTCACAAAAGAAGTCCAAGATTAAATATGTTTGAGAAACAGCTAGACAGGCTTCTTAACTGGGCCTTCAATGTACTAAAATGGGCTGTGACATTTTTAAGGGGCATAGACAAGGCAGCATTTCCCAAATGTATTTGACTTCAGAATCTTTCTTTTGGGGCACCTGGCTGGCTCAGTTGGTAGAGCATGCAACTCTTGATCTTGGGGTCGTGAGCTCAAGCCCTTCGCTGGGCACAGAGCTTACTTAAAAATAAACAAACAAAACTAGATTCAATAATAAATTCTAAAAAATTGATGTTATTAAAAAAAGAATCTTTCAAATAGTACCTCAGGTACTATTTGAAGAAATAGAATTTAAAACAAAAAGCTGGTTCTAGTTTTTAATTGCTAAGGAACTTTGGTAAAAATGGAAATTCGCATGGGCTGAGGTAATCAAGCAAAGATGTATAAGCATTCACTGACTGTCTCACTGGGAGAAGGGTAGTCTACTTCAAGACTGTATCTTTAAATGAAAAGCAATTAGAGCTCAGTTAATATCCTTTCTCCACAGATAATTCCCTCATTCAATTCCCAACCCTCTGTAAAATAGCTCGCCAGTATTTCTATTTTAAAAGTGGCAAATGTTACATAGAATAGACATGTATCTTTAATATTGTGAGAAACAAACTTTACTCTCTATATAGTTAGTACTGTAAATTTAAGAATACAAACCCATGAATTTGCAGCTATTTCAAAAACTATCCAAATGGTCTACTTACTAATGCCCAGATATGGCTTTTACTTGTAACTTCATGTCTCCACTCATGTTATTCCCTATGATCTAGTGCCCTACTTTGCAAATACCATAAAACCTACTAAGGCCCTGTTCAAGTCCCACATCTTCTAGAAAACCTTCTTAGATATTTCACTCCCACAGTTATCATAAATCTATAAGTTATATATATATATATATGTATACATGAAAGTTTATAATAACCAACTACTATTTTCACTAACATTTTGCTTTGAATCCCTTACTTTTACTAATAAGAAAGAAAAATTTGAGAATCATTTTAGGCATAGAATTTAGAAGCCATTTAATTCAACTTTTAAATTTTTACAGATAAAGAAAATGAGGCCCAAGAGGTCAAGTGCCTTGGTAAAGGTCATGAAGTTAGTGGCAGAACTATTCTCACTTTAAGCCCATACTCATTTTTCCGTAACACTTTAAAAGAATGAATGATGGACTCAGTGTCATCAGCTATAAACTTTAGAGGTCTTTTAAGTAGGGTGGCCAGATTTAGCAAATAAAAATATGAGATGCCCATGCAACTTACACCAAAAATTTTTTGGTGTTTCTCTGAAATTCACATTTACCTGGGCATCCTACTTTAGAATAAAAAGAAATATTAGAAGGAAAAAGAGCAACTTGAAAGAAAAACTGAGAAAATAACATTAGTAAACTGCTTAAACAAATCATTTTTCTAGGACATGATACTACTTAAAATGCCTTCCTTTTAGGACACCAACCAATTCAACAATTAGAAATACATCATCAACAGATCTAATAAAATCCAAAGAAATGCCTTTGGAATTCTAATTTTGGTCCAGCACTAATTATATAGCACTAATATATATTAGTCCAGCACTAATAATATACAGTGTAAGTAATGACATATCAGCTAAAGGGCTAGTCTCCAAAATCTATAAAGAATTTATTAAACTCAACACCCAAAACCCAAATAATCCAATCAGGAAATGGGCAGAAGACACGAACAGACATTTCTCCAAAGAAGACAACCAAATGACCAACAAACACATGAAAAAGTGCTCAAAATCACTTGGCATTAGGGAAATAGAAATCAAAACCACAATGAGATACCAGTCTCACACCAGTCAGAATGGCTAAAATTAACAAGTCAGGAAACGACAAGTGTTAGGATGCGGAGAAAGGGGAATCCTCCTACACTGTTGGTGGGAATGCAAGCCAGTGCAGCCACTCTAGAAAACAGTATGGAGGTTCCTCAAACAGTTGAAAATAGAGTTACCCTACAACCCAGCAACTGCACTACTGGGTATTTACCCCAAAGACAGAAATGTAGTGATCTGAAGGGACACCTGCACCCCAATATTTATAACAGCAATGTCCACAATAGCCAAACTATGGAAAGAGCCCAGATTATCAACAGATGAATGGATAAAGATGTGGTACACTCACACACACACACACACACACACACACACACACACACACACGAATATTACACAGCCATCAAAAATTGAAATCTTGCCATTTGCAACGACATGGATAGAACTAGAGAAATTATGCTAACCAAAGTAAGTCAATCAGAAAAGACAGTTATCATAGGATCTCACTGATATGCAGGATTTAAGAAACAAGGCAGAGGATCATAGGGGAAGAGAGGAAAAAATGAAACAAGATGAAGCCAGAGAGGAGACAAACCATAAGAGACTATTAATCTTAGGAAACAAACGGAGGGTTGCTGGAGAGGAGGGGGGTGGGGGGGATGGGGTGGCTGGGTGATGGACATTGGGAAGGGTATATGCTATGGTGAGCACTGGGTGTTGTGTCAGACTGATGAATCACAGACCTGTACCCCTGAAACAAATAATACATATGTTAATTAAAAAAATATGAACAAAAAAAATGAACAGGAATAAACCTGTAGACCAAAAAAGAAAGAAAGAAGTTACATGGACAATTATGCAGTATTTTTGGTAATGAGGAAATGTTGGCTCACTAAATTAAAGTCTGAAGAAGTAAATATATATATACAGTGCAAGTATCCCTCAACATATGCATATATTTTATCAAGAAGATGGTTGTAAAAAGAAGTTTCATAAAATAGATTTTAGTGGACGTCTAAGTTGAGGATAGATGGGCAAGGACAAAAGGTAAGAAATGTTATCAACCAAACCATGGGCTCTGTCTATAGCTGGATAAATCACAGACTACAAGGCTAATCTGGGTCAGTAGGCCAGCAAGCTTGAGTAGGTGGGTGGTGTGGCAACTTCTTCCCAATTACTTAGCAATAAGAAAGAACAAGTCATTCTACCTCTCATCCCTAAAAGAAGAAAAGGATCAAGAATTTTGCTTTTATGGGAATAAAAATCAAGAATGAAGTGATTAAATTTCCAGCCAAACCAACCAGTTCAAATGCCAAAAATCTCACTGTGAGGTAACAGAGATTCCTTTCCCTAGTTTACACTGTCACAGAGTGGTTCTTCCTAATGATGACATCCACACTTTGCAGTAAGACTACGTAAAATTAAAATAGTCTCTGTGAAATTTGCACAAAGGTTCCAACAATTGGAAAAAAGAAAATCATTTGAAAATAAAAATATGTATTGTGCTAAAATAAAAATACATATTAATCCAAATATTTAAAAATGAGTCACATTTATTTCTTCATTACTCAATGACTCACTCAACAAATATTGGTTGTGAGGTTAAAATGTGCAATTGCATGAGACTAAGTGCTATTAAAACATCAAAGTGGTATAATACAAGTAGTGTCCAGATTCCATACAACTTTTCTTAAAGGTCATTTACTCTGTTTGGAATATAAATGGCATTTTTTATTCCATAAAATTATGTTTTTAGGTCCTATGTCAGCAAATAAAATCCCCATTTACTTCATGATGTGTATGCAATACTACAGAATTTAATCATTATATTTAACAAACAAGATTTCTATGGAAAAAGGCCATCATCAATGTTATAAGTTAAGATGATACCATCTTAGCTTATTTCTGATTAGGGCCAGGAGCAAAACTGGGGGCAAAGGTTTTAACTCCTATAGGATGAGAAAGAGAAAAGAAGGGAAATCAACAGGGAAGGACTGGGGGAAGAAGGAGGAAAGAGACAGGAACTGGTGGAAGTCCGGAAAATGGAACATGTGATCTGGGGTGACAGAAAAAAAAAGATTTCCATTCTTATGTACCTAACTTAGGAGAAAGGATGTCAACAAGTCAGGATGAAGAATCAAGTATGGACAGTATTTTCAGCAGCTAGTCAGTAAGCTAAATGAAGGGAATCATTGTGATCCCAAAATAACAAATTTAGACAAAATTTCAGGTGCTCTCCTACAAAAGTTTTCTACTGAAGTTGGTAACACACAAAACACCTTTGCCTTTCCGTCCTTTTTTCTCTTTCTCTTCTTATAGAGGTATCAAGTGACTAGGAGCATTAGACCAAAATGAATAGAAAAACTATATAATAATAAAGAAACTTTCAGTAATCCAGCTGGAAAATAAGATCTCGGAATACTTATAATTTCTTTCACCTCAAATCAAATGCTACAAGACATGTTTAAAGAGCTTTCACTATTTTAAAAAATGTGAAATACTATAGTGCAGGAAATATACTTCTGGTCTTAGTATATAACAAAAACACAAATTTTCAAAGAAGAAAACTCTAAAAGCCACAAGAATTTTTAAAGAATGAAAAGAATGAATCTATATTAATGTTTCTTCTTTCTTCAAAGAATAACCATAGAATTATAATTCCTGGAATATATCTTAAAGGCCGGTCTTACTACAAGTTATTGTAAGGCTGATACACTGAAAATATTTTCTTGTTGTTTCATACATTTTACCAAAGGCAAAGCCATTATTTTTGCCAAAAATATTCCAGAAATTCAGTTCTAATCATTAACAATTTTTCTAAACACCCATCCAATTAACCTTCATTTTGTACTTCTACTTACTTGGCATTTATGACATGCTTTCTTAGGGCACAGTTAACACCACCAAAAGATAATTTAATGAATGCATCTATTTATTAATATCTGTATTTCCCAAACAATACAGGTATGTGAACATACAGTCTATTCATAAAGGCACCTTTTTTTCTTTGAAATATATACCTTTTGACCTCCTGGAGCTTCAACTGTGTGATGTTCTTTTAATTTCTGTTCCTGTTCCATAATGTCTTTCAAATGTTCATTTACCTTAAAATATAAAAACACTAATTTGAATTTATGTTCAAACATAACAACAAAATAACATGCACCATAAAATGCCTGTGGTCAGATCTCTGCTGTCAAATATCGGTACCACTCAAATGAGAAAATTTCATTTTCCCAACCAGAAAAAAAAGTATTTTACAGGTGTTTTATTTGATATTCTAAAATTAATTAAGAATTTGCTGAATACCTACTGTATGTCAAGAGCTGGTTAGAGTGCTAGAGAAAAAAGGTACTCAATAATTTCTAATTTTAATGCTTACGAAACAAAGTTTTTTAATTTTTAATTTTAATTTTTTTTTAAAGATTCATTTATTGAGAGAAAGAGAGAGAATGAGTGGTGGGGAGGGGCAGAGGGAGAGAGAAGAGAGAAGCAGACTCCCTCTGGAGCAGGAAGCCCAACTTGGGGCTTGATCCCAAGACCCTGAGATCATAACCTGATCCGAAGGCAGACGACGCTTAACCGACTGAGCCACGCAGGCACCCCAACAAACTTTTTTATTTAAAGATCTTATTTACTTATTTTGAGAGAGAGAATGCAAGAGAGCACAGCAGAGTGAGCAGGAGAGGGAGAAGCCAGATCCCTGCTGAGCAGGGAGCCCAATATAGGGCTTGACTCCAGGACCCTGAGATCATGACCTGAACTGAAGGCAGATGCTTAACCAAGTGAGCCATCAACAACAACATGCACCCCAACAAACTTTTTTTCATAAAAATTTAATTATCTCTTTTAGGACTAGTAAATGGAAATTATTTTCCTTAAAATTAATGTTTTCGTTAGCAATAGAAACACTTTAGGGTTTTTTTTAATGGCATAAAGCATTTATTTTATTTTATTATTACTTCAATTCCAGTATAGCTAATATACAATACTATATTAGTTTCAGGTGTACAATATAGTGATTCAATAATTCTGTGTATGACTCAGTGCTCATCAAGATAAGTGTACTCTTCATTCCCTTCACCTATTTCAACCATCCCCTCAATCCTTCTTCCCTCTGATAATCATCTGTTTATTCTCTACAGTTAAGAGTCGGTTTTCTGGTTTGTGTCCTTATTTCCTTTATTCTGTTTCTTAAATTCCACAAATTAGTGAAATAGTATGGTATTTGTCTTTCTTTGTCTTATTTCACTTAGCATTATACTCTCTAAATCTATCCATGTTGTTGCAAAGGGCAAGATTTCCTTCTTTTCTAATAGCTAAATAATATTCCTCTGTGTGTGTGTGTGTGTGTGTGTGTGTGTGTCTCACACAATAGAAAACACTCTGAATCGAGTTCTTAATCTGTGATTTCATAGACATGTCCCTAATCATGAGCAGGTTTTCCTACCATCATAAGGCTGCAGTTAAAATAGATGAAAAAATCTTCCCTATGAGAACTTTCTTGGGAGAAGGTCTAATTTATCTCCTATTAGATTGTTCAAATATCCATAATCCATAAAGGTTAAGAAACAGTCTATGTAGTATATAAAATATTTTTTAAGATTATTTTAAACAATTTTGGATTTTGAGCTAATGATTTTAAGGTCACTCTAGTAACAAAAAAAATGTTCAAACTGTTTAATTATGGCACTCTGGAAAACATTAATGCCATTATCAACCACCATAACTCTAAACTAAAGCCATAACTTTCTGAACTCTTCTATTGCCTAAAATTCAGTTCAGGGGCTAAAAACAAATGGAGAGAGCCTGGGTGGCTCAGATGGTTACGCATCTGCCTTTGACTCAGCTCATGATCCCGGAGTCCTGGGATCAAGTCCCGTATCGGGCTCCCTGATCCTTGGGGAGCCTGCTTCTTTCTCCCTTTGCCTCTACCTCTCTCTCTCTGTCTCTCATGAGTAAATAAATAAAATCTTTTTTAAAAATAAAAATAAAAACAAATGGAGAATTTTAATCTATGATAAATTTTTAAAAAGATTTTATTTATTCATGAGAGACACAGAGAGAGGCAGAGGGAGAAGCAAGCTCGAGGGAGGGAGATGTGGGACTCGATCCCAGGACGCTGAGATCATGACCTGAGCCGAAGGCAAGCCACCCAGGAACCCAATTTATGACAAATTTAATTAACAATAATCACTGAGAGTCTTCTCTATTCATGATATTTCTAAGGGGTTATAAGGGATTTAATCAACAGATTTATTTTGGTATGTGAATATGCCACACTCTAAGATTTCCTAATTAATCACTTAGATCATCAATTTGGTTGTATAAAATACTCTAAGAGAAAAGAGAATTAGAAAAGATGTGGGTCTAAATCGAAACCTGTACTTGCAAGCTATGACCTTAATAATTCCTTGATGCCTCTCAGCCTCAGATGCTAGTTTGAATAAAAGCTACTTCATAAAGCAGTTTGGGGTAGTATGGCTCTAAAATGGTCCCCACTGATCCCCTTGAGTGTGGGAAGGCCCTAATTTGCTTCTAACCAACAGAATAATACAACTAAGGTGATGGGATATCCTGTCAGTGATTGTGTTACGTAATATTCTAATTTCCACCTTGCTGGTCAATTCTCTTGCTGGCTTTGATGAAGCAAGCTGCCATGCTGTGAGCTATCCTACAGAGAGGCCCACATGGCAGGGAACTGGTAGCCTTGTCTCCATCCCAGAGACAGTAAGAAACTGAGGACTTCAGTCCAACTGCCTGCACTGGACCCTGCCAACAACCATATGAACTTGGAAGTGGATCCTTCCGTAGTCACACTTTCAGGTAACACTGCAGGCCTGGCCAACACCTTGCCTGCAGCCTTGTCACAGACTCTGAGACAGAGGATGCAGCTAAGCAGTGCCTGGTTTTATAACCCACAGAAACTGGTTAATGCTGAAATAATAATTAAGTAATTAAGTAGCTGAGATAATACAGAGAATAAGAGATAATGTATAAAACGTACCAAGTAAAGTACATGACACACAGCACATACACCACAGACAGAAACTACAGCCATTGCTTGTAAACAATATATCCCCAACGCAATACCAGACAGCTGAATGTCTGTAAGGGCCTTAACAAACCCTAATAAAATACTTTAAGCTGATATAATGATATCAATCATCCTAAATACCAAAGTCATGATTATAAGAAAATTTGAACATGTTGATAATTCATAAACTTTCATTAATAGGGAAGAATGAAAGAAAACTTCAAGACTTGTAGACATGACAAGACATGCCATGCTACTAACCTACCTGGGTACCCAAGACAGAGAAATGATATAATTAGCTTAGTGAATCTCAAACCAGTTCCCAAATGCTGGCTACAAAGTTGTACCACTGAAGCTGAATCATGTTATTTTTTGTGCAACTTAAGGATAAAAGTTAAAGAATGTATCACAGAGCTCATCAGGACTTTGAGGTGGATCACCACCACAGAACCAGTGTTGAGGACTAGTGAACTAGAGAATATAACAAATAATTAGCTTTAGCAATATGAATTAGGTAAAAATAAATTTGCTAAAATGATATATTAGATTTAAAAATACCCACTAATTAAAAAATATATACTAGCTTTTAATTTTTTTTTTTCATTTTAAAATATAAAATAGTAGGGCTCCCAGCAGCCTCAGTCAGTAGAGCACATGACTCTTGATCTTGGGACTGTGAGTTCCAGCCCCAGGCTGGGTGTAGAGATTATTTAAAAAAAATAATAAAAATAAAAATAATTTAAAATACAAAATAGTAATGTGTGTCCTTGCTTTAATGTAAGTCTAAAGTTAGTCAATATTTTACCTTCCTCCTGAAGTGTACAAAAACCTCACAAAGGCTTTAAATCACCTCCTCTCATCTCCATGTTATTTCATCTAGAATTATAGTTCTTTCTTATGGGTCTCAAAATTAGTATGATTTTCTGTTATACTTATTTACATTTACTCATGTGTATACTGATTTTGCTTTTTATCATCGCTTCCTACATCCCACCCCTTTCTTCTAGGTTCAATTTCCTTCTTACCTTTTTAGTATTTCTTTCTGCAAGCAAAGTGATGAACTGTCTTTGTTTGAACAAATCTTCATTTCACCTTTAATCTTGAATAAAAGATCTAGAACCCTAGGTTCATTGCTATTATTCTTTAACACTTTGTAGATTTTGCTGATTATCTTCTGGTTGCAAACATTATTGTTAAAAAGTCTACTCTAGTCTAACTGCCATTCTTCAAAGAGACTGTCTTTTACTTTTACATGTGTCAGTGTAGATTTTTTAAAATTTATCCTGGTTGGAACTCATTGTGCTTCCTGAATTTGAAAGTTTCTATCTTTTTTGTAGAAAATTTTGTATCTTGAGACACCTGGGTGGCACAGTTAGTTAAGTGTCTGCCTTTGGCTCAGGTCATGATCTCAGGGTCTGGGGATGGAGCCCTGCATCTTCTCAGTGGGGAGTTTGCTTCTCCCTCTCCCTCTGCCTCTCCCCCCGTTCATGCTCTCTCTTTCTCTCTCAAACAAATAAAATCTTTTAAAAAAAGAAAGCTTTGTATCTCTTCAAATATATTGTCTCTCCCCCACTTCTCTTTTATATTTGGTTCTTTTTCCATTATGCCCTCCATGGTGCCTTATTTTTTTTTTTTTCCTCAGTTTCTGTTAACATATAATGCAATACTGGTTTCAGGAGAATTCTGTTATTCGTCACTTATATACAACACCCAGTGCTCATTACAACAGGTGCTGTCTTTAATACCCGACACCTATCTAGCCCATCCCCCATGTACTTCCCTCCCATGATGCCTTATTCTTTCCTATAGTTTTTAGTCCATGTTTTATTTCTGGTCATTTAAACATTTATTTTTACAGTCTTTTTCAGACTGTTTTACTCTCTGAAGTTCTTACAGTGTCACCCTCATTTGTTATGTTTACTAATTCTTACATGTGCTAGATCTTCATGTATTTCATAATTTTTGATTGTCAGTACTTTCACATCTGCAGCAAAGATTCTCCCTCCCCCACCACCTGAAAGACTCATGGCTTTGGGTGTGGAAGTGAACTTTCAGAGTATTTTTAAATTTGCTTCTCTGACAGGTGCCAGAAAAATACTACTAGCCTGGTACTAGTACTGTTAATGTGTTGCTTTCAACCTTTTTTCCTTGCTCATCAGTTGGGTGCTCATGTTCCTGCCTGGTCAGTCAAGGAGGCCTCTTTCCAAGACCTAGACAGAAACTCACAATCATGATAGCATCATTCTTGCTAGAAGGTGGTTTAGGTATAGACATGAGAACCAATCTTAGTCAATGGACCTCCTCGTGGAGGAGGAGCAGCTGAGAGAGTTTTCCTTGTCAATAGAAGAGACCAGAAGACCCTCTCATCTTTGCTAGACATTATTCCGACTACATATGATCACTGGAATCATTCGTTATACTCTGCTGCCATTATAAAACCATAAATGGAAATGTCATATACAGTTAATAAGAGAATAGAAAAGATGGAAAGCCCCTGCATTCTTGTTGACACTGTTGAGCCCCTAAATGAACTAACCCTGGATATCACCTACCTCCAGATATGCTATGTGAGATAATAAATCCTTTAAGCTACTTGTAGTTGGATATTCTGGCACTTAAAAGCACAGCTGACGCTCTCCCTTTTAATGACGGTAAAGCTTTTCATCTGTCTTAACTTTGTGGGTCTGAACAGGTTGCAGTTCCAACTTCCCACAGCAGGCAAAACTAAGGCCTTATCTTGTGTTCAAGTTGACTTTAAAACTCCAGTCTAGGCTCGGCAGCCCACTGAGAAGGCCACCAAAACTTTCAGTCCCCATTTTGTTTCTGGTATCTGAGATCTTCCTTTTCTTTTTTTAAAACTCAGCTGTATAATATAAACTTTTCTAATTACATTTTATCAAACATGTCTAAGTGTTTATAACCAGGAGAATTGTAGTCTTAACCCAAAATGTTGCCAAAATCACTAATATTTTCTGTCTTCATAATATATGTGTTATAAGGCAGTTTTATGACTTACATACATCTTGAAGCATTTTGGTGAATTCACCTATTGTGTGGAGGGGAGGGTTAGGTAGAGAGGGGTGACAGGACTAAAACCAGTTTTCTGACTCGGACGGTTTATCTTTTTCTGTTGTTTTTCAGGGTTTGTGTGTGTGTGTTTTTTTTTTCTTTTTCTATTTTTAAGTTAAAAAAGAAATACTTTCAGGGACACCTGGGCAGCTCAGTCAGTTAAGCGTCTGCCTTTGGCTCGGGTCATTGATCTCTGAGTCCTGGGGTCAAGTCCCACAACAGGATCCTTGCTCAGCAGGGAGCCTGCTTCTCCCTCTGCCTGCTGCTTCCCCTGCTTGTTCTGTCTCTCTCTAGCAAATAAGTAAATAAAATCTTTAAAAAAATTTTTTTTAATTTAAAGAAATTAATTAAAAAAAGAAATACTTTCTAATTCATTATCATGTAGTTATAACTGATCTATCAGTTTGGAAATATCCTTATGGTTTTTAAAAAAGTTTTTATCTAATTCTGTTCAAAAAGCAGACTGGTCACATATTAACATTTTAAAGCACTATTCATTCATTTATTCATTCACACATTCAAACAGCTACTTACTGAATGCTAGTTATATGCCAGACATTGTATTAGGAGGTTAGGGATACAATGATATATAAATCCAGAATGGTCCCTACATTCATAGAACCAAAAAAGGGGGCAAGAGACCCCCCCCAAAAAGGCAATTCATTAGAAGAGCTATAAATAAATAAAGATGTTGAGAAGAAAAGAATGGGGGTAAGAGGACCTATTTTAAGGAAGGCTAGGTGTATCAGACAAGTAACTTAAGCTGAGACCTAAAGATGAAAAGCTGGCCATGATAAAAGTAGGAAAAACAGCATTCCAGACAAAGAATAAACAATATAAGCAATGGCCCTGTGGTCGGGGAAAATTTGGTATGTTTGAGGAACTAAAAAAACAGTATGGCTGAAACATGGTGAACCCAAAGGAGGGATGATAAGATGAATTAAAAAGAGGTAGGCCCAAATAATGTTAAGGCTCATGTGTTCATAACTTCTGTGTACCCCTGCATGATTTAGTCATTTAATATAATCTTGTCTTCTGGGGTTTTTCTTGGTTTTAAGTTCAAATTCATCTTCAGCCAATAATACTAAAGTTAGCCATGCCATTCCCATTTTTCTATGATAGGTTTTATACCTATGGGTGTATTATCCAGAAAAAAATGGCAACTTAGGTTAGGGTGAACCAAAATAAGAGCCAAAAGGAGCAAATTCATACTAAATCTGAGAGGCAAGAGTGAAGTCATGATGAGAGAATAATGAAGCTGGTATTGGTAGACTTGAGCAAGAAAAAAATGACACTAGGAGGTTCAGATTGAATCAAATGGCTTCGACCTTTATCTAAAAACTGAATAGGGCTTTTATTAGGCTGTTTTTTATTAATAGGCTGCCTAAAGGTGCTAAACATTCCCAGGTTAAGTGATTTCTTTATCCTTCTAGAGAATCCCAAAGTTCTAACATGCCTAGCTTAATTCTGTAATTTCACCTACCTCTGATTTATTAAACATCATCTCTCTGCCAAGCACTGCCCTAGTCTAGGCACCAAGACTAAAGAAAGATGGGCACTGTACCTCTCCTTACATAGATTATTCTAGTTTGTTTAAGCAATTAAGCAAAGTAATTACAAACTCTCAAAAGTGCTATGATGTAAAGAAATGGAATGTTATAGCAGAAAATAAGATGACAGGTGCCTACTTCAGATAAGGCTGTGAGGAAAAAGTGCAATCTAAACTGAGAAATGATGGAATGGAAGCCATTTGGAGTGAACTGCCCAGGAACAGGAAACATCGTGATCAGACCCCCAGGGGTGAAGCATAGAGCTGGAGTGAAGTGAGAGCAGTGAGAAAGGACAGCAAGCCGTAAACCAAGGATGGAGAGGTACACAGGGTCAGATTACATGGTACTCTGTAGGCCATGGCACATTCTGCATTTTAAGTGTGACCTGAAGCCCCTATGAGTCTTAACAAAGGACTGACATGATTCAAGTTACGCCCTAAGAAGATACTCTTACAGAGTTCTGGTTCTGGTAATAGTGGAATAGCATATATTACACTAAGCTTCTCAGAACCGCAATTACAAACCAGACAAAACAGAAAAACCAACTTTTGAAAGTACTGGAAAACAATCAAAAGCAGGCAGAAATGAGAAAGGACATGACCTTTGAAAGAAAGGAACATCTGAGTGAAATCTATGTTTCTATGGCTTTCTCCTCAATCCACACAATGCACAACGGATAGAATTCAAGCAGAAAACTAGTCTTGTTGGAATGAGGAACCGAGGGAGAAATCTGAGACTGTCAGAATAGCTAGACTTCGAGGAAGAGTATCCTAGGAAAGAAGGAATCACTACGAGGGAGACCTCAGCTCCATGTATAAACTGTCCTCAAACTCTTGGCTGAGCCCTGAACTATGCATGCGTAGGAAAGACTCCAAGGAGCATAGAGGGGAAACAAGTGCTGGCAGGCTGAAGAAGCCACCTGCTGCAGAGGAGACAGTGTGGCGCTCGAGTCCTACCAACACCTTGGCTTCTCCACTAAAACTTTAGAATGGTCACACATGATTTAGAAGACTGAATTTCAGATGAGTACAGAGAAGTATTACTGGATTTGTCAAAATGGAAGCCATCTTCCAAACCAACTCAGGAGCAATCTCAGGATAGGAATGGGGATGAGAGAGAGAGCAGAGAAGACTAGCAAATGAGTAAACAACTCTTTGGAGAGTTTCTGTGTATGAGGGAATAGGGGTGTATCTGGATTGGGAAGTTTTATTTATCAGGATGGGAAACACTACAGTAAGTCTATATTCTTGTGAGAATAATCCAATAGGGAGGGAGGGAGAACTGGATGATGCAGGAGAGTGAAGGAGTAACAGTGTGGTCCACGCATCAGCAGCATTAGCAGCACCTGAAGCTTCTTGAAATGCAGACTCTCCGCCCAGACCGCAGACCCATCAAATTAGATCCTGCATTTTAACAAGTTCCCAGAACTCATATGCACATGAAACCTTGACAAGAGCCAAAGCAGAGGATCAATGACTGTGACAAAGAAAGAAAGAATTCTAGAGCAATAAGGAAAACTGCACTCTGATAGGATGTGGGAGGGAGAGACTTTCTCCATTTTAACAGCAGGAAAGAAAGAAAGAAAGAGAAAGAGTAATGATGCAGAAAGGTTTACAGATTTGGTGGCAAGAAGAGAAAATTCCCGGAAGCCTGGGTGGCTCAGTGGGTTAAAGCCTCTGCTTTCGGCTCAGGTCATGATCTCAGGGTCCTGGGATCGAGGCCCGCATCCTCGGGCTCTCTGCTCGGCAGGGAGCCTGCTTCCCCCTCTCTCTCTGCCTACCTCTCTGCCTCCTTGTGATCTCTCTCCCGCTGTGAAATAAATAAATAAAATCTTTAAAAAAAAAAAAAAGAAGAAGAGAAAATTCCCACCCGATGGCTCCCCATCTCTGGTCTCAAAAAAGGATGAGGCAAGGTCCTCAACTGATAGCATCAAGGGATGGGTTATGGAAAGTTTAAGGACTAGAAAAGAAAGGATGAAATTGTCTTGAAATGTGGGCAAGTGAACTTCTTAGGGACACAATTCTTGGCCTGGCAGTAAGCACTGAGTATCCATTTGAAGTCTGTACTTCTAAATTTAAAGTGAAACTGGCTTCCTTGTGTAAATTTCTCCAGTAATATTTATCTCCGCAGGTGCACCCTAGAGAGAAGGTGGGTAACCGAGCTCATCTAGGGTTTCATCAGATAAATCATAGGGAGGGGGAAAAGAGACAGAATAACTGATGGTTCTTGCAAGAATCTAGTTCAAAAAGGAAATATGTCAACCAAGACGATAAGAATTAACAGGCTCGATGGTTTGGAAGTCATGATGAAGCTGAACACTGTTAATAGTAGGGGATATTAGAGTAAGTGAAGGAATTATTTAACAATGAGATGCTTGCAATAGGATATTAAGGTTATATTCTGATGATGACTAGGTCTAGGATGTGACCACAATTCTCCATAGCTAAGAAGGAGTGCAGAAAAAGACTGCTAAAGATGAAGAAATAAAGGAACTCCATGGCAGAGTACTAAATAGGCCTTTTACATTGATACTGATAATAATGATAAATGAAGTTTTTACATTCATAGCTTCTTATGCAAGCATTACACAACCATTTAAGAAAGGATACCTGAAGATATAACTTTGTTAGATCTGCTCAGGTCTTGCTCATGGATAAGGTTTCACTTTCTGGGGAGTAAAAGTCGCAAATGAGTGCAAATTAAGAGAAATTAACTACTCAGTCTGGGAAAGGGAGTGATAAATTGACAATTTAAGCATCTTCAGATAACTAATAACTAATCACAGTTCCATAAAAATTTCCAAGAGGAATCTACGATTGATACAGTCTTATGCAACTTAGTCAAGCAAACCTAAGAATCATTTACTAGGAAATAGGACAAAATTACTTCATTCTTGGATTCAAAAAATATTTACCCAACACTCACAGTGTATAATACCCTACTCTGAGTGCTGGGAATTTTATATTTACCTGATATGAACTAAATCATTATTAAATGTAATTACAGATATTGCAGAATATATAGAAAACCATTTTAATCATTTTAACAGAATTTTTTTTTTAGTCAAAAGGTAATGGGAAATTTTAAGTAACTTAAACAACTTCAGCTTTCATTCTGATTTAAAACAAAAACAGTAATGGAATGTGCCTTAGTCTGTTCAGGTTGTTGTAACAAAAATAACCACAGAATAGGTAGCTTATAAACAACAGAAATTTCTTTTTCTTTTTTAATTTTTTATTTAAATTCAATTTAGCTAACATAGAGTGTATTATTAGTTTCAGGGATAGAATTTAGTGATTCACCCATTGCATATAACACGCAGTGTTCATTACATCAAGTGACCTCCTTAATGTCCCTCACCCAATTATTCCATCCCCCTACCCGCCTTCCCTCCAGCAACCCTCAGGTGGTTTCCCATGGTCAAGAGTCCCTTACAGTTTGCCACCTTCTGTTTTTATATTATTTTATTTTTCCTTCCCTTCCCCATGTTCATCTATTTTGTTCCTTAAATTTGATATATGAGTGAAGTCACATGATATTTGTCTATGACTGACTGACGTCGCTTAGCCTAATACCCTATAGTTCCATCCAGAAATTTATTTCTCATAGTTCTGGATGCAGGGCATTCCAAGATCAAGGGACCAGCAGATTTGGTGTCTGGTGAGGGCCTGCTCTCTGGCCATCTCTTTGGTGTGACATCACAGGGCAGAAGAAGCAAGGGAGCTCACTGTGGCCTCTTTCATAAGGCCATTAATCCCATTATAACTGAATCACCTCCCAAAGGCCCCATTTCCTAGTACCATCACATTGGGGGTTATGATTTCAACATAAGAATTCTGGGCAGAGAAAACCTGCAATCTGGATTTTACATTCTCTGGTTTTGAAACTCATTTTTACTCAAGTGAGCATATTCCTACCTTATTAATCCAGTACATGACAGCATCCTCAATATCATAGGGCAGATCCGTGGCTTGAAAAAAAGCTGAATACTGTTGAGCACACGCAATTACTTTCTCTATACTGACCATTTCTACGGTATAAGCCATCATTAGGGTATCTATCATGGCCAAATGAGCACTCTGCAAATATAAAAGAACACAGAATTAAAAAATTAAACTTAGAAACTGTTGTTTGTATACTTTAAAATATTATTACTAATTCCTGACAAATATAACAGAACTAAAGACTATAGAAGACAAGCCTTAATAAGAAAGCACGAAATGAGAGATGAGCTAACTGAATCAAACTAATTTATCATTGAAATAATTATTGAGGATCTTTAATACTCAGAGAATGTTCCTTTTCCTATTTTTAATGTTGTAATCATTTCCTCAGCAATACAATTTACAAACTTCAAAATGCTATGTCTGATGTGCCGACTATTAATGGTACTAGTCAATTTTCAATCTTTGACTACGCTCCTGCCTCAGGCTTCAACCTCCACATAGTAGAAGTTCATAGATTCTACTTCGAAAATGTCTCTTAAATCTACTGATTGCCACAGTTCCAGTGCAGACCATCAACATTTCTCACACTTCAAAGAGACAAAGAACTCTCTAACTGATTCTCCTTAGCTCCAGCTTCTTCCTCATCCTTATTCACCCGGCAGCCCAGGACTTCCAATCTTTCCTTTGCCTTTTTCATTTGTTGGTATTGTACATGTTTACTTGTTTTTAAATACAAAAGTGTTGTTCTATGGTGATTCTTTAAAGTGCCAAACATTACAAAGTATATAAAGTACGAATTATCTGTCTCCTAGTCCTCTTCCCCTAGCAACAGGTACAGTCTGGTATATACTCTTACAAAAACAGTTAAAGCACATCAAATCGGTAAATATTCACATTGTTTCCTATTCCCTGGCATTACAAACAACGCTACAACGTTCCATTTCTCCAGAGGTAATTTTTAACTGTGGGGCTACTGGGCCCAAGAGCAACCACATTTTAAGTTTTCATAAATAACCATTAATCTGCTTCCTAGAAAGTTTGTGGCAACCTTTATCTCCTGCCAAGAATGTTATCACTCTGCCTGTTTCCCCACATTTTTTGCCAGCATTTGACATCATTCACTTTTTATCAGATGTATCAGTCTGAAAGGTTACCAAAAAACCCACTCTTGTTTGACTTTGCATTTCTCTGAACAAGGAAGAGCATCTTTTTACATGTTAAACAACGAATTTGTACTTTTTCCCTAGAAAACTGCCTGCTCATATCTTTGGCCTATTTTTCTTTTTGGGATGTTCATCTTTATTTCTTGATTTGTTAGAGTTCTTTCTATATTAGAAACATTAGCTCTGTGTCGTTCTGATAGCAAATACATTTTCCTAGTTTGCCTTTGGATTTTCAAATTTGTTAAGAGTATAGTAAGCTATAGGGAAGATCTAAACATATACTTGGTAAAATCTATCAATCTCAGTGTTCTCCTTTATGGCTTCAGAATTTACCCCATGTTTACAAAAGGCCTCCCCACCCCAAAAATGTGGAAATACTGTCCTTTATTTTTTCTATTAATGTTAAATCTATCTAGAACTTGGTTTTGAAGACATTATAAACTAGGGTTAGTCATTTTTCCAAATCAGAGATTTCATCATATCATTCTCTCATGAAGTCTACCTCATTTACTTTATAGAAGTCTAGACTCCTTAACAGAAGTTCTTTAACAGTTGGTCCCTGTCAGTCTAGCCTTATAACTTACCATTTCTTTCCCCCAATCCACACTTTGAAAATAGCCACAGAAGACTGCTGTTTCCCCAATCTGTCACCAATTTTCACATTTCCATGCCCTTGCTGTTGTCATCTTCCTTACAAATATAGACTAAGTCATGACGTTGGCCTGATTGTCACCTTCATTCTAAAGGTTTTTTCCAATTCACTTTCCAATCAAAATGACTCATTTTTCCTACAGAATGAGTACAGGTTCCTACAAAATAGTGTTTGTACTTTCATTAAATTCTGACTTATGTGAAGAAGGACATGGGCACTGGTATTTTTAAAAAGTTCCTCAGAAGCCAGGGTTGAGAATCATTGACTTATCTCACCATTGTACAGTCACCTGTACACAACAGTATTTCCCTAGTGAGACAGTAAGACTTTTGAGGGCAAGGGGATGATCTTAGTTATCTTCATACTTCCTATACCTAACATGGTACCTAGCAACTAGTAAGAGAAGCAGGGTGTCTGGGTAGCTCAGTTGGTTAAGCGACCAACTCTTGATTTTGGCTCAGATCATGATCTCAGGTCATAATCTCAGGGTCATGAGATTGGATGTGCTTAAGATTCTCTCTCTCCTCTCCCTCTGCCCCTTCCATTCACATGCTCTCTCTCTCCCTCTCAAAAAAAAAAAAAAATAATAATTAAAATAAATAAGGAAAGAAGCTAGGTTGTGGGTCACTATAAGGAATGAAGAGCTAACTTTACATTGGAGCTTAAAAAAGAGGGTTTTGACTAAGAGGTGATAGGCTAGCCTATCAAAAAGTTGGCATTATTTATAGAAAGGCAGATACTTTATATTAATAATAGCAATCATAAAACCAATGGTGACTTCTACTTAATAAGTCTAACTTATGTGTCAGATACCATGCTAAGTAGTTCATGAATATATTAGTTCTTTCATTTCAAATCTTTTCTGAAGTAAGGCTGGAAATAATATACATGTTCTATAATCCTCACAACTCTCTAAAGGAAGTACCATTTATATTTTATATGTGAGGAAGCTGAAGTTCAGACAATTAAATAGTTTGTCCAAACCTAATGTGCTCTTTCTACTGTATCATGTAGTTGGCAGAAATTAAATCACTTAGTTAGGCAAGAAATATGTTTTAGAATTAATAAACACCATATGCAAGAAAGAAAAATAAGCATCAATAATTGTTTCCAACTCAGATCATATTTTCATACTCTACCTTGTCCAAGAAGTCTTTTTCAGAATGCTATTGCCCAGATAGCCCAGTTATTTCTTCAGACCCGAAGTGGCCCACTGAATCAATTCTAGCATTTCCTTTCACTCAAGTCATTTATCTGTATGTATCCTCTCTATTAAACTCTAGCCCTAGAGAACAGAGATCCTATCTTTGTTCCTAGCACAATGTTTTAAGGAAGAAACCTCTTAGAAATTAGTACTTAAAATTTTTTAAATTAAATTTTAAATTAAATTTAAAATTTTAGCATAACTCTTTCAAACAAAAATGTGGGAAAACATTTCAAGAGCCATAAAACCATTTGTACACTCTTTATCAGATTCTTTCTCTTGGCAATTTATTCTACAGATACAATTTGAGAGGAAAAAATAACTATGTGAATGAAAGTGACCATTATATATAACAAAAAGGAAGGAAACAATTTACAACCATAATGAGTAATTTATGGCATCCTAAAATATTTAACAATAGGAGAAAATATACACAATACAATATTGAGTAGAAAAACAACACTGCATATAATAATGTTCAAGATATATACATACCCATATATGCACATATATATGTATATACATAAATGTATGGATATACACATATAACATATATAAAACAGGAAGGGGAAAGCTGTAAAAAAAACTTAGAAACTACCTTGTCATAGCATGCAAAAAAATGCATATAAAATCTATCATTTACTTCAAAAATTAGGATAGTAAGCAGTAGAACTAATTAGTAATACATTTTCAAAACAAAAACATTTTCTCATTTCACTAATTAGTTCTACAAATTCAAAAACAAATCTTTAAAAATTTCACTCTTGTCCTTACAGTTAGTTCTATATAATAATCAGCCACTTTTAAACTAAAAACTTTCAAAATAAATATTAAATTTTAGTATGATTTTTTTACCCTTTAACTTTATGAGATAGAGCTAAATTAAAAATTATATAAAACAGAAAGGGGAAAGCTGCAAGTAAAAAAATATACATAATGCATCTAGAAAAGATCCATAGTAAAAAAAATAAATTCTAGGTTACAATCAGGATAGAGTAATTTATATCTCTAAATAAAACATACATGTGTAATTTCTTACCTAAAACATTAAGATCAGAATAATAACGATGACAGCTAACACAGAGTACCAGGTGCCATGTAATGTTTTCAGCATTTGTATTAAACTCATTTAATACAACCACCCTGTGAGAGGGACTATTATTATACTTATTTTACAGATGAGGAAACTGTGTAACCCGTTCAAGGTGACTCAGCAAGGAGTTAGTGACGCAGGTATTCAAACCTAGAAGTCTGGCTCTAGAGCCCATACCATCTAACACCATCAGGCAGACTCATCCCGATGCTCTACTCTTTGAGTCTGCATATTGCAGCAGGAGGCGAGGCAGCAGTGGCAGAAGCAATAACTGCCACCAGCAGGTGGCAGAGCAGAATGGGTCAT
This sequence comes from Ailurus styani, assembly GCA_002007465.1. Taxonomy (NCBI): domain Eukaryota; kingdom Metazoa; phylum Chordata; class Mammalia; order Carnivora; family Ailuridae; genus Ailurus; species Ailurus styani. The sequence continues at coordinate 5,588,543 of LNAC01000043.1, forward strand.
CTAAGAGAAGCAGTATAAAGACTGCTTACAGAATAAAAAGCAGTTCCAATGAAAAAGGAATGGATACAGAATCCCAATGAATTTAACTTAACAGAGCTTAAAGTATCACACAAAGGCCAAAAGTAGGTTCTATTTCTGTGTTCCAAAAGTTATATTTTTGTTCCCTCCAATCAGTGGAGTCTAGATAAAATAAGTTACATTTATATATTAGAACTGAAAGTTAAAGCTATGACATAGAGTGCTTAATTAAGTCTCATAAATTAGTAAGACAGAAGTTCTAGTATTGCATGCCTCTTATTATTCCTTTATCAGACTTAAACACAGAACTTAAAAAAAAATTCCTAAAAAGAAGCCAGGTCTTGCTTGGCCTACCGTGGTATAGCGGCTCTAACACCTACCATGTCCAAGCAGGCCTAGAGGGAGATAGGAGGGAGTCAAGACTTAACAAAACAATCATGAACATGAAGTATTTGAATTACTCTGCTAAAATGATATGCACAGCATATACATATAAGACTGTGGCTTCTCAAAGTTAATTCCAATTCAGAAAATTATACCTTGCATATTATTTATTTTTAAAACAGGTTTACTGTATGTTTCATTTACCTTTAGTTTACATGGAGATAAAAGTAAAATAACACTAAACCTACTGAAATACCACTATACATCCATTAGGAAGGCTGTAACTAAAAAGTCACATAATAACAACTGTTGGTAAGAATGTGGAGAAATCAGAACCCTTATACCCTGCTAGTGAAAACATAAAATGATACAGCTGCTGTGCGGAACAGTTTGGCAGTTCCTCAAAAAATGAAACAAAGAGTTACCACGTGGTCAATTCTACTTTTAGGTATATATATCCAAGAGAAATAAAATCACAAAATCTGTTCACAAGTATTCATAATAGCCAAAAAGGTACAAACAACCCAAATGTCCATCAACTGATGAATGGATAAACAAAATATAGAATATTCCATACAATGGAATATAGTTCAGCAATAAAATAGTAATATATACAACACAGATGAACCTTGAAAACAATATGCTAAGTAAAAAATGCCAATCACACACATACACACAAATACATATTATATTTTTCCATTTATAGGAAATGTCCCAAATGGGCAATATATATAGACAGAAAGTAGATAAGCAGTTGCTCAGGGTTGGGGGTGGGAGATGGGGAGAGGATGGTGATAGTAAAGGGTGTAGGGTCCCTTTTCGGTGTGATAAAAATTTTCTAAAATTGTGGAGATGCCTGCACAATTCTGAATATACTAAAAACCATTACATTGTACACTTCAAATGGGTGACTTATATGCTACATCAACTTTATCTTAAGCTGTTACTCAAAAAAACCAGATTAGTTTGTGATGCTCTTCTCATTTTCCCAGTATAAATATCTCATATATCACTATTTCTGGATCTAAGTGAGTCATTATCCATATGTTTGCAAAGTACTTCAAGGTAAAGGGTGATTTATTTTTCTAGGTAGTGGGGTATTTTAGTATTTTAAGTAATATCTAACAAAGATCATAAATGATGATCTTTAAAAATAAAATACATATCTTTTACCCAGATTAACTACAGCCATAAGAAATTAGAAATAAAAATCTATGAAAAGAAAACAGAATTTAGCATATTTATTTTTTATCATCAATATATAGATATCTCCTGCTGAAAGGTGTGCAGAATGCAAACTTACAGAAATAAGCAAATGTTAATTTATTTTTAATAATATCTAAAATACTCACTGTCTAGAAAAACAAATCACCCTTCACCTTGAAGTACCTAGAATCTTAGAGATTTCTATAGTTGGCATGAAAATAGAAATTTTCCAGAAGAAACAGAAACTTCTAATCATAATGTCTGTCCTCTGGTGTAAGGAATTCATAGCACATCAAAAATCTAGCCTATCAAAAGTGGGTTGACCCAAGGAGCGAAAAGCACTGGCCTTAGAAACCAAGTCAGGAAAAAAAAAAGAAAGAAACAAAGTCAGGGGTATACACTGACCAACAAAGATTTTAGATGTAACCTACAGGAAAATTATGGCACTGCTATTCGCGACCTACTGATGTTGTACCCAACCTGTATTAAGCAGAGGACCAACGAGAGCCACTGTTGGTCTACTATCACCAGACAAAATGGTGAAAATGGCAACACTGACAGGGAGGTGATAGCCATGGGATTAAAAATACCCCTCTCCTGAGATTGAATATTAATTCTGCCTAAATTTAACAAATATAACATACAGAACAGCTGAGAGTTCTCTTTAATCTGTTTCTGTAAGGGTTGCATCTAGTTTACATTCTGTCATTTATATTTGGTGAATTTGACAATCATACTACCCAACGGAGAACTGTTTTCAAGATAATGTTGAATCAAAGTGATACTAAGCTTTATTGCAAAAGGAGTCTATACAAAAAACAGTACAGATCAAATGTCTATTAAAAGCTCCTGACCAATGAAAGATATTATGTCTCCTGGGCAGTTCCATCAATTTCATCTGGAATATGTCTAACCTTTAAGGCAAATGTATTTAAATGAGGATCTACTGGGTAGAAACATACAGAACAGCATAACAGTAATCAAATACATATGGTAAACAAAGAAAATAGTCTACCACAGTGATTCTAAATCTGGCTGATCATCAAATCACAAATTCCTTAGCCCCAAACCTTAGAGATGGTAATTCTTTATTTCCCCAGTGAGAGGCCCATGAATAGCATCCTAACAGGAATCTTGCCTCCAACAGTCCCCACAGCCACAAGAAACTAATCTTCTACAGCACATCTCTAATCACAACATTCTACAAGCAAAAGCCTTCTGTGACTTCCCAGGGCCTACCAAACAAATTCAAAATTATTTAATTAATGAAGTTCTTCATGATCTTAAAATAATCACTCTTATCGGGCCACATCTTCCACTACTTCCTATTTAAACCCTATGGTCTAGTAGTGTAGATTAAGAGCAAGGACTATTTAAGTGGATAGCCTAGGTTCAACCTCGACTGTGTCCCCTACTACATGGTTTTGAGCAGAATCCTCAATTTCTCTGAGCTTCAATATCCTCATCTGTAAAATGGGATGATAATAATAGTACAAGGCATTTTGTGCTCTAAAAATAATACGGTTTATGTCCAGAATAGGGTTGGGGTAAACCACTCAAAAGCTATGCCACTTTGTAACCAGGAGGTAACCTGGACTATCCAAGCAGACAGCTCAACCTGGCTGGAAGCTTCCAGAGCAGACACTGGAAAATACACAAAAACAACCGTGAAAATGCTGCAATTCTAGAAATGCTAGAAATTCTAGAAAATGCCGCAATTTCTAGAGCAATGCTGAGATACTCCTGATGGAGGTGGATCTCAGCCAGTAGAGCCATATTAAGATGGGCACAGGAGGCAATGCAGCTGTCCTAGCCAAGAGCTGCATTAGGATGGGCATGTACCTCTCTGGGAAGGAGTCCTGGGAGCAGAGTTTATTTTAAGATTCAAATATGGAAAAACTCTATGGTTCCAGTGTTGAATTACAGGTAACCAATAAGAACTTGTGATTATATACATTTATTTTTTCCAGTCCTAACGTGAAGAAAGGGCCTAGAAGCAGTAACTACGAAAGTAGCAATAAATACATCTGTCCCCAGATCTTGGTATCTAAATAACATTTCCCCCATTAAAATTAAACCAAAGTTCTTTAGAAAATGACTGAGTCCAAGTCAGAAACAGAAAAAGTACAAAGTGAGCCTGGAAAATACAGTTGTGTCAAAAAGAAAAAAGTATTCAAAGACTGATGGGGAGATGTCAAAAGTTATAGAAGCCAGCTTGCATGGGGCTCCTTCTAGCAAATATGGACCCATTTTTTGAATATAAAAAAGATTAATGACAATAATGGGTTATATTAAAAGGAATTAAAAACAAAAAGAATCCATGAGTCCATGGTGATAGTCATTACGAGGGAAAGAAAGAGAAAGCTTTTCTTTACAGCACAATGCCAAGTAAGAAATGCAAAAGTAATGAAAGTATTTTAAAAATCACCATATTCCAACTACCAATGCTGTAATTAATTCAGCACAGATCATCAACTGATGCCGAAACCCCTAGTGGAGCATTACTGGGAAACAATGCCAATATATCATTCCACACAATGCTTCCTAATTATAAAAAAAATATGGTCAAACTTAGTATCACCAACAATGGGACAAAGTGACATGATATGCCTCCTGATGAGATTCAATGGAAAGTATATAACATCACCTATGTAGCATTTGTGCCAAAAATTTTAATCTTAATCTAATTAGGAGTAAACAATCAGACAAAAGGGGGTTAGGGTATGACTATACAAGCTAAGTTGTTTGCATTCTTCAGAAATGTCAATGTCATGAAATAATAATAAAATAAGGGGGAGACAACTGTTCTAGACTTAAAGAGAACAGAAACACATGGCTAGCAAAAAGTAGTAAATGATCTTTGATTGGTTCCTTATTTGAGAAAGGAAAAGAAAACTAAAAAGAACATTTTAGGCACAATAATTGCAGAAATATAAATGTGGACTGTGTGTTAGATAGTACTATTGTAACAACATTTAATTTCTTGGTGTGATCATGGTACTGTAGTTATGCAGAAAAATGTTCTTGTCTCCGTAAGATTCTGAAATGATTGTGTATCTGCGTGTGCCAGCAAAGAGACTGGGGCAGGGAGATAAAAGCAAACATGGCACAATGTTAGTGTCAAATATTTTTTAACTTTTTAGCAGAACAAAAAGTTTAGAAGAATAATTTGGAAACAAAGCTCATATTCATTTTCCACGGAAAGAGGTAAGTACATTTTATACACACGTCCTTATATATGCTATACTTAAGTCGGCTAAGCTCTAAGATGAATTTACAGATCTTGTATTGATATTTTTATCCCAAAATAACTTTATAGAGCAAATTCCGTCTGAGTGATGGCTGGCTAAAACTGCTGCTACTACATCCATAGAATAAGTTGTTTCTGTTTACCTTTTTGATTCCTATGTTATTGGTGGCTTTCTTCCCAAGCCATCCTTCATAAGGAATGTACTTCAAATGTTTATTTGTTCAGCAAAGAAGTCATTAGATGGGTAGAGAAAAATACACAGCTTTAATGTAGTGCTAATTAAGCAATACTTGCCAGTCCTGTTCCTACAATCAGACACAGCACATGAGAAAGTTTCAATAAACCAAAAAGAAAAAAAAAAAAAAGATAAGAAAATCAAGAAAAAAAGCTTTAAGAATGAAATGCCTTCAATTGGGGTTTCAAAATAAATATAAGCCACTTTACTGATACCATAAATATGGAAAGCAAGACACAAGTGTTTTTAGGTCAGAATACTGTCCTGGCATCAGTAACACCCAAATGAAGCAGGTTTCTTTGCAGCAACCCTTCCCAATATTTCTTAAGAAATTTTAGGATTGGGATGCTTGGGTGTCTGCCTCCAGCTCAGGTCATGATCCCAGGGTTCTAGGATGGAGTTCTAGGGTTGCTCAGCGGGGAGCCTGCTCTGCCCTCCGCTCCCTCTGGTAGCGTAAAGCATCACTCTACCTAAATCTTCTAGAAGCAAGTCATTTTTCAGTCTAACATTCACTTACCATGTAGACGGGCACTTTAAGAATTTTAAAGGATTTAGATATACTTTAGATAAATACTTTAGAGTCATCTTGCTATAAGTATTCTTTTTTAACTATACCCATAGGTAGCTAAAAGTAGCTCAGTTCAATATTTATTTGTAATAATACGTGATTTGGTTAATTCCATCCTTTTCACTTCATCTTCATTGCTACTATGCTAGTACCACCTCTTGCTAAGACTTCTGTAATAGCTTTATTAGTCTTCCCACTTTTTCTTACTACATCCTCTTAAGAGCAGCGTGAGTGATCTTTTTAAAACACAAATCAGATCACATCACCTCTGTATTTTAAAGAACCTTCTGGGGCACCTGGGTGGCTCAGTTGGTTAAGCGTCTGCCTTCGGCTTGGGTCATGGTCCTGGGATCCTGGGATCGACCCCCACATTGGGCTCCCCACTGAGTGGGAAGTCTGTTTCTCTCTCTCCCTTTCCCTCCTCCCACTTGCACACTCTCTCTGTCTCTCTCGAATAAATAAATAAATAAAATCTTTAAAAATAAATAAAGAACCTTCCAATGATTTCCCACTGTACTTGGAATAAAAATCTGATCATAATTCATTAGATGCAACACAATTGATCCATGAGTACCACTCAGATCTCATTTGTTAGAGCCATGCTGTTTTTTTCTGACAAGCCTATTGTGGCCTAGGAATTCTGCACTTGCTGGCTCTTCTGACTACATGGCTCTGCCCTCCGATCTTTTCAAGCCTAATTCGTCTGTTTCTTTTTTCTTCAGATTCCAGCCAAAATATCATCTCTTCAGAGATATCCTTCCTAAAGATTCTGCCTGCCTCCCAATTAAATTATTCTTTTTCAAATCATGCTGCTTTATTTTCTTCATGGAAGTTATAGCACTACCTGATGTTATCTAAGTCACCATATTTGTTTTCCATATTTGTCTACCATGTTGTCCCCCTCTTCACCTATCTCTGCTGCCTTCTGCTTCTCCTATTCTCCCTTCTACTCTGCTTCTCCTACCTCTGCTACTCCAAAATGAATATTTGATGTAAACAGAGGCTTGTCTAGTTTACAATGATCCTAACATACAGCAGGGTTGAGCGAAGGAATACATTCTAACCCCAAAGAAACCCATATCTTGTTCTGAACCATTTTGTCTCATCCTCCCTTGTACCTGGCATTGATCCTTGATCTTGCTTTGTCTCCCACTAATAGCTTTATCCATATCTTCTCAAGTCTTGTATTTGATATTACTCTAATATTTGGTTCCCTTCCTCAATGAAAACTCATATTCACCGCTCGGATCATGTCTCTTCTGACTAGTTTCTTTTAAACAACCCACATGATTTAGTTAACTCCCAGAACTCTACTCCAAGATGGATCCTCCAGGTCTAGAGCTCCAAACCATGGAGGGAATACAAAGCACTGATTAAGTGTGTAAGCTCTGGAGTGAAGCTGCCTGGGGAAAATCTTCACTCTACCAACTCTGTGACTCAGAATAGTGCACTTAACACCTCTGTACCCCATTTTCTTCATTTATGAGATAGGAGATAATAACACTACCAGCCTCAAAAGAACTGTTAGAGATGAAATGGATTAATAAATATAAAGGGCACAGAGCAGTATCCATACCTAATACTGTATAAATATTATCTATTCTTATCTAAAATACAATCACTTCTGACTATGAAGGAGTAAATGGTACCAGACTTGCCCTCCTGCCACAAACAACTCAAAAACTGGACAATATATATATATATATAACAACTATTCTCAGACTTTGGACTACAGACAACATAGAGCTGTGAAACTTGAGTGAAAGAAACAATGAGAGCTCTACAATCATCTCACCTTTATACCTAAAAGCACTTTCTGAAACAATGAACAGAAAAAGGAAACCCATCCGCCCCATGGAGGTCTCACCTACTTGAAGACATAAGACTGCGGTTTGGGAGAGAGAGGGGTTAGCTTGCTAAAACTTGTGGGGAAGAATACCAGAGAGAAAGAAGCTACACAAAGAAATCTGTATGAGGTCCCATTTGGTTGAATACTGCACATGAACAAAGTAAGACTCTACAAGGCTAGACAAAAATCATCTACCAAGGAAAAAACTACAAAGGAGCTATAAGTAAAATAATTCCCACAGTTCATTTGGGCTTGGAATAATCCAAATTGCAACCAGCAAGAATGGAGAGACAACACCAAATATCTAGGGTTTCATAAGAGACCCTGGAGGGTAACATCTGAGTAGTAAGTATAGAACAGGTCTAGAATAAGGCTACTCTAGACCCACCCTAACAAAGCTCCAAAACAAGTCCCAAAAGAATTCATGCTGATTTGCAAGTAACTTAACTGCCTACAAAAACAAAGTTTAAAACTTTTTTTAATTTTAAAATAATTACAGGTTCACAAGAAGCTTACCAAAATTCAAAACTATAAAGTGGGGGGGGGATCAGACACTAAAAAATGTGATAGTTGCAATGTCTACCATTAAATTAAAAAAAATACTAGACATAACAGCAAGAGTCATCTCATAATTAGGAGGAATCAGACAGAAATGACAAAGATAATAGAATTACCAAAGACTCTAGAACAAATATCATAAAACATGAAGATATAGAGGAAAGAAATGTTAAGATATTAAAAAAGAAACAAATGGACTCTTTATAGCTTAAAAATGTTGTATGAAAACTGAAAGATTCACTGGATAAACTTAATAGCAGAAGAAGTACTGAAGTAAACTTAAAGGGAGAGCAAGAGAAACTATCCAAACTAAAGCACTAAAAGAAAAAAACATAAAACAACAACAACAAAAAAGAAGAGAGCCTGAGTGACCCATGGGACAATAGCAAGCAGTTACATAAATGTAGTTCAAAAAAGGTGGTGGGGGAACAGATATATTCAAAGAAATAACAGCTGAAATTCTTCCAACTTTGGTAAAAGCTACAAACTCACAGATTCAAGCAGTTCAAAAAAATCCCAAACAGAAAAGCTCACTAAGGCACATCATAACCAAACTGCACAATAATAAAGAAAGAACTCTTAAATGTAACTAATGAAAATGACACAGTACATACAGAGGAACACTAATAAGAACAACATCTGACTTCTCCAGAAACAAGGCAAGCCAGGAGACAGAATGCCATCTTCTTCCGAAAGAAAAAGCTGTCAACTAGCTTTTCTATAACTAGCAAAAATACCCTTCGAAAATGGAGGCAGAATAAAGACATCTTTAGGTAAATAAGGGAACATTGAGAAAAGTTGACATAAGCAGATAGGCACTACAAAAAAGGTTAAAGGAAGTTCTTCAAGCTAAAGGAAGATAATACCAAATGGAAACTAAAATTTCATCAAAGAATTGAAGAGCACCAAAGGTTTATATATGTACCAATATGAAAGCCTTTGAGTCTCTTGTTTAAAAGTCTTGCCCAAAAAAAAGATTCTAGGGTTTATAAAACACGTTCAAGTACAAAGGACAAAAGGGAGAAATAATGGTGATGATATTTACAATACTCATGAATTGGTAAGTATAAAATACACACTGAGTTTTGAAGATTTAATACAAAAATAAGAATAAAAATACTCATTAATAATTTTTAAATAGAATAACTGTTGAAATAACATTTTCATATGTTGGGTTAAACTAAATATATTCTTAAAATCAATTTCACCTGTTTGTTTTTTTACTGTGGCTACTAGTACTGTGGCTACTAAACTACTACTAGATAGTTTAAAATTACACGTGTGGCTCACATTATATTTCTACTGTACACTACTGGTCTAAGTCTAAACTACATGCAACACGAATACCAGAAAGAGAAAAGACAGAAAGTACAGTAGAAGAAATACTTTAAGAGACAGTAGCCAAACAAAGACTTTTCTAAAATTAATGAAAGATATCAGCCCACAAAACCAAATGTTTCAGAACCCTTAGCAGAATATATATATATATAAAGAAAACCACACGTGGGCATCTCATACCCAAACTTTTCAAAAGAGAGAGAGAGAGAGAGAGAGAAAATCTTTAAAGACACCAAAATGCAAGAAGAAAAGTGGACTGAATTAAAAAGAGAAACAGAGAAATCCACAAGTATTTGGAGCTTTCAATACTCCTTTTTCAAGAATTATTAGAGTAAGGGGACAAAAAGTCAGAAGGGGAGAGAGAAGACCTGAAAAACATTATTATTAAGCAAAATGACCTGATATTTATTTATAGGACACTACAGCCAAGAACAGCACAATACACATTCCTTTCAAATGCACATGAACGCTCATCAAGATAGATCAAATTGCTGGGCCAAAAACAGGCTCAGGATATTTGAAAGGGCTGAAATCATACAAAGTATGTTCTCTAACCACAACAAACATAAGTTAGAAATCAGTAACAAAAAATGATACCTACCCAGAAAATATCCAGGTATTTGGAAATTAAAGAAGATACTTCTACATAATCAATGAATAAAGAAGAAACCACAAGAGAATTTAGAAAATATTTTGAACTGAACAGTAATGAAACACCATTCACTGGTTTTTGGCACCATGTCAAAATCTGCAGAACTGAGAGGGCAATTCATGACTTTAAGTGTTTATATTAGAAAAGAAGTATAGTTTAAAATCAATTACAGAAGACTGATTCTTAAGAAGTTAGAAAAAGAGCAAATTAAATCAAAATAAGAAGGTAAGAAAAAAATAAGGAAATAAAGGTATGAGCAAAAATCAGCAATATAGAAAACAAGTAAAATAATAAAAAATAATAGAATGAGAAGTCAGTACCTGAAAAAGAGTAATAGAATAAGCTTCCACACAAATTAATAATGTCAGGAAAGAATGAGGGAATGTTACTACAGGTTCTATAGATATTAAAAGGATAATTAAGGAACATTATGAACAACCTAGTGCCAATAAATCTGACAAATTTATTCATTTATTTTTAAATATTTATTTATTTATCAGAGAGAGGGAGAACACAAGCAGGAGGAGCAGCAGAGGGAGAAGCAGGCTCAGTGAGCAGGAAGCCCCATGCCGGTCTCGATCCCAGAATCCTGGGATCATGACCTGAGCTGAAAGCAGATGCTTAACTGACTGAGCTACCCAGGTACCCCAAATTTGACAAATTTGGATGAAATAAACAAATTCCTTGAAAGACTACAAAACATCCTAAATTAATACAAGAAACAAAAAATCTTTATAGCTGTAAATCTATTTTTAAAAATAAATTTGTTATTTAAAAACAGAGAAAGTGGGCGCCTGGGTGGCTCAGTGGGTTGAGTATCTGCCTTTTAGCTCAGGTCATGATCCTGGAATCCTGGGATTGAGTCCCACATCGGGCTCCCTGCTCAGCAGGGAGTCTGCTTCTCCCTCTCCTTCTCCTCCCCTCCACCTTGTGTACTTTCTCTCTCTCTCTCTCTCAAATAAATAAAATCTTAAAAAAAAATCCAAAAAACTAAGAACACTTAAAAAAAAATAAAGCATGTAACCCTGATGTCTTCACTGGTGAGTTCTATATTCAACATTTAAGGAAGAAATGATACCAAACTTAGAGAAAGTTTTCAGAAAATAGATAAGGAAGGAACACTTTGTAATTCATTATATAAAGTCAGTACTACCTTGATACTGAAATCAAAGAAATCAGAAGGAAAGGTAAAACATCTTTCGTGAATATGGTTGTAAATATCCTTGAGAAAATATTAGCAAAGTAAATCCACCAATATATAAAATAACACATCATGGCCAAATGAGTTTAACTCCAGTAATTTAAAACAAGTTTAATATTTGAAAATCAATGTAATTCACATATTAACAAGATAAATAAGGAAAGCCATATGATCATCTCAACAGAGGCAAAAAAAAAAAAGCTTGTGACAAAATACAGCACCTATTCATGATTTAGAACACATACATTCATACAATTCTTAGCAAATGAGGAATAAAAGGAATAAAATGAGGAATAAAATAAGGATAAAGGGAATCTTCAAAATCCTACAGATTGGGCACCTGGGTGACTCAGTGGGTTAAAGTCTCTGCCTTGAAACTCAGGTCATGATCTCAGGGTCCTGGGATCAAGGCCCGCATCAGGCTCCATGCTCAGCAGGGAGCCTGCCTCCTCTCTCTCTGCCTGCCTCTCAGCCTACTTGTGATCTCTCTCTCTCTCTCTGTGTCAAATAAATAAATCTTTAAGAAAAAAATCCTACAAATAACATCATACTCAATGAGAACCAAATACACCTGCAATAAGATCAGAACAGGTGAGGATGTCAGGTCTCACCATATTTATTTAACATTGTTTGGAAGTCTTAGGCAGTGCAATAAGGGAAGGGGAGAAAAGACATACATACTAGAAAGGGAAAAACTAAAACTATGTTTATTAAGTAACATGATTGTGTATGTAAAGATTTGGACATATCCACAAAAAACCTACTAGGGAATGTGCATTTAGCAAGGTTACAAGATACAAAAATCAATGTTCAAAATCCAATTGTATTTCTCCATATAAGCAATGAATAACTGGAAATTAAATTTAAAACCAACTCCATTTACTGTCAAAATAAAAAATATGAAATAGAGTAAAATTTAATAAAATATGTACGAGACTCATACTAAAAACTAAAAGACTGTTGAAAAAAATTAAAGAAAAGCTAAGTAAATGGGAACAGACACCATGTTTACACTGGAAAACTCAATATTGCTAAAATATCAATTTTTCCCAAAATGATCTAGATTCAACACAATTCCAATCTCGATCCCAGCAAGCTGTTTTGTAGAAACTGACAAGAGATTCTAAAATTTATACGTAAACACAAAGAACCTAAAGTGACTAAAACAATTTTGATTAAGAATAACACATTTGGATGACTTACACAACCAGATTTTAAGACTTATTATGAAATTACAATAATGAAGTAGTAGTGTGTGGTACTGGCCTAATAAACATATAAATCCATGGCACAGACACACATATCAAAGTAAGTCAGTGAAGAAAAAACAGCCTTCAACCACTATATATCCTTGTTTAAAAAAAAAAAAAAGGATAAAATAAGCCTTGACTCTTCCCTCCCATTATATAAAAATAAATAAAAATAAATACAGAATGAATTATAGACCTAAATGTAAAAGCTAAAACTATAAACATTTAGAAGAAAAAACAGAGAACAAATTCTTTACAACCACAATGTAGACAAAGGTTTTAGGACATAAAAAGTACTATCAAAAAAAAATATTAATTGACCTCCATCAAAATTAAAAATTACATCAAAATTACTAAAATTCCTTGAAAGACACCATTAAGAAAATGAAAAGGTAAACCACAGCCTAGGAGAAAACATTTGCAATACCTGTATTTGACAAAGGACCTGTAGTCAGATTATACAAAGAACTCTTAAAGTAATAAGAAAATTAAAAAACCAATAAGAAAATGAGAAAAAGATTTAAAGAGACACTTCACAAAAAATGTATGAATGACCCAATAAGCATACAAGAAAAACACTAAGTTACATTAGTTATCAGAGAAATACAAATTAAAACCATAAGGTGATATTAATTCACACTAGAATGGCTAAAATTAAAAAGATTTATGACACCAAAACTGTTAGCAAGGATATGGAGCAATTAGAACTTCATACATTGCCGGTGGCAAAATAAAAAGTACAACTACCACTTTGGGAAACCGCTGGACAGCTACTTAAAAGTTAAACATATACATATAAATATGGCCCTCCAATTTCCCTAAGGCTTCACTCAACTAGAAGAATGAAAATACATGAACTCACAAAAATGTTCACAAATGTTCACTCATAGATGTTTTATTTATAATAGGCCAAAACCTGAGAACATCCCTGTCCAACAACAATAGGTTAATGAATAAACAAACTGTGGCATTCATACAATGGAATAATATGAGGCAATAAAAAGGAACAAACTACACATAACAATATGCATGAATCTCAAAATAAGAGCAAAAGAATCCAATTCAAAAAGAGTTCACATGGGGCACCTGGGTGGCTTAGTTGGTTAAGCATCCAACTCTTGGTTTCAGCTCAGGTCATGATTTCAGGGTCCTGGGATCAAGCCTCATACCAGGTTCTGTGCTGGGTGTAGAGCCTGCTTAAGATTCTCTCTCTCCCTCTGCCTCTGCCCCTCCTTCCCTCTCACCTGCAGCATATGTGCTCCCCCCCCCAAAAAAGAGTAATAATAAAAAGTAAAAAGAGTTCATGCATTATACTTTCAATCTATATGAAATTCTAGAACAGGAAAAACTACTCTACAGTGACAGAAAGGAGATTAATAGATGCCTGGAGTGCGGTGAGGGGTTGACAGCAAAAAGACACAAAGGAATTTTGGGGATAATAAAAACATTTTATATTTTAACTGGAGTAGTACTTACATGAATACATACATTTGTCAAAACTCAAAATTATTTACTTCAAATAGGTATATTTTATTTTCCTTAAATTATGCCTCATCAAAGTTGATTTTTAAAAAGAAAGATCTGACCTTAGGAAATCACTCAGACTTCACTGAGTTTCAACTTCCTCTGTTAAATGTGGATAATACCTGATTTCTCACCTCACCAGACACCACATAAGGTATACACCAAAGTACTCTAAAAAATTCTAAGTGATATAAAGGTTTACAGTGCTTTTAATTACTTAAGGTATTATATAGTCAGTGTATAACTATGGGATTAACCTACAAAACTATTTTTTAAAGATAATCTTCAAACTTCATTGTCATCATTTATTTTTATGCTTTCCCAAACAAATGTTATATCAATTAATACTTTAAGGAACTAAATTAGGAGATTTCTATAACATCACCTTCATGTACCCAGTCCATTAAGAAAGGAGGTAATAATGAGCCATCAAAGACAGGAAACAGACAAGAACCACCAAGACAATAAAGCCAGGTTTTTATGAAAAAAAAAAATTTTCAAATAGACTATTATATCCAACAAATCAAGATTTAAGCACAGAACATATATATTTTCCAAATGTCCTAACCATACTGACCTGGTCAAGATTTATTTTTATGATAGTTTATACATGGCAGCTCAGGCCTGTCCACCACCGCTCAACATAATTGCTGCTACTTTATGCCAACAATGTAAAATGACAGCTATGTTCTTTCATTTGCTAACCAATATGACATTCCTAGTATATTTTAACCAGTCACATATGGGGTACTTCAAAGTATGTTTGTGCTTTACAGCTTTCCAGATTTGCAAGTTTCCCAAACATATGTGATGCTGAGTCAAAAACTGCTTCAAATCTCAAAATCCAAAACAAGCTACATAAAATACACTGAAATACGCTTTATCATATCAAAATAAGCATCAGTAAAGGCTCCACTTAACAATGAAAAAATTGCCTGAAAGGAAGTTTGTCAGCAGATTTCTTTCAGCTGGGCGTGTATGAAAAATGCTCCTGACAGTACTCACTTTACCAGAAAAAAAAGAAACATAAGGTTGTGACACAATCACAGCTGTTCTCTAATTTGGCTCTACCACCCAGTCAGGCTTCATTTCCCAACACTATCCATGAGAAAGAGAAAAAGGAAGGTCATGATGTCTCTCTTGTAGCTACCCATCCTAGGTTTGTAGAAAATACAAAGACAGTTCAAAATTGAATAACAACAGGGAAAGTTTCACAACAGTTGAACACAGCTATGGCAGAAACTCAAACAACATAGTAAGAAGTACAAATACCTTTTCTCCAACCTACCAAGTATCTGGAGGTCACCTGCCTCCTTCTAGATGAATGCCTGTTGGCAAGCAGTGCCCAAATTAACATGCCACAGTGGTGGAACTGAAAGATCACACTTTCCCTAAGCTGGTCCCATGGCCTCTACACATAGACACTGACCAGAGCCCACAAAGCTGCAGCTATAAGAAAAAGTAAAGAGCTATAGATCTGGGAGGTACCTCACCAGCTAACTGGCAGGGAAATGTATGCACACTTGAAAGTTGTTCAAATACATTATTTGAGTTTAAATATATTACTTAAAGTTTAAATATATTTAAAAGTTTTAAAATAAAAGTTTAAAAAATATATTTAAAGTTTAAACATATTATTGCTTTAATAATAATTTTCCTTGCCCAAAATAACCTGTTGATATAGTTCTCAAGAAATGCTCCTACTTACAATAAACTGTCAAATCCTCACTCTAAGGTGAAGAAAAATGTAAAAAGATCAAGACAAAACTGTCAAGTTTTTTTTTTTTTTTAAGACTGTCAAGTTTTTTTTTTATCCCCTCGGCTGGCAACACCTTATGAGCACTGACTTTTCAAACAGACAAGTACTGCCACATAAAATGCCACCTTTATAATTTTGGTAGACCATGATACATATAAATCCATTAAAATGTTAATCTGTAATGAATCATTAACTATTCGCATTATTAAACCTAAATTCTGATTTAGATCACTAAAAATTCATTAAATGATGCTATTAATTAAAATGCTATTTAACAAAAGAAAGATTGAAAAAATTAGTATTCCTTGCATTTTCAGGCCTTCTCCAGTAATATTATAATTACATGGAAGCTAGTGGTATGACATAACCCCTGTTAGAGACGGAAGGAAAAGCTTATTTTACTTATTTTTTTAAGTTTCTGAGAGACAGAGAGAGTGTATGTGCATGAGCCAGGGTGGGGGACAGAGGGAAAGGGAGAGAGAGAATCTTAAGCAGGCTCAACGCTCAGTGCAGAGCCCAACACAGTGCTCGATCTCATGAGCCTGATATCATGACTTGAGCAGAAATCAAGAGTTGGACACTTAACCTACAGAGCCACCCAGGCACCAGAGGAAAAGCTTATTTTAGACAAGTGGTACCAAGGCATAGCGTCGCAATTAATAAAATGTCACAATATCCAAAGAATTTCTAAACCTGTATGCCTCAAAATTTTATATTAAAAAAAGGTACTGTAAGTTTTTATTTTAAAATTACTTTAGAAAAATCTACAGGATCCCTCTAAATATATCATGATGTTCTGTATTTATTAAACAGACTCTTAAAATATTTTCCCTGAGATACAAGACCAAAAAAATTACTAACTAGCAAACTGGCAGAAAAAATCAGAAGAAAATAGATATCATACAGATCAAAAAGACTCTGGTGCCACTCAGAGTTATTCAATTTTTTATCCTACACTTTTGACTGTTCTCCACAGTATCTCCTATGCATTACTTCAATATTTGTGCTTCTATCCATGGCCTTCTCTTTTTATTCTAAAATGTCCCCTCCATGCCATCTCAATCCCATGGCTTCAGCTAACCATTACTACTCAGGTGATTCCCCAATCTCTATCTTCAGCCCACATGTCATTGGAGGCATCTTAAACTTAAATCTGTCCAAAACTGAATTATCTACTCACTCCACCATGACCACTTCCTGCACTTCAATTCCCTCCTCTCCTCTTTTCCCTATCTCATAAAGGTCACAACAATATATACTCAGCCTGCTTTAGCCTAGGTAACATGGCCTCATTATGTCTATATTTTTAAAATATAATTCTGATTATGTCATTGTTTTGCTTAAAAACCCTGTTGTGCAAAGAAGTCCAAAACATCCATCAACAAAGGATTAGGCAAATAAACTGTGGTATTTTCATGCCACAGAGTATTATGACTGTATGTATCTATACTCATTAATACGTAAAGATGGTTATAAAGCCTTATGAAGAGGTAGGCACTCTCCCCACTCCTAACAACATGGTTTGCCATGGCTCCTCCAGCCCTAGCTCTATCTCAGGATTCTGCTTAATTTCCTAATTTGCTAACAAGTAAATTCCTCCCATGATTTGTTCAGATTTCTGAGGTAAAGAATCTGATTGGCACCTTTCATCCTTTTGTGTAGGGCAACGAAGCAGAAGCCATAGATCACTTGCTACTCTTCAAATTTTATCTACTCTTGCAAAAAAATGGTTCTGGCCAAATGCAGTAAAACTCTGAATCAACTTTTATATTGAAATATTTCTAGATCAATTCAATGCAATTACATAATGAAAGAATATAAGCAAAAATCTAAAATCTATTGCAACTGGATTTAGTTTCTAAAATACATCCTCAGTATTTTAACCAGATTCTATTATACATTCCATGAGTTCAGGAGCCTCCTCCAGAATACTTAATACTAGAAGCTTAATAAATATGTACTTTAGGAATAATGACAGCTCACTCTATTCAAATCTGCAGGAAAACAAAAATCAAAACCAAATATTCACTACTCTTAGTAATTCTAAATGACTTCTCTTTCAAAAGATACGTAATTCTTAATTTAAATATTCACTAACATCTCTTAATCCTTCACCGATTCAGAATCTTCTCTGGGTCAGATGCTGGAAATATGACAAACATAATCAACATGGCCCTGTATTTGTTAAAATGGTTTTTGTAATAAAAAGCATACTTTCCACTAGCCTTGCTTGGGTAGAACAACTGTAAAGTAGTAGACATTTTTTTTCCTTATTAAGAATTTGATTTGTGGACTTCTACCTTGACTCCAACGTATATAAATAAAATACATAAACTAAAATCTATAATCTACCTTTTCTGAAAAATGACTTCTAAAAGTTTCCAAAAAGGCTTTAACAGATAAAGTTGTATTGTACTTGTAGTATATCAGTACCATTTTTCTTCACTTATCAGAGAAACAAAAGTCTCAATAATGGAGATACAACTAATCATGGTAATCACTTCACAATATATACATATATCACACCATTATGATATACAACACCTAAAATGTTTGTGTGTGTGTGTGTGTGTGTATCAATATCAATTATATCTCAATAAAAATAAAACACTAAAAGAAAAACTGGAGATTGGGGCACCTGGTTCAGTCGGTGATGTGTCTGCCTTCAGTTCAGGTCATGATCTCGTGGTCCTGGGATCAAGCCTCACGTTGGACCCCCTGTTCAGTGAGGAGTCTGCTTCTCCCCCACCACCCCGCCCCGCTCATGCTCTCTCCTCCTCTCTGTCTCTCTCTCAAAATAAAAAAAAATAAAAACTTAATAAAAAAAAAAAGTGGAGGGGTGCCTGGGTGGCTCAGTCAGTTAAGCACCTGCCTTCGGCTCAGGTGACAATCCCAGGGTCCTGGGAATCGAGCCTCGCATCGGGCTCCCTGCTCAGCAGGGAGTCTGCTTTCCATCTCCCTCTGCTGTTCTCTCTCTTGCTCTGTCAAGTAAATAAATAAAATCTTTCAAAAAAAAAGTGGAGATAAATGCAATATTCTATTTCCTTTCAAATTATTACATGTTTCACCATGTCTACTCCAACTAATTTTTAGTGTGTTTTTGAAGCAGTTTCATCATATAGACAAAAAAACTGAAAATCTGAATCTTTTTAACCATAAAGTTTTGGCTTAAGGAAAAGGAAACACTCTTTCTCTTCTGAGCAACTCCATCCTTTCCTTTACTCCATACCTGAGAAAGAAATAGTGGTTAGAAATAGACTCTGATTGCTGGGGGGTGAGGCGGTAACGATGGGATGGTTGGGTGATAGACACTGGGGAAGGTATGTGCTATGGTGAGTGCTATGAAATGTGTAAGCCTGATGATTCACAGACCTGTACCCCTCGGGCAAATAATACATTATATGTTAATTTTTTTAAAAAGAAAAAAAAAAAAGAAATAGACTCTGAAACACTGACCGAGCCCCCATATTTTGCAGGGATGGTGTATTTAAATACCAAGGTCAGCACCAAGTCATGCATGGCCTCTTGTCTGTTGTCTGTCCCTGTGGCTGCAGTGTTCATGAGCCCAGGACCTGCTCCCTCAAGAGGAAAGGCCAGTCATCCTTCTCTTGTTCTCTCTTCCCTATGACCAGTAAGATACGAAGAGGATCTATGAGAAATCCAAGTTCTTTCTCCTCTCCTTTAAAGGTTTTCCGGGGAACAGGGCTACAGAGGCAGCACCTACCTGGACCTGGTCTTCTCACTCCAGCTCCTCCTTTCCCCACCTTCAGTTCTCACTGCCTCCTCCTGTTTCTCACTCTTCCAACTACTGACCAGTTCTCTATTTTCCCCCGCCCTCCCTGCACACTCACCCAGGCTTCTCTCTCCTACTCTCAGGTTCTTTTTCTTCTGAAACGGGCAGGATAGCCACTGACCCTATTGGAATAATAATAATAATAATAATAATAATAATAACAATAACAATAACAACAACATTTGGCAGTTATAGGAACATGAAGGACATCTTATTACTACTTGGTTCTAGGCCAGTGTAAAGGAGGACAAAAAGAACCTTTTATTTGGTTCAGTGTGGCTCACCAAAATTCTGCATCGGGGGCTGGAACCAAACCTGAGCTAACACAAAAATGTTTTGTCTTCCTTTGCTTTTTCTGCCTTTTCTTTCAAGTATTTCTCTACAAAGGAACCAGAAGAAGACAAATGTTCCTGAGCTCTCTGACCAAATACTATGATAAGAGCACCCAACTTCTTGCATTTTCAACATGCAAGACAACAATTTTTTCAAAATAAGTTTGGTAGAACTTTTTGATATAAGGAAGAAGCTTTTGAATGTCTTTATCTGTTAATTTACTGCTTCACCATGCAAGAAATACTGATTTTATATTAATATATAGCACTCTGTACTTACTAAAGTTATTGCATACATGTTATCCAGTCTTTCCTCAAATTATTTTGTCTTACTATGACGTTACTATATGAAAACACTGACAATCCTAAGAAGGGAAGCTTCTCTGCTACACTATAATTACTATAATGGCTTTTAATGATTATCTACCCGCCTTCTTTTCCTAAGTGCTTTCATTCAGGCCCATGGACTTCAAATGCTGATGACTCTCAAATTTAAAACTCTACCCAGGACTTCCGAACTTCAGACTCATATATTCAACGACCTGACAGCGAGAAGGCATTGAAAACTTAACAGGTCTAAAATACAATTTCTAATTCTCCAAGCTGCCTCCCCACTTCCCCCACCTACCTTCTACATCCACTATCTATAAAGCAACCTGAAAGCACTTTTTAAAAAGTAAACCAGATCAAACTCCTTGCCCTACTTAAAATCCTCCAATGATTTCCATGCACACTCAGAATAAAATTCAAACTTCTTATCATGGTCTACAGGGCTCTACCTGCTTTAGCTACAATCTTTATCTCTACTCTCCCTATCAATCTTGTTCATAACTAACCTGAGTGGCCTTCAGTTCCTGAAACATACCAAACTCACTCCTACAAGAAGGCCGTTAACCTTACTGCTCCCTTTGCCTGAAATGTTCTTTTCCCGGATTTCACGTGCTTGTCCTTCTGGTGTTTGGGTCAGTTCAAATGTCAACTCTCTGGACAGGACTTCCCTAACCACCTCCTATGAAAATAGCACATTCCACCTCCTCTAGCCCTTCCTGATTTATTTTCTTCACAGCATTTGCCACTGTTTGAAGTTGTTATGATTTGTTTAGCTTTTTACTGCTTGTCTTTGCTACTAAAATATTACCTCTGTGAGAGCAAGGGCTTGGTCTGTCATCTCATTACTGCATCCCACTGCCCAGGTCCAGAAAAAATTTCAACAAATATTTACTGAAAGAAATAAGCATTTCATATTGTATAAATTATATAATTTTATGGTAAATAAATGTAACCCTAAAACTTCAATTCCTGAAAATGTTCCCTCCAGGAAATTCTTAGTTAGGAATCTTATCATCCAGACATGAAGTTTATTTATTTCGTGGATGACCTACCAATTCAGGGCCTTTGAATTTGTTCCTTCTGTCAGGTATGCTCTTTCCCCTTATTTTTGCCTAACTGGCTCCTTATCATGTAGATCTCTGCTCAAATACATTCTATGTAAGGATGCCCCTAACTATTCTAACTAAAGAGAATAGCACACAATTGCCTCTGATCACTCTATCACGTTATCCTGCTTTTACTTTCTTCATAGTCCTTACCATTCTCAACAGTTACCTTTTTTAACTTTTTTTATTTGTTTACTTGTGTGCTTACCAACAAAGTAAAATGTATAAATTTGGGAAAACAATAATCAGTATTCTTACATCCCTGCAAGTTTATTAAAAGAACTTTCTGAAAAGAAAGATGGACCCCTGGGACAGCTTTGTAACATATCTCACTTTGTAACATAGCTCACTGTCACCCTCTCTTCTTCTTCTTCTTTTTTTAAAGATTTTATTTATTTATTTGACACAGAGAGAGAGATCACAAGTGGGCAGAGGCAGGCAGAGAGAGAGGAGGAAGCAGGCTCCTTGCTCAGCAGGGAGCCTGATGTGGGACTCAAACCCAGGACCCTGAGATCATGACCTGAGCCGAAGGCAGAGGCTTTAACCCACTGAGCCACCCAGGTGCCCCATGTCACCCTCTTTTCAACCATGGAACAGTACAGGTTTGGAAGGAATCTGAATAACATAAAAGATTTTTTCTTTTTATTACAGAAGCTCATTTATCCAGGTGTATGAACACAAGCAAGCATCAAAATGGAACACTTTTTAAAGTTTTTGTTTTAATGATCATCTATTTTCTTTCTTTAAATCACATCACTGACATGAGTTAAAAACAATTTATTAAACTACTATAATTACCAAGCTGCAAAAATGGGTTGGTATCACGGGGCTGGGGTGGGAGCTCAATCTGTTCAACACAGACTGGGGGAATAGATGGTTACAGGCAATTGCTATGACCACCCACTGCTCTAGAGCAATGGGCTGTAATTGTGCAAATTAGAAAAATTTACATATCTGTATCAAACCTGCCACAACATCTCAATCTTTGTGCTCTAATTATTTATGTGTGCATATATAATCATACAGCAATAATTATGTATCATATATAAATATAAACCACCTACTGAAGAAGTTTAGTAACATATAATGAATAGTTACCTTTTTTGTTGTTTTAGAAGATGAAAAGCCCTAGTTAATATATGTTTAATTCATCACCAGTAAACAACAAAAATTATTGCTGGCAGGTCTGTAATATAAGACAAGTTCTCAAGTATCTTAGCTCTTGCCACTTTGAATGAGTTATGAAGATAAGATCACAAACAAAAAGAATATAAAACTTTCATTATTCCAAAGTGAATTGTCAAAACATTAACTGGAAAAGATATATGTACTTCCATGTTCACTACAGCTTAATACTGTAAATATTATAATAACCAAGATATGGAAACAACCTAAGCTTCCATCAATGGATAAGGAAAGTGTGAAATGTGTAAACACACACACACACAGAATATTATTCAACCATAAAAAAAAGAATGAAATCTTGCCAACTGTGATAACATGGATGGACTCTGAGGGCATACACTAAGTGAAATCAGTCAGTCAGAGAAGGACAAATACACACTCCTACTCATATGTGACACCTAAAAAACAATAATAACAAAAAAACAAGCTCACAGATACAGATAACAGATTGGTTGTTGCCAGAGGTGGAGGGTGGGGAGTAGGTGAAATGGGTGAAGGGGGGTCAAAAGCTATAAACTTATGTGACTTAAATAAGTCACGGGGATGTAATGTGCAGCATGATGACTATAGTTAATAGTACTATACATATTTAAAAGTTCTAAGAGAGTACATCTAAAAAGCCCTCATCACAAGAAAATTTTATAAATATAATGGTGACATGTGTTAACTATACCTACTGTGGTTATTTCACAATACATACAAATATCAAATCATTATGCTATACAACTGAAACTAATCTAATGTTAAATATCAATTATACCTCATAAAAAATCTGAAAAAGTAAATTATCTATTTTACAAAGTTTGAAGCAACTTTTTCCATCATTGTTAGATGCTAACTCTGAAAAGACAAACAAAAAAGAATTGCACATGCAACTGTAGTGTATATTACATTTCAAGTCAAATAAAATGATTAAATTTTTTTGAATTGGACAGTAAGATAATATGAAAGTTTCATTTCAGGAAAATTAACCTGAGAGCAATATACCATAGAAATTAGATAAATCTTAAGGAGGCAGGTCCACATACAAACTCTATTCCTACAGTTCTTTTCATTAAAACAGAAGTTATTGGTAAGTGAATATTAAAATACAATTTTAAGAAAAACACGGGTGTGTATTTAGTTTTTAATACCAACACTGTCATTTACTGCTCTTCTCTAGAAAATAAAGCAATTTAACTAAATTGGTTTTTACTGTGGGCTTAAAACCCATTCATGGGTCATACATGAAGTCAATTCAGTTAGTCATAACTAATTTTTTTCTCCAACTAGAATAGAACAAAAAATCAAGTCAAAAGCATAAATACTTTTGTTTCTGTAACAGATGTGTAACTAAGTAGACCAGGTGTGGTAAATAATATTTGTAGTAAAATGTACTTCTGTGAGAATCACAGTCAAAAGAATTTCAGAACTCCAGACCAAACAATTGCCAGGGTCTTTCAGCTCTAAAACTTTATAGCTAAAATGTGTCCTCGATTGGGAAAAAAGAAAATAAATAATGGACGGCTTTTTATTTAATATTTAGCTACAGTTCTTTTAATAGCAAGCAACAGAATATAAATGTTGAATTAACAGTGCTAATTTGAACAAAACTGGGGCTTATTTGGAGGGCACTGGAGTAGCTGACGGCATCTATGGAAGAGCTGAACCACTAAGCTCAGGAAGGACAGAAGCTGAGCAGCACCAGTTATCTCATAAGTGGGAGTTCACAGGGCGCCTGGGTGGCTCAGTGGGTTAAAGCCTCTGCCTTCGGCTCAGGTCACGATCTCAGGGTCCTGGGATCGAGGCCCACATCGGGCTCTCTGCTCGGCAGAGAGCCTGCTTCCTCCTCTCTCTCTGCCTGCCTCTGTGCCTACTTGTGATCTCTCTCTCTTTCTCTCTGTCAAATAAATAAATAAATAAAATCTTTAAAAAAAAAAAAAAAAGTGGGAGTTCACAGACTTCCACCTAGGGCACAGCCTTGGTAAGACGGGGTGGCTCCAACCACCTACTATCACTGTGCTGGGATTCTCTCTCCATTTGGGTTTTCAGATTCTCAGTAAACAATCCAATCAGCCCACCAAATATCAGATATCTCAACCCTTAGATAAATCAGCAATGGCCAGGAGCGGGGTAAGATACATACACATGGTCTCTAGGGAAATAAGAAACTGTCCATCTCGATTTGTCTAAAATATCGGATCTTTGTGGCCAGAAATTAACACTTCAATTATTGAGCCCTTACTGTACAAGACATAATACTTGGTTCAATATGATAAATATATACAATGAATATGTACACTAAGCTATTGTACACCTTAAATATATGCAAATTTTTTCAAGCTAGAAAAAAGAAATACAAAATATGTTTAACAGATAAAGAACCTAGGTTTTTTATAAGAACAAAACTTTTAATACAACATATACTGAATTTTAGAATAAACATATTTTTCATTTCATGTGTTGTTTTTTTTTGACATTTGCTTCTCTTAATATATACAAACTGTATAATGGGTTTTTTTTGACATTTGTTTCTCTTAATATATACAAACTGTATAATGGGTTTTTTTTTTGACATTTGTGGGTTTTTTTTTTTTTTTTTGACAGAGAGAGAGAGAGGGAACACAAGCAGGAGGAGTGGGAGAGGGAGAAGCAAGCTTCCCGCTGAGCAGGGAGCCCGATGTGGGGCTCAATGCAGGACTTGATGCAGGGCTGGATCCCAGGACTCCAGGATCATGACCTGAGCTAAAGGCAGAAGCCTACAGACTGAGCCATCCAGGCGCTCCTTCACATGTGTTCTTAAAAACTCAGTTATTGTAAGTCCCATTTTTTTAAACCAGGATTTTTTTAAACCAGGGAAATTGTGAAAATGAAACCTAAAATATTTTTTAAATTACAACGCTATTTTGCAAAGTGAATCACTCTATTTCTTCAAATCTGTAACTTTAGTGGTGCCTGGGTGGCTCAGTCCTTAAGCATCTGCCTTTGGCTCAGCTCATGATCCCAGGGTCCTGGGATCAAGCCCCAAATCGGGCTCCCTGTTCAGCAGGAAGCCTGCTTTCCCTCTCCCACTCCCCCTGCTTGTGTTCCTGCTCTGTCAAATAAATAAATAAAATCTTAAAAAAAAATCTTAAAAAAAAAAGTCTGTAACTTTACATATCACCGGTCACTAAATGAGATGCATCCCTTACCTAAGAAAGAGTACCTACTATGGTCTGGGCAGTCATGTTCCCCCAGAATTCGTACGTTAGAATTCTAATGCCCAAGGTGATGGTATCAGGAGACAGGGTCTCTGGCAGATGATTAGGTCATGAGGCCCAAGCCCTCATGAATGGGATGAATGCCTTTATAAAAGAGGCTCCAAAGAAATCCCTGCCCTTTCCACCATGTGAGGACACAATGAGAAATTTGTAGTCTACAATCCAGAAGGAGGTCTTCACCAGAACCCAACCATGCTAATCCTTCATCTTGGACTTTCTAGCTTCCAAAACTGCGAAAAAGAAGTTTATTTATAAATCACTCAATCTGTGGTATTTTGTTACAGCAGCCTGAACAGACTAAGACAGTGACCAAAACAATTCCCCTTTCTTCCTACTGTTCCTATTGTTGGGATTCCCCTTCATTGCTGAACACTCTCTGTGTGACATCCTAATTCATGCTAACATTCTCTGTGGGTCTCCCCAGAATCAATGAAGATTATAAACCATAAGGACAGGAGAAAGGATGGCAGTGCAATGTATCTATAGAATAAGCACTGGGTTAGGAGTCAGGAAGATCTGGGAGCTACCTCTGCTTTCTCACTAGCTATTTGATCATGACCTACTCACTGCCTCTTTCTACACCTGTCAAAAGAAACCAAATAAGTATCTTATCAAATAAATCCATCCATAAATTTTCCTCACTTGTCAAAAGGAGATGATAATAACTACCCTATTTATCTTTTCTGGGTGTTACCAAAAAAAGTGTAAATGCATCATAAACTATTAAGCGCCTTAGAAATGGAAGTTTTCTAATAATGAAACAAGACGTGATTGGGAAGGAGACAAACCATAAGAGACTCTTAATCTCACAAAACAAACAGGGTTACTGGGGGGTGGGAGGGTAGGGATAGGGTGGATGGGTTATGGACATTGGGGAGGGTTTGTGCTATGGTGAGTGCTGTGAAAGGATTAAGCCTGATGATTCACAGACCTATACCCCTGGGGCAAATAATTAAAAAAAAAAAGTAATGCTAGTTTTCTTAACTGAGCTATAATTGACATTAGTTTCAGGTATATAACATAATGACACAGTATCTGTATATATTGTGAAATGATCACAGTAAGTTTAGTTAACATCTGTCACAATACATAGTAAAAAGTTTTTTCTTGTGAGAACTTTTAAGATTTATTATCTTAGCAAGTTTCAAATGTGCACTATAGTATTATTCACTGTAGTCACCATGTTGTATATTACATTCCCCATGACTTACTTATAACTCTAAGTTTGTACCTTATGATCCTCTTCAACCCTCTTGCCCACACCCTACCTGGTGCCTCTGGAAACCACCAATCTGTCCTCTGTATCTGTGACCTCATTTGTTTGTTTGCTTGCTTTAGATTCCACATACAATCTCACTTCTTTTCCTATTTGTTTGCTTGGCTGGGTTTTTTGAAAGGCTGTCTGGTGTAAATGGGATAAGCATGGCTTTGGAGGCAGCAGATACAAGTTTAAATCCTAGCATAATGTTCTATTACCTGCTTGGCCTTGGGCAAACTAATGCACCTCTTGTGGGTATCAGTTTCCTCACCTATACAACAAGAATACTATGACCTCTCTCATATACTGCATTAAAAACTAACATTTGTCAAATATGCTCACTTCTGCTTATCCCTCATTTCATCCCCACAAGTCCGCACAAGTCTAGAAAAGTCTCCACATTGCAGCTCTTTGAAAATCCCACATAACCCCTAATGTCTTCCAAGAGCATCTTTCGGGCAGAGATCATCTACTTCATCACCAATGCCTCACTTAGTGTACAAAGTAGAACTGAGTAAGTTTATTATTTCGAGGAATTTCCATCCATCTTTGTGGTAAAATATAAGAATGACATAAACTAAAAAACAGGATACTCTAACAAAATAAATATCAATCTTATTTCATTTCTCTGTCCACAGAAAGACCCACTTTCACTGATATACAACTCCTTTTTTCCAACAGGTACTAAGAAGAGAAAAGAAACTTAGGACAAGACAGAGTCACCTTTATCTTTCTCGTCAAAAATAAGAGATTTAAGAATACCAGTTCAAGGTTTTTAAACTATAAAGCTGACCCTTTACTTATTTTGGGTTTTTGTTTTTTATCATTATTAAATAAAAATATCAGGGTTCAAAAGCACCAGGAGCAACAGGGGATGGAGACGCTAACATCTAGACCCTGAGCCTCCCAGAAGAACAGAGTGAAACCAAAAAGCTATTTTTTCCCAACTTGTAGTAGTTAACCACCTATTAATCAGAGTGCACAAGAAATAAAATCTTTTTGCCAGTTCTATTCTAGTTTCTCTTCATTTCCCAGCTGTAATGAGTCAAAAATCACCTCATTCTACCTCAAAAATGCTTCTCCCAATCAAACTCTCTTCTGCATCTCAAAGGCCTCTGCCTCAGGTCCCCAGCTATTTTAACAGCTTCCTAAGCACGATCTCTTTCACAATATCACCAGAGTGACTTTCTGTAACACAAATCTGATGGTATCCCCTCTGGTTTAAAACCCTATACTAGGTGGCTCCCTATCATTTCAGGATAAAGTACACACTTGGCATGACATAAAAGGTCATTCATGCCATGTCCCCATTTAGCTCTCCGGTCTCATTTCTCATTGTTCCCTAACATGCACCTAGTTCTAAAGCTACAACCAAACTACTTGTCCTTCCCTAAGCATATCATGATGCTCTCACACTCCCTTTTAACATCCTGTTATACTTTTATATACACTATCTTATAACATGCCCGTCTTTGCCTCCCTGGTAAATTCTTTCAAAACTCAGCATGAGAGTAGGACCAAGTTTGGTGCCCCTGTATACCTAAAAGATATGTATTATAATTTGGTTATTTTTCTATAATTCCCAGTAGAAAGCAAGACCCTGAAGGATAAAACTTTTTAATCACAGTAGAAAATACACAGTACAAAGCAGAAGCTCCATAAATAAACTAAATAAATTAATAAAAGGCCTGACTGACTTCAGTTTTATTATAAATATAAAAGGTTTTTGTGAGATCATCTGGCAAAATAAACACCAGTCATTAAGTTATTCCTATAGAAAGTACCTGGAATTCTAAATAAATTATTACAAACAAACACTGACTCAAACATGGTTGTAAAACATCAAAAGATAATGTGAATTGGTAACTAAGGTGTATATAATATGTTAACTAGAAATAATGGAATCCAAATTAGGTACATGATTAGTGGGAAGAGACAATTGAGATCTAGCACTATGGGTGAATTTTAAAACTCCTCTTCACAGAGAAGTTCGGCTCATAACTTTGCAAGACATTATTATACAAGGGTGACCAGAAATTAGTATCTCAACTACTACTGCAATGTTTACATTTATATAATTCTCTTCCTCTAACATGCAATTTTTAATTTTCTTAAGTAGGGGAGGAATTTTTTAAGCTTCTAGAAACATGAGTAAATTACACTGAATTCCAACAAATGATGGCACCATGGAAATCCGTAAGAATAGCTGCCAAACAAGGCCAATATGTTGGAGAAGGGCCAGAAGGAAGACAAAGAAAAAAGGAATAGCACAATGTTCCTGAGGTCAGCTTCTCTGTCCTCAACACCTTTCAAACATCCAGCAAAAATAACGGTAACAGGGGAATTACCTTGCGTGTTCTTAAAATCAAGAAACTCATATCCACCCAGAAAGGCTCTGTCATAACTCTGCCTCATCATCTATTAACAGTCAAACAAGTCAAATGTTACAGTTATTGTCTAGTACATGAAATTAACATAACCTTCAAGACAGGAACTAATGGTAAAATACTTTGAAAACCAGCGTGGACAAATTACCAAGACTTCAAACCACCAGGCAGATTTCCTGATAGCATACTATTTCACTGCCTTCTACCCCTCCACTTCCCACTTTCCTATTACCTAGTCCTGTTATCCTATTCCAATTACATTCCTATTACTCAGGCAAAGACAAAAAAACAAAAAACAAAACAAAACAAAAAAAAACCCAACCAATGTAGTGGTTAAGAACATGGGGCATTTTGTTTGTTTGTTTTTTTAAGATTTTAAGAAATCTCTACACCTAACATGGGGCTCAAACTTACAACCCTGAGATCAAGAGTCACACGTGTGGGGCTCCTGGGTGGCTCAGTCAGTTAAACCTCCAACTCATGGTTTCAGCTCAGGTCACAATCTCAGGATTATGGGCCCTGTGTCAGGCTCTGTGTCCAGCACAGAGTCTGCTTCAGATTCTTTCTCTCCCTCTCTCTCTCTCAAATAAAAAAATCTTAAAAATCTTTATTTTTAAAAAATAAAAATCTTAAAAAAAAAGTCACATTCTCTACCAACTGAGCCAGCCAGACACCCCAAGAGCATGAGATTTATAGTAAAATAGAGATGGTTTGAATCCTGTCTTCACTAGTTGCTATGATTGCTCTATGACCTTACTTAGGATCTTAAAGCCTCAGTTCCTCATCAGTAGAACAGAGACCATATATTTTCTTCTTAGGGTTGTCCTAAGAGTTAAATTATGTGAGATACAATATATAAAGTACAATCATATGCCTGGCACAGTAAACTAAATAAAAAGAGCCACTAGTGAATCTGAGAAATGAACAAGTACACAGTTAGATGTAAGCAAATCAGAAAGATCTGAAAATTAATAAGCTATTGTATTTTACACTAAGCTGACAGTGTAAGAGCTCACAAATTGTTTTGCAATGTTTTGTTTACTATAGTTAGGGAAAGAACAAATCAACAAAGCACCACCACCATCAACAAAAAACAAAGAAAATAATACAAAAATTTATTCCATGACCTTGTAACCCACAAAAGAGTTTAAAAATCCTTAACTTCAGGTCATAAGCTCCTCATGTTCTAACCCCAACCTATTTTTTAGCCTCATCTCACTTCTATGCTTCCATGCAGTCAACACTGTCATTTGTATATATAACCTACTTTCACAGTTCAAACTTGAGTCAAACAACTCCTTCAACCTGGTTACCTTTCTCACCTCATCCCTCTTTCTATCCACTGAAACCCCATTAGTCATTCTGTCCCATTCTGTCCCTCACTGGTCCTCCCTAGAAGAAATCATCACATCCACCTCTCCGTTCCCTGTTGCTTAAACTTACATTTAAAGCACCTATTTCATGCTGTCTAATTAGTGTTTTTCTGCAGGCTTCTTCCTCACTAGATCCTAAGCTCAATGTCATTCAAGGGGAGGCATTAATGGTCAGCCGAATACAGACCATGAGATGTGATGAAGTAACTCTTCTTTACATATAAGAATATCCTTCTTGAGAGTAAAAAAAAATATTTCCGTCATCTTACTATGTTTTAACCAGAGCTTCACTGGCCTTCCATTATAACAAAGCAGTTTACTGGCCAGTAACACAAATGCACAACTTTTTAGCTTATATTTTCTGAATATCCAAAAACTTCCATTAAGCAATACTGACACTTACTTATCAAATGACCTAACAGCCCACTTTAATCTCCATTCAACAAACAAGATATTCAATCTTTTTTTGGTAGTCATTAAAAGAAAGCACATCAAAATAAATTTTTTATTTTTATAATAATGATTCTCCCAAAACAAGATTTGATTTCAAAATGTTATTTTGCAATCATATGAAAATCAATCTCATTATTTCATACCATACATACTATATACATACACATACACATATATTATACACATTTACTTAAATAATTGACTTTTACAAATATCAACTATTATTTCCCATATATGCAAACATGGTTGGAAAGTTGATTCACAACCAAAGAGTTTAATTCGTAAGCAGACTACAGTTTAGACAGCTAAGTAAACATGACCTTACACATTTAAGTGCATAAATTTGATTCAGATACTAACACTGTAAATTAGAAAGTAACAATTCTAGCTCATTCAGATTCTAATTTTAGTTTTGCTAGTGCATAACACTTCTACCTTAGGCAAATCACTTAAGCTCTCTAAATAAGTATCACATATATAAAATGACTCTGGATCAGACCAAATTTCCAATACATTCTTGATCATAAAATTCATCCGGAACACCTATTTAAAAACTCTTCTTCTAAAGGTACTAATGTCACAATTCTGACAAGAGGACTGGAAATCTATTCAAAGTTCCCTGGTACTCATGTTCCCCAGGTTCCTCATCATTGGAAAGTTTTATACATACTGGTTTCTGATTTCTAAAGTTCTTTCTCGCTATAAAATTCTATGAATTTAAATTTTATGACGCTGATCAAATCCCCCTACTTAGCTTAGCTTAACCTACTGATACTGAATGTAATTCACACGTAAATTCATTTCGCTACGGAAACAAGTTTGAAATCTTCTCTGTATGCTTAATCTATCTTTTTCAGCATCTGAGTCCATTTGCTACAAGTCCCTTAATTTTCACATTATCATAAATACCAGTATTATTTTCACAAATAATTTAATAGATAACATGATTTGGGCTACAGTGTACTTTCAATTGAAAGTTGTTCCCTTTTGACTTTTATGTACACAACTCTTCCTCTGGTAACTGTTCAGTCATATACTTAATGCTGATTCAAGCACAGATTAAGTTTAGTTCTCAGAACAGTAAGCATTTTAGCACTGTAACTGTATATTGTTTGCATTTGTCTTTTACTCACATATTTGTAATATTCAATAGGCAGATCATAACTACAATCCCTTCTCACAATCCTACAGATAATGATTATGTGCTTAATGAACTTTAATACATATAATTATTAATTGGCTTTAAAGCACAGTGTCTAAATACTTTCCCATTGATACAAATGCAGAAGTAAACATTTTAAAGGCTATTCTCTCAAAATCTGTCTATAAAAGCACTGTGATAAAAAAGCAAATGTTCCCCAACATGTGTTCATGTTAAAAAAAAAAGAGAAAAAGGCATTTCTTCCAATCCCCACCCACACCAAAATTAATAAAATCTCTTTAGTCAAACCTGCCTTATACTTATGTTGATACTTTTGTTACTACCACGTGACTTTTCCAAAAGGCTGTAAGGCAGCATATAGAAATAAAGATCCCAAAAGTACTAAGATAATTTAGAGATGAAAGCAGGAGATGGGATTGGAAGTCAATATATTCAGTGAAACTAAACAATTTTCTGTTTTACTTCCCAAAAAGCAAGATAAAGAAGAAAAGTGAAACTTATTACTCCTACTCTAAAACCAAACAAAAATTTCTTAAGGAACAAAGTTTTTAACAGTACTCTAAGATATTTTCTCACATGGGTTTTAGAAAATTGTAATGTAATATTATTATACAATCAAAATTTCACAGCAATTCCGAAGCTTTAAATCAAACTGTGACAAAAGCTGAAAGTATACATTTAAAACACAGGTCAATAAATGTGACATTGCAGAGGGTCAAGATGATGTAGTCAAACATGAAGTGTTCTAAAAACCCACAGAAAGAAGTCAGAACCAGACAAAGAGCAATTCTGTATCATTTAAATCATGGTCTTAAATACCATTTCCTACAATCGAATTTAAATATGTTCACAGCTATCACCAGAACAAATACAGTGTGAAAGAAACCCAATAGTAATATAACTAGCTGTTTTCCAAACCCCTCATTTTTTAATTAATTCTCAAGTATCTTCATATTTTATCTTTACATGCACCAAACTGCACTAGGAAAATAATCCAGAAAACATTAAGTTTGTTTCTTTCTTCTTAAAGAGGACCTGAAATAGATAATATTAGGCTATCTAACAGATCTAACTGTATCTGAAAGAACAGCTACTAAGCAAACACAGATTCACAAAGTCAATGATGTGCTTTATAGTAATCTACTTGGCCTTGAAATAATGGAAGTGGAAATAATCAAAGCTGGAGCATCCAATCAGTGCAGTGATTCTAGAGAGGCTGAACGTGAAATACTGCTAGGACACCTAAGCAGAATTCTGCTCACCCCTGGTGCTGGCAAACCATTCACATATATGATATGTATCCAAAGCAGACACAGAAAAATCAGAGAGTAACCATAAGATGAATTTAAAGCCATCAATGGAAGCTGAAAATCTCATATGTGATAATAAACATTCTTAGTTATTCTTAATTCTCTTATAAAACTATAAATTCATTAACTAAATTTTTCTTGAGACATTATTCTCTATCTCATAACAAATAGTTATTTTTTTTTTAAAGAAGGAAAATAGGCAGAAAGTAGGTCATCACTTCAGTTAGTACTAGATTTGGTAAACCAGTTTTTGTTCGTCCTTCTTCAACTTCATGATTTCGTATAATTCTAAATATATTCTTCTACAGATATCTCTCCCCTTCTACAACTAGTCTCTGGTCTCATGTAAGAGCACGATTAAATCAAATGTGCAAATCTGTCTTTCCTTCTAATACCATCCTTGATGATGTTCAGCATTTTTTGAACTTAAGCTAAAGTAGTACACCAGACTGAAGAAGCATACAACGAACCTAAACTTGGGATTTGTCCCCCGAGACTATCAGGACAAAGCTTCTAAATGCTTGTCACAGCTTAGAGCCCTTCATTCATAAGAATGAATTAACAGTTATTAAATAAACTAAAACATATGATATGCAGAAATTTACCCAGAGATCATTCAAGCATATAAACGAACACTTAAAAATCTCATCTTTTTCCTAATGAGAATAAAATCAAGGATACACTTCCTATCTCTTCTAGATACTCTCTATGATAGAAAAAATAAGTTTTTAAGTAAAAATCACTTTAAAGTAGCTAGAAAGAATGTAATTGTTTCTCCTGGGTATTAGTATGGCACCAAGCATTCCAAAATAGTTCATTAAAATCTTCCTTCATGTGGAAATGAGATTTATGAGAAAATGATAGTCTTTTACTCTAGGCAGAGATGACAATCCAATTTCGAAACATACTTCCCTCCATTTTATAATACAATTCACACTCAAAGGTATGTACTTCAAACAAAGTATTGTTGGCTAAATAAAGACTCACCATCTGTATGGGTTTCTTGTGGAGATCTCGTTCAGTTACCAGTTTTTCTTGGTCAGTGACATAAAGACCTTTCTGTGCTAAAGCCTGGATTACAGCATCATGGCCCAAAAGGGGTTTTGCAGCATCACTCTTGAGAATGAGACTCCCAGCACGACAGTATAGTTCAGCCGATAGAAGCAAATTAACAACAGGTGGTTTGATGTGTTCCTGATCATACTGATCAGTGTAAAACGGTTCTCGAAGTTCTTCTGGCACATTTTCTATAAAGATTAAGGTGAAAAAAATTTAGATGTGTTTATAAAAGAAACAACTTATTTAATAATTATTATTGTCACAGAAGATTCCTTTTAAAAATAACGATAACCCTTTAGCTAAAAAGATAATTTATTAGAGCTTGGCAGATAATCTGGAATAAAGGAGATAGAAATCTCCTTTACAGAAGATACTGTTCCAAGTATATTCTAAAAAGAGACAACAAAGCAAGCAAGGAGAAAAGTTTTCTAAGTCCAGTGACTCTTGAGAAAGTATTCCCACATGCATACTCAAATCCACAGGATGTGCTAAAAGATTCCTAAAAACTAATTTCAGTGAATGCCCTCACATTCAAGCAGTCAACCAGGAAATGCACTATAACAGATACTGCAGGGGAATGCTAGCCCTTTGCCAAATGACAGCATAAGATCATTTGCCCAAAGTTGTGCAGCTAAGCACTTGCAAAACAGAAACTGCCTAACTTAGTCTGTCCTTCTGTCTCAGGGTCTCTCGCCCTTCTTGCTTAGCCTGCTAAAGCTATTTAGGGGCAGTTACAGCTATAGTTTAGGGTAAAACTGCTCTTAAAAATCCCTTAACCTAGTAAATCACTATTACCTGCACCTTACCACTCACCATCCTACCCTAAGAAGCCCTCCAGGACACCCAACTGACACATTAAATGGCGATAAAGAAAGGAGAGTTTATAAACGGGACATGTGAAAGAAAACAAATTCTGAGTTTCTTTTCTGCTAGCCATTTTCCTTGAAGAATTTCAAGCCCCACTCTCTCAAGGTCTACTTCTAGATTATCCTTAGAGCTGCTTTTGTATCTGATGGCAGCCAGATTACCAAAAAAGCGCAACAAACAAAACACTTCTCACTGTTTTACAAATTTTCTTGTCTTTTCTACCTTGTATCTCTTCCTCTTCTTCCCCACTCCTTAGCTGGGCTCTGTGCTCTAAATCAAAGCCAATTTAAGAATGAGGTTTGTCTTCCAAAAGGAAAGGCAGGCATCTAAGTTACAAGTTAACATGGAGCTACAATCATAGAACCTGACAGTTCTGGCATGACCCAGTCCCTTGCCTGCCTTCTCTTTGAAAAGTGAGGTTTCAAAGCCAGATAACCCCAATCACCGATTTTAGAAGGCTTCTGAAAAGGCAGCTATAATATAAGCTCAAAATAAGCCACAGTACCAATCAAAGTGAGCATTTTTTAAATATAGTCACAAAATATTAATATAGTCCTTAGCAATTTTCACCCTAAAGTTTTTGAAGAGTTTTTATTATTTAGAAAAATATTTTCATCAGGGGTGCCTGGCTGGCTCAGTGGGTTAAGTGTCTGACTCTTGGTTTCGGCTCAGGTCATGACCTCATGGGTTATGAGACTGAGCCCCATGCTCAATGAGGAGTCTGCTAGAAGATCTTCTCCCTCTGCCCCTCCTCCCACATACATACATATATGCGCCCTCTCTCTCTCTAAAATAAATAAATCTTTTAAAAATATTTTTCATCAAACAATATTACAATAATGATTACATGTTCATTTTCTATACCATCATGGTTCTGAAGAAATTAAAGGAATTAGAAATAATCCCTACCTTCAAAGAGCCAATAATCTACTAAAAGACTAGACAGACAAATGACGTTAAGCAATTCAGAAACAATGAATGATTAGGCACCAAATGAAAGAAATTAAGTGCTAAATGAACAATTGTTCTAAATGAACAATTAAGTGCTTAAAGGTCAAAGCAAGAAGCATCATAGTGCGCTGAGATGACTTCATCATTAAGAAAAAGGATAAGAAGAACAGGCAAAATTTATTTAGCCAAAAAAAAAGTATCTAAAAAGAAGGGGAGAGCCAGGGAGAGAAAGAGAGAGGAAGAGAAGATGTGAAGAGAAACCAAATTCAACAATTTGGGTGGAGAAAAGGGTTCATTTAGGATAAGAGTGAGCAGTAAAGCTGGAATGAGAGGCTGGAATAAGACAAAAGTAGTATCTCTTTTAAACATGAAGGCTTTAAACAATAACAAGGAACTGCTTACTGTTTAAAAGGAGAAGAGTAACACATTAAGAATGATGTTTGGGGGGACACCTGGGTGGCTCAGTTGGTTAAGCACCTAACTTTGGCTCGGGTCATGACCTCAGGGTCCTGGGATGGAGCCCCATGTCTGGCTCCTCACTCAGTGGGGAGTCTGCTTGTCCCTCTGCTCCTCCCCCTGCTCATACACACACACTCTCTCTCTCTCAAATAAATAAAATTTTAAAAAAGGAATGATGTTTGGGGACAATTAATCTGGTCTTCAATACTGATTGTGGTAAAAATCAGACATAGACTATAAAGATAAGGAAATGAAGTGGGAAAACAGTAGTGAAAACCAAGAAGTAAATGACATAAAGGACTACGTAATACAAATCCAAAAGGACCCAGGAATAAAGCAAAGGGAGGGGGCGACAATGGCAAAGACCTGAGTTAGGCCTGAGTTACCGGGAAACAGTGGTAACAGAAAAAAAGAAAACAGGGCGCCTGGGTGGCTCAGTGGGTTAAAGCCTCTGCCTTCGGCTCAGGTCATGATCTCAGGGTCCTGGGATTGAGGCCCGCATTGGGCTCCCTGCTCAGTGGGGAGCCTGCTTCCTCCTCTCTCTGCCTGCCTCTCTATTTGTGATCTCTCTCTGTCAAATAAATAAATAAAAAATCTTTAAAAAAAAAAAAAAAGAAAATCAGAGGAAGCACTAATTCTGGAAGCAAGATCATAAACTCAGTTTTAGACATGCTGATTTAAAATGACAGCAAAAATATCCAAAAAGCAGCTGGGGATATAGGACTCTGGAAAGAGGTCAAGAGTAGATATATCAATTTGGGATTCTGGTGACATCTAAAAATATTATCCTCATTTAATAACTGAAAACACTTTTCCTCTTTCATAGCTACCTTAACCAGTAGCAAGCCAGCCTTAAACTTAACAGTTGCCTCAGCATGGTGTATAAGCACAGGTATAAACTACAGAATACAGTGTTGGTAATTTAAATTTAGTATCATAGGAACCATACAGAAGTTATTTAGTAGAACTCTAAAAGAGAAATTATTTTATTTTAAGATAATTTTTGTAAAATGTAGGCCTAATGGAGTTTTATTTCCTGTAACAATAAAAAAAATGACTAATATAGGTGACTTTGTATCTGAACATAAGCAATGCAAAGAAAAGTGACTGCTTATTTTCAGGATTACAAAC
Source organism: Ailurus styani (assembly GCA_002007465.1). NCBI lineage: Eukaryota > Metazoa > Chordata > Mammalia > Carnivora > Ailuridae > Ailurus > Ailurus styani. Next base: position 5,626,730 of record LNAC01000043.1, read on the forward strand.
TTCTCTACCATACCTGTACATCCACCTAACATTCATTTATTGCTTTTATATCCACTCTCACACTGATCTTTATAATAGCTAGGTAAAGTGTTAGACAATCAGACAAAATCCAAATATGTATTAGGAATTAGGAATATACTAATACTTACTAAGGACTTTTATGTGTCAAGACACTGTCCTACACATGCCTTCTATCATTCAATATTAACAATTCTCTTGTCCCCATTTTAAAGATAAGGAACCCAAGAAAGCCTATCTTGCCAAGGGCACATATTTGATAAATGCAGAGTCCTAGCTCGAAATCACCTAGCTAAATAGCTTAAAAAGTAACAATGATTTGCCAAGATCACTAGGTTAGAAGGTGGAAGACATACAGCTGAGAGGTTATTTCTACTCTATTATGGCATACCTACAAACCCAAGTTATGAAAGTACAAGTTTTAAAAAGATCCTAATACCAAAAAAAGAGAAAGGATCTATAACAAGCCAAAGAATGTTTCACAAATATGACCAAAAAAAAAAAAAAGCCTAAAACAGATTTTTCCATCCCCTAAAAGAATGCAAAACTGCATATTAAGTATTATAAAATAGGTCACTTTCAAAAACAAGTCTTCAAGCACTAAATGTGCTTAAAACAAGACTTCATTTTGCCAACTATCCAAAATTCTTTTAAGTTTGAAATTGTATCACATTGTGAAACAAATAAACTGAAACAGCATTTTAGAAAACAGACAAAAATCAAAGATAAGAGGTTTCATCCTCTCCCTCACCTCCAGAACATAAAAGTTAAGAAATTAATGTGTAAGGGATGGATGAGTGAAACACCACTCCTAGAATTGCAAAGGATAAGAGACAAGTTTTTCTTGTGTACCAGGACTTAAGCAGAACCTACCTTAATCATGTTATTATAAATCCTGACTAGATCTAAGTTTTGAAATTAACAATCACCTGAAATGCTTGAAGTACAAGTAAAGGGAGTAGACAGTGAACTGCTCAAGGCACTTTTCTATAAAGATAGGTTAGTTACTAGTTGCATACGTATACCAGCAAATGATACAGATTTCTTTAAAACAATAAAGGGTAGAGAGGTAAGAGGGGAATGCATTTCAGAAATATCACTACACTCGGTCATGGGAACATTGCCTTATTTTCCAAATCTAAAAAATTATCTCTAAAACAATTACAAAAAGAGAACTAGTGCGTTTGAAAAACTCCAACTGAAAAGAAGACATAAACCTTGAACTTGAAATTAACCAAGACACAAAAATGGTAAATAACATGGGAAAAAAAAATAGTACCAGTATCAGAGAAAGTTAAGAGTCATTTTTTACCTATGAAAATGGAAATATTTTTTAAAATCCACTGTTGACAAAGATGTATCCTTACACACGACCAAAGGGCAAGAACCATGTCTGTCTTATTCACCAGGATATAAATCCCCAACTCCTAACTTAATGCCTAGTACATGGTAAACACTCAATACATACCTAATAAATGAATGTTATTTTTTATTTTTTTAATTAACATATAATGTATTGTTTCAGGGGTACAGGTCTGTGATTCATCAGTCTTACACAATTCACAGCACTCACCATAGCACATACCCTCCCCAATGTCCATCACACTGCCACCTCATCCCTCCCACCCCCCCTCCCCTCCAGCAACCCTCAGTTTATTTTTAAAAAAATATTAGTCATTAGCCTTGTCCTAAAAGGACTCTAATATTTCAAACCTCCCCTCATCTTTCAGATTCTGTGCTAGTCATCAAAATTTATTCCTTTTATACCTGTTTTTGAAAACTTTAGTAATCTCCCTAGCCATTCTTCTGCAGAAGTAAAACCTTCAAAACCAAACCTCTTTTCAGTTAACCTACATTCACTACCATTAGGAGGCAGCATGATATAGTGGGGAAAACGGGGGCTTTTGAAAGTACAGCCTTTGGATTTTAAAAGAGGAGTCTTAATTTTACCAGTTACTTGCTACAGGATTTTGAGTACAGTAATTAATTTCTCTGAGTTCAAGTTTCTCCATATTCTGCAGATGTGACTCAGCCTCTTCCTCCTCCTCCTCCCCCATCTCCCTTCCCCCAACGGCCCCCTATGCTCCAGACATCCAGGTTTTTCTGTTGCTACAGCATGCCTAGTTTGTGCCTTTTGCCCTGTGCACTAGCTCTTCCTTCTACTTCTAATGTTCCTCCCTCTAACCTTCACATAGATAGCTCATTCTATTCAGATCTCAGCTAAATGTTACTACCCCTCAGATATACCTTCCCTGACCACCCAGTCATCCTATTTTAATCCTCTATATAACAGTTAATACTATTCAATAATATGTATGTTTATTTCTGCCTCTTTCCACTACAATGTAACCTCAAGGAGAGCAGGATATTTCTCCATCCTGTGTCACTAGCACCTAGAACAGTGCCTGGAACATAGCAGGTACTCAAATGTTTACTAAAACAACATAAAGTACCTAAACATAGAGCTTTGCCTTCGAATGAGATGCCAATTAAAAGTGAACTCCCTCTACCCTTCCACTTATCAAATGATGTGTTAAGTGCTGTTCAGCATTCCTGAGCTTAAATTACCTCCTCCACTCCTCCTACTACCCTGTGAGACTAAAGCACCTCTTCTGAGTCCCAGATCCTTATAAGCCAGCTAGCCTACTCAACTCTTCACTTGGATGTCACAAAGAAACCCCAAATTCAAAATGGGTGCCAAGTTTCTCACTGATAAGGGGAGTTACAAATATAGGAAGGGACTAGAAATGAACTAGAAAGACAAGAATGAACTCTGTGGTGTCGGACTAAAATGCAAAGTGTCAATATGAACACATGGTGTTTTATATCTTTCTATATACAGAGAAAGAAATAGATGTACTTTATGTTATGTATGCATATGTGTGTGTTTCCTAGCTCTGTCTGCGAAGCCCCAGAAGCAATAAGCCTAGCATCTATAACTTGGTTTCTCACTAAAAGGAAAGAAATGGCGATTTCCAGAGCTGGAGAAGACAAAGTACAAGATGAGGAGCTAAGAGTGCCTTTGTATGTTTTTTTTTTTTTTGGGGGGGGGGGGTTGGCACGTGTGCCAAAAAGAAAGAAAATGCCACCAAATAATGGGGCCATGTCAGAAGGACACAGGATCCAGATGAAAGGAGATCCCACTGGCCAAATCTGGGACAATATGAACATCAAAATACATAATGATAATAAAGGATTATAACCCATTGAATAAAACAAGAATCAATGAGTCCATCATGATATAAATGAAAAAAACAAGCAAAAGAGAAAGAAGAAAAACCTCTTTCTTATTGTAGAACACCAATTAATAAATGGGAAAAAATAATAGTAACGGTCAATAGTAATAACTGACAAGCAAGAATCATTATTGTATGCTAAAATGGTTGATAAAAGTTTGATGAACAGAGTATTTCAATTTATCTCCCCATAAATTATCAACTCAAAATGGAATAATAATTTTATGGTGCATAAACATAGCAGATACTACTCTAACCAAGTGATCAAAGTTAACATCACCAATATCAAAACAAACATTATGTGACTCCTGATACGATTTACTGGGGATATAGCATCTCTTCTGAGGTGGTTCTGCCAGATTTGCCTAATTTTAATCGAGAAGACACTTTAGACAAAGCCAAATTGACATTCTATAAAATAACTGGTCTACTGTATTTACAAGACAAATATTTTAATTTTTTTTATTCTTTTGAGAGAGATACAGAGACAGAGAGAGCACAAGCAGGGGGAGAGGCAGAGAGAGAGGAAGACGACAACTCCCCACTGAGCTGGGAGCCCGACTTGGGGTTCCATCCCAGGACCTGGAGATCATGACCTGAGCCTAAGGCAGACCCTTAACCATCTGAACCACCCAAGTACCCCTATAAGACAAAAATTTTAATGAAAGAAAAAATCAACACTGTGGTCTCATACCTTATGGGGTACTGAGAAGAGGAATTTTCTACTTCTTTCCTCTCCCTCTGCCCCACCGACCTCCCTAGCATCATTATATATTAGGGAGGATGTCAAGTTGTTCAATCTTAGGAAGAACAGAAGGTAAGGAAATTCCCTCTGGCTAAACATCTCTCCTCTGGGGCTGCCTAGATGCCAACTTGTTTGTCTCTAGGTGTCTCCCAGGCACTCTGGCCCAAGTACCCTGGGCAATGCAGGGATGGAGCTCTACAAGTGGGTGACAAGGAGGGTATATCTGTTGGTGGAAACAGGTGGTGATGGCAGCAGTGATAAGAGGGGGTACAAGGGTGGGTCAGAGGCTAAGGAAGGGAAGAAAGAGAAAGGAAAAGGACAAGAAAAAAGAAAGCCAAAAAAGATGGCTGGAGGAGGAGTGGGCTGGGAAATGGCCTCCAGTGCCTGGATCTCCATCAATCCTTGTCTGGGAACAGATAGGTCTCTTGTGAACTTTATTTTTGTTCATAGTGTCTGGGTATTCTTGTTGGGACACTTCCAACACCAGCACCCATGCCAGGATCGCATCATCATCCCAGTCATTCAGACCAAAGGCAGAGGGGACAGCTGCTATATAAAGGCCCACACTCCAGAGCAGGGTATAAGAACACAAGAGGGGAGGCAGCCCAGTCAGCCCCTACACAAAACTGGCTGCTTGTACCACAGGGTGAAGGAAGTTTGGCAAGAGTTAAGACAATGCCCAGGGGAGGAGCCAGAGGGCCAGCTCAACATGCAGTTCAAGGTGCTCAATCTTTAAAAATGGCAATATCATGAAAGACAAAGACAGACCAAAGAACTATTCCAGGTTAAAGGAAGACTAAAGAGACAAGTCAACTAAGTACAATGCATTGATCCTGGACTGGATCTTGGAATGGGAAAAAAAAATTAGCAATAATGACATTAAGATAATTAGAAAATTTGAATTTGGATTGTGGATTAGATAATAATATCAAAGTTTCCTGATTTTTATAATTTTATTGAGATTATATACAAGAAACTGATCCTTCATTTTAGGGGTATACTGAAGTATTTAGGAATAGGGAACACAATGTCTCTCATTCATTCTCAAACAGTTCAGAAAAAATATATATATATATGTATGTAATGTATACACACATGTTTATATGGAAGAGTGGGAAAGAGAGAAAATGATAAATGGGACAAAATGTTAACAATTGGTAAATCTAGCTAAAGGGTACTCAGAAGTTCTTTGTACTATTGTTACATGTTTGAAATTATACTAAAAAAGTTATAAAACCTAAAAATGCCCCAAATCAGTCTTTCCTGCTAAACCTGATCATCTTCCAGCATTCCGTGTATCGATGAACGACACCACCATCCATCTAGTTGCACAAGTCAGAAACCTAGGAGTCATCATTAATGCCCCCCTCCTCCTCAACCCCCAGATAAAATCCATCCCCTTCTCACAGTCTCAACTGACATCTCCCAGGTCCAGGCTATTGGTGCTTCTCATGTGAATTACCTTATCTACTCCTCACCGTCCTCACACATCCACTCCTGTCCCTATTTCAAACCATACTCTACTACAGCCAGAATTTGCTTATTTGCCATAAGTAAAATTGATCATTCACACACCACCATGAAACCTTAGGGTTTTCAATGACTTTCAGCACCTTTAAGGATTAAAATCCTCAGGGCTCCTGGGTGGCTCAGTCAGTTAAGTGTCTGCCTTGGCTCAGGTCATGATCCCAGGGTCCTGGGATCAAGCCCCATTCCTGGATCCCTGCTCAGTAGGGAGCCTGCTTCTCCATTTCCCACTGCCCCTCCCCCTGTTAGTGCTCTCTGATAAATAAATAATATCTTCTTTAAAAAATGGATTAAAATCCTCCCTCTAACCTTAGAAGAAGTAATCCTGTCCCTACCCACCACCTTGTATTAGGCATCCCTGCTAGCCACATTCAGTTCCTAATAATCACACACCCTTCCAATGCAGAATCTTTGCCTTTGTACATTCTAGTCACTATTCAGAATGTTTTTCTACTCATTCTTTACCCTTTCAGTTTCTTGGGGGCCAGTGATCCATTCAGTTTTGTGTAATTCCCCTCCCCAATAAAGGGAAGAACATAGCATATGTCCTCATTGTAGTGTACTTTTACTTTCTAGTCTATTCAATTATAAAAGAATAAGTTTGTGGTTTGTAAACTATAGGTGAAAGTATAGATAAGTACTAGTAAGCAAGAAGTTTGTTAAACACAGAATTCAAAGAATGTATTAAATAAAAGGAAGTGGTTAGTAATGTGTACATTAAACATAAAAGGGACCAAAAAACCCCAAAAGATACCTAATATTCATGAGGTATCTAGGCACTTAATATTCATGACATATTCATGAAATATATATAAGGCACTAAATATTCATGATATATTGAATTGCAGGAGACTAAACAAGAGGCAATGAACACTAAATATTCATGAATACTTAATATCTGTGAGTCCTTAATTTGGCTACCCACTGGTGACACCCACTCTGGCCTATTTGTCCTCTGACCAAGTAACACAAAACCCATCACTATTCATCAGGCTTATTGGTAAGCTACAGCTGTGGCAGGCATGCTTGTTCCCTGTGTCCCTCTGATAGAGCAAGTGTGTTGTCACAGGCCTATGTGTCACTATGGGCCTCCTTGTTCAAACTTCAATTCTGGTTCTTGTGACCATACCATCATCATTAGGAAAGGCTAATGTAGCAGAAAGAGATGGACATAAAAACATTGTACTTTGCAGGATTCAGAGAGCATGGTTCTTTCTGCTTGCATTCTATCTTAAATGTGATAACTTACCTCATCTCTTTTTCCTTGCTTCTCACTATAAATTGATTTAACAAACCATATGATTTAAGCACTTTAATTTGGTCTGTGAGCCCTTCTTTTCTGTGACCTCTGGAATGGTTTGCCTGGTAGTATACTTGGAGGCTACCATTCATTAAGGTAATTTCCCACATAGAACAACCATATACTTGACAAAGAAAAGTTTCTTTTTAAAGGAGCTTTCCAGCTAACAAATGAAATCATGATAGTAAGAGAGATAACTAGACATTAAGGGCCTCCTGGTAGAAATATGCACCACCTGTGAAGTATGCCAAAAAATAAATAAATAAACTTGAATCTATATAATCCTATTGATCTAACTGCCAATTTATAAGAAACCTAATAATACCACAGAGATCCAGACTGCAGGAAATTTCAAAGGACAAATACTCTGTAAATACTCTCTCCGGTAAACAAATGCAAGCAAGACAAAATGAGATGGAGCCTATATGAGAGGAGCCTATATGTTAAAAACAAACAAACAAACAAAAAAAAAAACTTAGACATATCCACCAATTACAAAATATGACCCTTATTTGGATACTGACTGGAACAAATGAACCATAAAACAAAGAAATAAATAAAAACAAAGATTCATGAGACAATCAGAGAAATCCTAATAGTGATGATACGGAGTGCTGTGACAGTGCTATGATGATGGCAGTACCATGGTTATGTTTAAAAAAAAGAGTTCCTGACTTTTGAAGATATATACTATTTATAGATGAAATGATACAATATCTGGGATTTGCTTCAAATAATCACTGTGGCCAGAAAAAAATCAGTGTAACTGATAAATCAAGATTGGCTATGAGTTGATGGTCATGGAGGTTGGTTGAAGAGTACATAAAAGTTTATTGTCACTGCACATATTTGGTATTTTCTAAAATCAAATGGCTTTGTTTAAAGAGAAAGAGAAAAGAGAATACAGAATTTTCATTCAGTGATTAGGAAAGAGCTCTGAATACTGTGATACTGGATGTGAGGCCTGCACCTACTACAGCCATTTGCTTCCATGAGAGACGACCGTGGGAGAATGAAACTCACACAAGAAGGGCATAGCTGAGGGAATCACAAAGAAATGGAACTGTATCCTTGATCAAATCAGATCAAAAGCTCATCCTACCTCAGAACTTTTTCAGTTATGTAAGCCAATAAATCCTCTGTACTATAAGCCAATTTGAGATGGATTTTCTGTTACTACAAGTGAAGAAACTTTGACACGATTTCCCATTAACTTTCAACCTACTCTGGTCATGGTTCTGCCTCTACATTCCCCTCAACATGTTCTCAGCCACGTCATCAGTAATTTCATCATTGCTAAATCCAACAGAATTTTATGAGACTTCCTGTTTAATCTGTCTCAGCTGTACTTTTTCTCCTCCATCTCAATGTTCTCTTCCCTCTGCTTGAGATTCCACACTTGCCTGGCTTGCTTTTATCCTCTCTGGCTACTCTCAGTCTGCCTCCATTGATGGCTCTCCTGTCTTGGGTCCCCTTCTCTCTCTCCTCCATACTTTCCCTCAAAGTGACTGGCAGTTAGTCACTTTTTTTATATTTATAACCACTTATGTGTATCATCCCAGAGGTCTTCTAAATTCTACACATGAATATTCAAGGGCCTAATGCACACCGCCATTTTAGATATTCCTTAAATTCAATGCTGTTCTCTTATACATAAATACACACAACCTGACTCTCTTCCATTGTGCCCTTTCTCAGTAAACGGAAGCAATCTCAACACTCCCCACAATCTCACCTTTGCTTCCACATGTCCAATCAATCACCAAGTCTTAACTTATACATTCATCCACTTCTTTCTATATCCATTGCCACCATCCAAATTCAAGGTGTTATCATCTCCCACCTGGACTATAGCTTCCTATTTCCCTCTTTGTAACTCTTGGTCTCCCTCCAATACATTTTCTACTTCCAAGAGATCCAAGGGATCCCTTTTTTTTTTTAATGTGGTAAAATACACATAACATAAAATTTACCTTTTTAATTTTTTGTTTAAGAGTGAGAAAGAGGACACCTGGCTTGCTCAGTCGGTTGAGCATCTGCCTTCAGCTCAGGTTATGATCCCAGTCCCACATCCAGCTCCTTGCTCCGTGGGGAGCCTGCTTCCCCCTCTGCCTGCCACTCTCCCTGTTTGTGCTCTTTCTCTCTCTCTCCCTCTGACAAATGAATAAAATCTTTTAAAAAAAGGAGTGAGAGAGTGCGGGCAGAGGGGGGGCAGAAGGAGAGGGAGAGAGAGAATCTTAGGCTTGTTCTCATGACCCTGAGCCAAAACCAAGAGTCAGACACAACCAAATGAGCCATCAAGCTCGCTGCCCAGCCCCCCACCACCAAATTCAATCATTTTAATGTATTCCAAAAGATCTTTTAAAAAACAGATTTCCGATGATGTCACCTAACTTAAAACAAACCGAGTAGCTCTGGGTCCGAGTGGAAAGGAGACTTTTTACTACCTCTATCATTATCTTTTGAGTTTTCAATCTGTGCCTATCTCACCTATTCAAAAAATATTTTGTGTCAAAAAGTAAAATTTCAAGATCTTATAGTCACAATTTCTAGTATCTATATAAAAAATGCAGGTGGCTAAAAAAAAGACAGTATTTCTGCTCTTTACAACTCTGTTACATTACAAAGTTCTACAAAACTATGAATTAGAGAAAAATTAACAAGGTCAGCAACTCCTTTATTAGCATATCATCAAAAAAGGGAAAACAAGAAGACAGCTGAAAAAGAGAATCTTGAGAGTAGAAGAAAATGCCAGCAGAAAAAAATGAAACCATCTACAGTTGACTCTCAAACAAACCAGGGGGTTAGGAGTGCCAACTCTACCCCCCAGGCAGTCAAAAATCTGCATATAACTTCTGACTCCCCAAAAACCTGACTCTTAATAGCCCACTGTCAATAAGAAGCCTTAATGATAACATAAACAGCTGATAACACATTTTGCATTTATATTTATTATATACTGTTTTCTCACAATAATACCTAACTTTTCTTAATTTTTTTTTTTAGCATTTCCAGGCTACACATTTCATCTACAAGCTTTTTCAAATGATCACAAACCTCAAAAAAATGTTCCAATATAATTCTTGAAAAAAAATACATGTATAGGGCGCCTGGGTGGCTCAGTGAGTTACGCCGCTGCCTTTGGCTCTCAGGTCATGATCCCAGGGTCCTGGGATCAAGTCCCAAGTCGGGTTCCCTGCTCAGCAGGGAGCCTGCTTCTCCCTCTCCCTCTGCCTGCCACTCTGCCTACTTGTGCCCTCTATCTCTCTGTCAAATAAATAAACAAAATCTTAAAAAAAAAAAAATACATGTATACATGGATCCACGCAGTTCAAATCCATATCGTTCAAGAGTCAACTGTACTTTGAAACTTACATTTGCTGAGGACAAATGTCTTTTAAAATATTTCGAAAGTTTTATCAAATATCTTTTATTCCAAGAGCCTAAAGTACTTAGAATCTGCATGCAGTTCCTATTTTAGAGACAAAAAATGGTGTGGAGAGAGCACATTCAAAATAACTCTTAAAGATCATACACATACATTCCCAGGAGCCTATGTTTGTGAAATATGGAGGGGGTAGATGAATGTGTATTTCTGTTAACTGAAATTTCATCTCTTTATCTCAAGAAAATAGGATAGAGATACTTCACAAACCTTACTAGGCATAATACTGCAGAGTACAGCTGTAAGGATTACAGAAAGAGCTCAGTGGTCTATTATTTTATGCCTGGTCTTTGTTTTATTTTATTTTGTCTAATTTGTAATGAAAAATATTTTTAATAAAAAGAAGTCTTTGAAATTATTATAAGAAATATAATCCCATTCTACAAAGCGAAACAGAACATCTAAAGGTAGCTTAAGTGTGAGACTGATAAATTCTAACACTCTGCAATTTATTTTTCTTCTACAGAACTCAAAGCGGTGTATAAATGTTTATTATCATGACTATTCAGCAAGTAGGGAAATGAAGAGTACTTCAGGAAAATGCCCCAGAAAAATAAAAGGCAGCAAGTAGTAGTAGGAGAACTGGAAAGATACTACTGTATAGGCCTTTAATCTAAAATATTATGTTGATGAAGAGTCAACGTTTAAGAAGACAAGGGAAAACTGTGCAAGGCTTAGGATGGAAAGTGCTAAATGTCATAAATGAAAACAACATTTATCTCAGCCAAAGCACCAAGCTTGTCACTACTAATGTGCAATATTTAAGTATTAGTATTTGTAATGTATCTATAGAAAAGGTCCATAAGCTAGTCTACATGGAAAACTAGATTCACCGGAGATGGGAGGAGACTCTGAAATGACACACCAATGTTAAATATATTTTCTGTCCCTGTACTAATTTATCAAATAAACGCAAGATTAAATATACTTTTAAATTCTGCAAAACAAATTTAAGACTTATATTTGAAAGGTTTTCATGTGTTCTTTATGCCTTCACTTCCAGTATTATACTATAAAATTGTAATGAACTACAGAAAGCATATAACATAAAGATTACAATACAAACTTTAGTATCATAAAGGATTAGACTCCAATTGTGGTTCCACCACTTACAAGCTAGATGATAAAGGCAAGTTATTTAACCCCCGTTTCCTCACTAACAAAAACATCAAACTACCTAATTTCCTGAATTCTTATCTTCCATTTGAAAACTTTTGAAATCAGGATATGTTCTTAAAATTAAGTTGGACTTTAATGTATACAAACCTTTATTAAATTCCAGGTGAGTCTTACAATCTTTAGAGCAATGGTTCTCAAGTTGGGGTCATTTTGCCCCCCAAGAGACAAAGGCAGGGTCTAGAGACATTCTTGGTTGTCACAGCTGGAGTGGAAGTGAGGGTGCAGAATACTACTGTCAACTAGTAAGTAGAGGCCAGGGATGTTGCTAAAATCCTACAATGTGTAGGATGGCCCTCCACAGCAAAGAATTAGCGAGCCAACAGTTCTGTGGTTGGGAAACCTTGCTTTAGATTTATAATGGAAGAAATAAGATGGTATCCACTTTAATAGGATTGTTCTTGGAATTAAACAAATAACAATATAAAATGTTCAAAATTGTACTTAGCACAAAGTATGTGTTCAATAAATTCATCATAGCAGGTTTTTTTTAATCCAATGTGCTTAGGATAATTTATCTACAAAATAAATGTCAAATTCCTTAACCTCGCGCTTCAAACAGTTCTGTTCCAATTTACCTTTCAAGCTGGATCCCCACTATTTCATTACATAAACCTCCTTTAAACCTACTGGTCTATGTTGTTCCATTAACACTACCTTGGTTTCAGAACTCCACGCCTGCACACATACTATCTCCTCCACCTAATTTCCATTCAGCATGACTCCCTTCAGGGTTATCTAACTACTACCTCCACTTCAGAGGTCTTCCTTCACAGTTCACTGAGGCTGAGAGTGTCCTCTCTCCCCATCTGCTATGTCTCCCTCCCTCTGCATGTCACTGCTCCAGTTACATGGCTCTTACATATTTCCTAAACTCTACTATAGTTACAGATGTATCACATCTCCCTTACTAGAGCATAAGTTCTTAAAAGAATGACATGATTTAAAAACCTATAGGGCCTGGCTGGCTCAGTCAGGAGAGCATGCAACTCTTGTTCTTAGGGTTGAGAGTTTGACCCCACACTGAGTGTAGAGATTACTTAAAAAAAATAAAATCTTTTAAAAAATAAAAATAAAATAAAAACCTGTAGCGTTTAACACCGTTAATAAAACCACCTCCTTGAAATTTTTCCTTCCAGGGCCTCAGTATTATTACACTTTCTTAATTCCCTTCCTAAGTCTCTGATCACTTTAATTCTGCCTCCTTTTCCCTAGCGCTCCCCCCAAAACACTGTAAGTGTTCACTACCCTAAATTCTGTCACCTTCGCATCTACTCCAATTCCAATTGCATTTTATGCACAGAAGACTCTGCAATTATTACTTCTAGCCTCAACTTCCCAACTATACTGTATACCTACATTTTTAGCTATCAACTTCATTAAATTTCTCAGATTAGATATTTGGCCAATACATCACGTTCAAGGCTTCCAAAAACAAAGCTGACTACCCATTACAGCATCCTGCTTTCTCTATCTCTGCCAATGGCATAGTGATTCATTCTCCCGGTCACTAAGTCTCAAAAGCTCAGGTAACCTCATCCTACTTAAAACCTCAGGTGATCTCATCCTTTTATATATTACCTTTTTATTTCAATCATTTCCCACATACCCCAAATTCAGTCAGAAATACTAGGGATTATAACTCTGCAACATTTTTTCTTTTTCCTCTTTTAATTTCACTTCTACTCATATAGTACAGTGGTTAAGAGAATAGACTGAAGTCAGATTTCACAAGTTCAGATCTCAGCTCCATAAACTGAGTGGCTTTGGATGAGTTCCTAAACCTCTGAGCTTCATTTTCCTCATCAGTAAAATCGGAATGATTAATAGTTTCTATCTCTTACAGCTATCATGAGAATTAAAACATGACATGCAAAATGCTTGATACACAGAAAGTACTTAATAAATATTAGCAGCTTCATTATCATTTCCACTCTACAATAAGCTTTCTGGATATCTTGCCTGAACTCCTGCAGTAACTTCCCAAACTGGCCTCTCTGCTATTAATCTTTCTTACCCACAATGCTACCCATTGTCATCACAACCTTCCCGCGTGCCTAAGTCAGAGCTAGCATAGGATTTTTTTTTTTTTAAGATTTTATTTATTCATTTGACACAGAGAAAGAGATTACAAGTAGGCAAAGAGGCAGGCAGAGAGAGAGGAGAGAGGAGGAAGCAGGCTCCCTGCTGAGCAGAGAGCCCGATGTGGGCCTCGATCCCAGGACCCTGGGATCATGACCTGAGCCGAAGGCAGCGGCTTTAACCCACTGAGCCACCCAGGCGCCCTAGCATAGGATTTTGACAGCAAAATATGTTCAGACCTACAAAGAAATGTAACAAAGTATATTTATAATAGTAAATGGTATGAAGAGGAGAATGATTTAAAAAAAGAGGAGAATAACAGCTGATAAAGTTGAAATGATACACTAACACTAGGAAGTTGGCCTTAAATTCCACGTCAAGAACTCCAATTTCAAGAATTTCATAAAGAGGTTTTGTACCGACCATTTTCCCTAAAAGATTTAAAGGAACAGAACACTGAAAGCAAACTCAGCAATATCACTGCTTAAATGGGTTAAGCTGTTCAAATACAGTAGAAACAGCATGGCTTAACTTCCTCTTTTGCAATGTGCTTCAAGTAATGAGCATCTGTTTATTAAAATTCATCTAAACAAACTTATTCTTAATTTGATCAAAACTGTATCCGCAGTTTTCTACAAAATAAGCTATTAAGATTTGGGCTATTTGGAATATTTTTAGTGTAATGAGAAGAACATGACTCAAAGCTTCCAATGTAGGACTTCGAATGAAGTAAATATTCCATCTGCTTTCTAGGTATTACAATATTAGTGCTTTATTTATTCTGTGTGGTTCAATAACTTCATTCTACACCCATCATTGATTTCCAGCTATCGTTTTGGTTTTTTTTTTTTAAGATTTACTTATTTAAGAGAAAGAAAGAATGAGCACACTGCAAGCAAGGGGAGGAACAGAGGGAGAGGGAGACAAGCAGCAGACTGCCTGCTGAACAGGGAGCCCTTGGCGCAGGGCTTGATCCCAGGACCCTGAGATCATGATCTGAGCCAAAATCAGGAGTCGGAAACCCAAATGAATGAGCCACCCAGGTGCCCCACTAAAACCACTTCTTTAATGATGATATATAGGGTCTTCGAGTATTGCTTTAATTTTTTTCTATAAGTAACTTAACTTTAGATATATTAAAAAGTAATAAATTTTAGAATTGCATGTGTTGGCAAAGTCATTTAAAGTGATAGGTAGGAGGGCGCCAGATAGACTGGTGGCTCAGTCAGTTGGGCTTCCGACTCCTGATTTCAGTTCAGGTCAGGATCTCAGAGTTCTGGGATCGAGTCCTTCATGGAGCCCTGCACTCAGCAAGGAGTCTACTCGGGATTCTCTCTCTCCTCCCTTTCCCCCTACCCATGCACACATGCTCTCCAACTCTCTCAAATACATACATAAATCTTTTTTTTAAGCGATTTTAGTAAATCGCAACTTAAAGTTGGGCTAATTGTTTTCATGATTAACTGAATACCACTAGGTAATATCTTTGAAGTATGTTTTCTATTAACACTTGCTGCTTAAGTGTCTGCAGCAAAGGAAGAATATTTACATCAAAAGAAATGACACTTTACTTTTTCTCTATTCACTCCATATAAATAAATGTGGAGTGAACAGAACAACCTTTGAAAGGTTGTTGATTAAAGAATCAAATGTACAAAGATACATTCTCAATAATATATTAATTTCTGTAACTAGGTTACCCTCTTAAGGTCTTCTAAGTTTGGTTCTCATTGCATTTTGAGTATGATCTTTTTATCCATTCCAACTGTTGCCAAGGCAAACGTAACCAAGTACCAACAATATTCATCTAAACCATCTGAGAGTGTGTTAAGATCTGCCCACTCTTTAAAGTAAATAAATAAATAAATAAATAAGACTTCTAACATGTACTACGTGCATTTTTCACACTCTGAAGAGTGGTGTAAAGAGCAAAGACTTCAGAGTCACAAAGACCTGAGCTGGCATGCGGAATCCACCACTTGCCAGATGTTTCATCTTAAACAAATTAAAAGCTCTGAACCTGTTCCCTCATCTGCAAAATGAGAACAGTATCTACCTCGAGGGTTGCTGTAGGAATAAATGAAGCAATGTATTTAAAGTACTGAGTATACAGCAGGTATGCCCTGCCTCCACCAATGCCATACCCCTGGGAGTCAGTCAAGTGAAAACTTATCTCTGCCCTGACTAAAAGTGTGATAGTAGGAAAGTTGTTTAACCTCTCTGTGCACTGTGGAAAATAGGGAACAAACTACCTACATCATAAAGTTGTTGTGAATCTCTAACGCACAATTTAATGCAAAGCATCTAGCACAGTGCCCGGCACATGACAGATTCCACTGATAATAAATTCCTTTCACTTCCTTTCTTCTTCAAGTGTGTTCAATATGTGTTCCTCACCAAGTGGTCCAGAATCTAACAAACTTGCCTGACATATATCCAGAAAGTAGGCCATTTTCTGGTTAGTAGCCTTTGTGAATCAAGGGCAACATTTTGACATTTGACATCTTGTACAATAAGCATCCTCTCAGTTTCAGAAGGAAAGAAAATATTTTTGTTGTTCCCTCTTCCTTCCATTTTGTACGCATTGCTTTTCCACATAGGTCATTACATAAATTTTCCTCTCTCTTTTCTAAATACTTAAATAGCTTCATTTCTCCTCCAAATGGATATTAGCTTCAGTATGCTGCTTATGTTAAAACAAAAATACATCTATTACTCTCCCTGCTGATATCAGTGGTGCCAGAAAATAAAAATACACTGACACTTTGTGCTTCCTCCTATGTGTTACTCCACACATTCAGTTCCACATAAATCTTTAAAATGTAAATTTTCTCGAAATGAGTTTTAATTATACTTACTCCTAATGCTTGTTTTAAAACCTTAACATCTACTTCAATATCAAAGTATGAGAATTTAAATAAAAGTTGTCATAAACCTAAAATCATGTTAAAGTTTCCCTCAAACTAATTCAAATAATTTTCCAAACACTGAGATTCATTTGCTAGTTAACTAACATGTGCAGCTCTGAAAACGTTCAGTTATGATGTTTAAGAAGAATGAATTAAACCATTAACTCCCATATTTTCAGTCTTCAAAGTGGAAATAAGCCATTCTCCTCCCACAAACCACCACCACCATCACCACCACCATCAAAAAAAACCCTTACATTTAACATCTGGAGAAAAGTCTGCAAGTACTAAGAAACTTTTCTAATATTTTACACATCTAAAATTTATTAACCAGGGCACAGAAATCTTACAAAATGATCCTTAAAGTTATCAGGACAAAATTTCCTTCCACCAGCATCTTCCTCTGAAAAGCTCTCTAATGTTTTCAGAGCTCTACAACATGGGCTCCTAAAGCAACAGCTAAGGAATTACAACAGGAGGCCCTTTTCCTGTTATTTTGCAAAGACTGGGTAACGGAGAGAATGTTTAATTGCTACTGCACTGTACAATCTGTGTCAACAGCACATGCCCTCAAAAAAACTCTATTAAAAAAAATCCCATAGTAAGCACTGTTTCTCCTAATTTATGAAGCCAAAATACATTTGGCAAAAGGAATATGTCTCACTGATAATAGGAAATGAAAATGGCATCCCACAATCAGCAAGCTAAATATCGGTTTTAAATAAAGGGTTTAATAGAGCCTGGAATGTGTACGGAAGGATGATACAGGCTTTAAGAATGACAACAAAAATCAACACTGTACTTCGACACAGGCTACCTTACATTCTACGGAGCCTGAACAGCAGCCATCATTACAAATGTCAGAATCAATACAGTACTATGTGCCATCCACCGTCTTCCAATAATAAAGAAACCAACTCAAATTTCTAGGTGGTGTAATCACAATTATGATTGAGGGGGAAATGTATGCAACACAATGAGGAATAGACCACAAAATAAAACCAGCCCGTGTAAAAACATGATAAGATAGCTAACTGAAAAAAAACAAAACACGTCTGCTATCCAATAAAAGAAATCTGGGTAAATCCTACCTGACCAAGGGCACTTGATCTAAGACCAAAGCTGCTCTATTTCTCTTTTCTTTCTTGTCTTCCCAGTCCCCCATCACCTCCCCGAACCTGTGCGAGAAGACACTCACGGAAGGGGATCCGACGATCGGAAACAAAAACCCGGCCTGTGTACATCCTCAGGAGGAAGAGGGAAGGGAAGACACCACTTACCTGTTCCAAAGGCTTTGGCCACCAGCCAGGCCAGATTGCAGGCGATTTTGGCCCTGGAGAAATCATAGTGGTCAAAGGGCTTGATGGCTGGAACAATGAACGTCTTTCTCATCTCCCGGGGGTCTGCGGCATCCCCCATCTTTCCGGTGGCTCCTCGGGATGTCCGGGCTCTAACCTTCACATGGTGTGGCCTCGCCGCCGCGGGGGTCGGGAGGGAGGAGGGAAGAGCTCAAACCATCGGGGCCGGGGCGAGGCCCGCCCGGGCGGCGACGGGGGAGGAGAAGCTCAGCTGTCCGCGCCGCGAGCCTGCCGCCTCCCGCGGGAGCCGCCGCCGCTCCTCCCGGGCATAGGAATGTG